>CM059195.1:46247115-46319615 GCA_030323885.1 Branchipolynoe longqiensis | reverse complement strand
GTCGGAGAGGATATGCGCCCGGGGCTGTGTCGACGGCCCTGCCGACAACACGGGTGAGGAGTCGTACTCCTCGTCCACTCCACTCGGAACACGCCCCTCGGCTGCTGCTGCACCGCGCTTACTCCGCTTCGTGGCCATCGGGAACTGAAACAAACATTTTTGGTCAGTCCCGGTATATATATATGTCACAATATGGTTGTTTCAAACTCATTTGGACATCTATTGGTGTTAAAGAACGTGTTTATACCGTTATAACACAGGCGTAATAAGCTAAATTTGTGCGTGGGTTGTGGGTCAAGCCCAAACCTTACGCGGGGTCGGGACCAGTGTATCGGCCCGCCCATCCCTCTGTTCCGCACACTTCTCCCACCTGTGACTACTACGTCAACAAGTTGGAGAAAATGCTACGAAACTCGGAGAAACGCCTGAAAAAGTTTTGTCTAGGGGAGTCTATAAAAGAAACCCAGGAGCATCTCCAACATTACTCTCTATTAGAGTACGAGAGAATTTCCACATGAGATAGGGCGAAACCCACATCTCTACCCATAGTCACACGGTGACCCGGGTGTTGACATAACCGCTAATGACCGGTTTGGTTCCTTCGCGAAACCCACTCGAGTGTTCTATCCTTGGTTGTTTATAACCAAATAACTCGTCCAAATTGGACCAACGAAAGTCTAAACTTTCCATATTGATGCTCTAATGCATCATAATTAAGCTAACCACAGTTTTTATTATACTTACTGCGTATTTGCTTGTATGTAGACTAATTTTGCCGGAGCAACCCAACGACACGTTATCCAGTCGTGAGTTGTATATGCTAATTGCTGGTACCGGACGTGCTTACCTCTCCCTAGCCTGAGGCTAGCCTGAGGCTGTTTACCGAGGTAAAATATATATATATATCCATCTCTCTAATCATCACATATCCATCCAGCCCAGACCTCTATTTCAGCGTATCGGTCTCCAAGGTAACACCACCATTTCTCATTACAAGTCCGACCATTTAACAGCACAAGCCCCACTCAAATTGCTACACCCACACACCCACACACACTCCCAACACACCTAACACCATACGCCCACGTCCACACACCACCAAACATATACACAGTCACTTAACCGTCCTGACAAGACCTTAGATGTTGCTAGGACGTAACACTCCAACAACCAATAGTCACCTAAAGTTGTGTAACACCTGATATGTATCTACGTTGGATATGTTTGATCAAATTTATACAAATGATTTAGTTAAAAGATGTTGTCACACTATGCACCTTTACACGTCACACTATACAGGCTAAGTAAAAAATGCATATTTTTCACAGAGATGAGGGGTAGGTAAAGTGCCTGTCACACCTTACCGGATTGAGCAACGGACATAAACTTGAGAAAGAATTTTCTAGTCCGGTGGTGTTCGGTATCAAAGTGTATCGAAATGTGTCGAAATGTTGAGCTATCAGGTCAAAGGCCGCCGGACGAAACGAATGCTAAACGGACAAGGAACGTACATTAACGAATAGCCACCGGACAATAACCAGACTATAACCGGATGACAACCGAATGTCAAAAGGACGGACCGAACATCAACTGGACACGTACCGGACTGTTAATGGACGCGCCGAAAACCGACGGACCGAATTGCCGCAACACTGTCAACGGACTCTGCAGGAAGCAAACCGGAGACGTAACGGATGGGTACCGGACATGACTGAAATGGACAAAACAGACTTAAACCGGACACCAACCGTACATGTCAGTCCGACGGTGTCCGGTAGAAGTTTTGTCCATGTTCAAAACTTGCCACCGTACACACCGGACACCACCGGAGAGAGATGAGAGAACGGATATGCCGGATGCGCACCATAAATAAACCGTACATTGATGTATTTCACCGGATAGTGTCCATTTTCTGTCTGTTTCTCCAGTCCGGTAAGGTGTGACTGAGCCTTAAAGGTATTAACTTCACTAATTCATCAAGGTCTACTCCACTTTATTAATGTAAATGATTCCTCGATCACCAAGGTGCTCTAGCGAAGTATATAGAAGTGTCCTATTTTCAGAAAGAGTCCTACTTTCCATAATAATACTTAGTGCAATTGGTCGCAATGCTTGCATCGCGCATGATTCAACGGGAACAACACGCCACATTCCTCCCGTCTGCTGCGACTTGGACTCATCTTAAGGTTGATGGATGGGTTTATCTCTCTGTCCACCCGATTGGCCAGTTGGCTTTCACACCTTTTCTGCCGTCAGCTGCAGCTTGCGACGGTCTCTTCCCTTCTCACTGAGCCAGTGACGTGAAAACTTTTCCACCCACCCACCCTACTACTTTACTTCTTTTTCCTTCGTAGGGCTGGGCCCAGACGCTGCGGTATGCGGTTAATTAACTTTTGTGACCGACAGTTACTTGTGTGTATGGCTCCATAGCCGAACCATGGGATCAGTTAGCCAGGCAAGCCTAATAAGTGGAATTAGCTTAAAGTTCTGTCATGGGGGTGATGAAAATGGGAAATATTGCGCCTAAAGTGGGATTCGAACCCACATCTCTTTGCATTCTGGGCCATGGTGCTAACCATTACACCACATAGGGTCCCTGACATCACGACACTACCCACACCTACCTGTGTATGTGGTTACTTGCCTGAGAGGTCAGTGCAGACTACTACACTCGTCCCCC
Source organism: Branchipolynoe longqiensis (assembly GCA_030323885.1). Lineage (NCBI taxonomy): Eukaryota > Metazoa > Annelida > Polychaeta > Phyllodocida > Polynoidae > Branchipolynoe > Branchipolynoe longqiensis. Next base: position 46,316,935 of record CM059195.1, on the reverse strand, counting down.
TGGAATTGTAAGCGTTTTAATGCTTACAATTACATACATACAGGCAATGCACTTAACACATACATACACAGGGTAGGTTCAACAACCATACAGCGCATAGCTTGTACAGGATCATGGTCACGGCAACCAGTGTCATGGGGGTGATGAAAATGGGAAATATTGCGCCTAGAGCGGGACTTGAACCAACATCTCTTTGCATTCCAGGCCAGTGTGCTAACCATTACACCACCTAGGCTCCCTGACATCACAACACTACCCATACCTACCTGTCTATGTGGCTAATTGCGTGAGAGGTCAGTGCAGACTACTACTACACTCGTCCCCCTGGAATTGTAAGTCTTTTAATGCTTACAATTACATACATACAGACAACACATTACACATACATACACAGTGTAGGTTCCACAACCATACAGCGCATAGCTTGAACTGGATCATGGTCCCGGCAACCAGTGTCATGGGGGTGATGAAAATGGGAAATATTGCGCCTAGAGCGGGACTCAAACCCACATCTCTTTGCATTCCGGGCCAGTGTGCTAACCATTACACCACCTAGGCTCGCTGATGTCACCACACTACCCATGTCTACCTGTCTATGTGGTTACTTGCCTGAGAGGTCAGTGCAGACCACTACACTCGTCCCCCTGGAATTGTAAGTCTTTTAATGCTTACAATTACATACATACAGGCAATGCACTGACACATACATATACAGGGTAGGTTCAACAACCATACAGTGCATAGCTTGTACAGGATCATGGTCACGGCAACCAGTGTCATGGGGGTGATGAAAATGGGAAATATTGCACATAGAGTGGGACTTGAACCCACATCTCTTTGCATTCCAGGCCAGTGTGCTAACTATTACACCACCTAGGCTCCCTGACATCACCACACTACCCACGCCTACCTGTGTATGTGGTTACTTGACTGAGAGGTCAGTGCAGACTACTACAGTTGTATAGTCCGATGGTTTTGAATTTCTCTATTTTTTCTGAGATAAATATATTAGATCGATCACTAGTATCTACTTTACATTACTTCAAAGTTACTTTTATTTTAAATTATAAACTCTAGAGATATTTTGAGTGCAAACATGGAAAATTAGTTTTGGCAAGCTTGCCAAAACTCTGACACCATCGACTTCTGCAGTAACAGGTTCTGTTAAATTGACTTCTACGCAGAAACAAATGCTTAATAAGTGCAGCAGTAAGTTAGATATGTCAAATCAAATCTAGATAATTGGTTTGGTTTTGAAAATTTGAGATTTCATCGGACTATACAGCTTCAACATACCAACAAATTAGCAATTTACAACTTGATCTAAATAAATTCATAAAATAGATTGAGAAGTTCATCAGGTAACTATGGCTATATTTCCTCTTCATCAGGTCTGGCTAAAACGATCTTGCAAGTGGCAAAGGCGCAATGAAAGGGTGAATAAAACATTGTTTGTTTGTTGTTGTTTTACGTCCTAGCCACATCTCAGGTCAGATCAGGACGGGGTGAATAAAACAAGGCGGACAAAGGAAGAGGTGGGAAAGCAGTCCATAATACTGGGCAGTCCGTTCAGCTGGTATGTCCACACTAAACGAAGTACAAGAAGTGCAAAATTATTCATTACGGGATAAATAATCCTCATTATGCCTATAATATGAAGATCACTGTCCTGCAACAAGACAGCTATGAAAAGGACTTGGGCGTAACCTTCGACTCCCAACTCTCCTTTCAGAAACACATGAGGACTATCATCTCAAATGCTAACCAGAGAGTAGGAATAATTAAAAGAACTTTCCATCGCCTCAACAAGAACAATTTTCTCATTCTATTTAAGTCTCTTGTTAGGCCAATTTTGGAATACTGTCCACAAATTTGGAGCCCAATTTTTCGGAAAGATATTCTGGAGATCGAAAAGGTTCAGAGACATGCAACGAAATTAGTTGCAGTTATAAAGGACTTTCCCTATGAACAACGGCTTAGAGAATTGAAACTTCTTACCCTTTCCTACAGAAGGAAAAGAAGTGACATAATTGAAGTATTTAAAATTATGAAAGGTTTTGATAAAATAGATATGAACCAATTTTTCACCTTGAATAAAAGAGAAGGCAGTCGGGGCCATACTCTCAAACTAGTAAAACCCAGAGCCATTTCAAAGTTAAGGCAACACAGTTTCTCAAACAGGATCATAAATATATGGAACAGTCTCCCACAAAATGTTATTGATGCCGAGTCAATAAATTCATTCAAGAACAGATTAGAAAAAGCATGGACTGATGATCCAGGGAAATTTGACCCCTTATTCACCACATGCTACTAATTATTCCTTGAGTTGCATATTTACTTGCACTCAAGCAAATATGAGAGACAAATAAGTGTTCACACTTCCTGTCTACCATTCACGATTTCGCTAAACAGAACCAGGCTATTATTATACTTTATATTCACTACATTTATACCCACAATCCCCCAGTGACCCACCGACACTCGCAGTTCATCAAAACTCGACCGTTGTGGGCCGAGAATGCTGTGGGGGATTTCCTGTGACATCTCATGACATCTCATGACATCCAGTAACGAAGAGGGCTGACTGAACACCACCGCAGGGTCCCAGATGGGATGGCCGAATGAGTTCCGGTTTTGGTAGATCGTGGGATTCCAACCTATGAGTTCCAACCCTGGTCAAGTCAAACCAATGACGTAAAAAATGTATACTTGTCGCTTCCTAGCCAGGGGCTCGGCATTATTAGGATAGGGCAAGGACTGGTTGGCTCAGTGTCAGGATAATATGACTGAATGGAATATCAGGTCATAGTACTACTGGCTTGGTCTCCCAGTGGGGCAGCACTATAAAGTCACAATGAGCACACACTGTCGCAAGTCGGTACCCATCCTGATATGACCTTAGATGTTGCCAGGACGTAAAACTCCAACAACCAACCTGCTATAAAGTCGCGATGAGTGCGCAGTGTCACAAGTCAGTACCCGTCCTGATATGACCATAAATGTTGCCAGGACATAAAACTCCCAACAACCAACCAATTTAACGACCATCCAGTAACGAAGAGAACTGACTGAATGAATGCTTCCCGGAATGAACACCGATGCAGGGTTATCCTTTGGTATGAAACTGTCGTGGGAATTGATGGAATAACTCAGGAACCCTCCCCTCCCCCCTCCCCTCCCCCCCCCCCCGTCCCCCAGGAGGCTGGGCAGCCCTAATACAGATTGACCTCTCCGTGAGATATGCGCATAACCAAGGGTGTGCAGACACATGTTTGAAGAACAGTGCCCCGTTCTTCTAGGAATGTAGATCCATGAGTTTCTGTTTTGGGGTTTTAGATCCTGGCAACATATAAGGTCATGTCGGACCGTGCGCGGACGCCGAATCGGTAGAGCGCGGGCCTCGCCTGCGGGAGATCGGGAGATCGGTTTCTGGTCGAGTCAAACCAATGACTTATAAAAATTAATAGTTGTCACTTCCTAGCTTAGCGCTCGGCATTAATAGGATAGGACAAGGACTGGTTGGCTCAGTGTCAGGATAATGTGATTGTGTGGGATATCGGGTCATGGTGCTGGCGGCCTGGTCTACACCAGTGGGGGTGACCATGCATGTTTGGAGAACAGCGACCCGTTCTTCTAGGAATGTGGATTCATGAGTTTCCTTGTTTGTTTATTGGGGTTTTACATCCTAGGAACATCTCAGTTCATATCAGGAGCTTGGGTTTTAAGTTGCAGCAGCCTCGAAGGTGCACATTCATGGCGACTTTATAGAACCCCTTTTTTAGTAGTTGGTTAATTGTTGGAGTTTTAAGCCCTGGCAACATCTAAGGTCATATCAGGATGGGTACTGACTTGTGACAGTATGCACTCATGTTGACTTTATAGTACTGCCCCACTGGGAAATCAGGCCACTGCCACCATGACCCGATATCCCACTCAGTCACATTATCCTGACACTGAGCTAACCAGTCCTTGCCCTATCCTATTAATGCCAAGCGCCAGGCTAGGAAGCGACAAATATCAATTTTTAAGTCATTGGTTCTAGTCGACGCTCTACCGATTAGACCACCAGGTCCCGTCTTCTAGAAATATGGATTCATAAATATCCTTGTTTGTTTGTTAGGGTTGTACATCCTGGCAACATCTAAGGTCATATCGAACCATGCGCAGAGGCCGAATCGGTAGAGCGCGGGCCTCGCCTGCTAGAGATCGCGAGATGGGAGTTTGGTTTCCGGTCGAGTCAAACCAATGACTTATAAAATTTATAGTTTTCATTTCTTAGTTTGGTGCTCGGCATTAATAGGATAGGACAAGGACTGGATGGGTCAGTGTCGGAATAATGCGACTGAGTGGGATATCGGGTCATGGTGCTGGCGGCCTAGTCTATGACCATGCATTTTTGGAGCGCATCGCCCCGTTCTTCTAGGATTCATGAGTTTGCTTGTTTGTTTGCTTGTTTGTTAGGGTCTTACATCCTGATAACATCTGAGTTCATATCAGGAGTTTGGGTTTTGAAGTTGCAGCAGCCTCTAAAGTGCGCAGTCATGGCGACTTTATAGAACCCCCATCAGTAGTTGATTAGTTGTTGGGGAGTTTTACGCCCTGGCAACATCTAAGGTCAAATCAGGACGGGTACCGTTTGTGACAGTGCACACTCAAGGCGACTTAATAGTGCTGCCCCGATGGCAGACCAGGCTGCCAGCACCTTGAGCTGATATCCCACTCAGTCACATTATCCTGACACTGAGCCAACCAGTCCTTGCCCCATCCTAATAATGCCAAGCACCAGGCTAGGATGCCACAAGTATAAATTTGTAAGTCATTGGTTAGACTCGACCAGGGTTCGAAGCTGTGGGTTGGAATCCCATGATCTACCAAACCAGGAGACGGATGCTCAACTCATTCAGCCATCCCGTCTGGTCAGTAATAGTATTAGAAGCAGTAATCCTGGTAGTGGTGCAGTAGTAGTAACAGAGGTAGTAACAGCAGTAGTAACGGCGGTAGTAACAGCGGTAGTAACAGAGGTAGTAACAGAGGTAGTAACAGCATTAGTAACAGTGGTAGTAACAGCAGTAGTAACATAGGTAGTAACAGCGGTAGTAACAGTGGCAGTAACAGCGGTAGTAACAGCAGTAGTAACAGAGGTAGTAACAGCAGTAGTAACAGAGGTAGTAACAGCGGTAGTAACAGCGGCAGTAACAATGGTAGTAACAGCGGTAGTAACAGAGGTAGTAACAGCGGTAGTAACAGAGGTAGTAACAGCGGTAGTAACAGAGGTAGTAACAGCAGTAGTAACAGTGGTAGAAACAGTGGTAGTAACAGCAGTAGTAACAGCGGTAGTAACAGAGGTAGTAACAGCGGCAATAACAACAGTAGTAACAGCGGTAGTAACAGCAGTAGCAACAGTGGTAGCAACAATGGTAGTAACAGAGGCATGAGGATGGAAGGCAGTAGCAGCAGCCATAGTAGCTGTAGTAGTATCAGCGGGAGGACTTACTGACCTTGACAGACCCTGACCTAGCAGCCTCCGCAAATATTGACCACTGGGGCGCTGGTGTGTTTCCAGTTGTAGGTCAACTAGGGCAGCTCGCGTCTATATACCAGGACGTTGTCACGTCATGTGACACCATCACGCAGGGATGAAAGTAGTCTCCGGGAAAAAAAGCGGAAATGCTGATATTCTCCCATAGGTTTTAAATTGTCAGGGAATCACGGAAAATTCCCGGAAGTCAGGTTTCATATATATGGGTATATGCTGATAGTGCTGCGCTGTTTGAAGCACGTATTAGAAGTATACGCTGATAGTTCTGCAGCATTTGACGCATTTATTAGTACTATTTATTAGTAGTATACACTGATGGTGCTGTGGCGTCTGCACCACATATTAGTATACGCTGATGGTGCTGCAGTGTAAAACAATGTATTAGTAGTGCCTATAAGGTTGATCGTGCTGCAGGATTGCAGTAGATACAGAAAGCATCCCGGAAATCCGCGAAATCACGGAGATCTTTCATCCCTGATGTTCACGGTGTGTAGCCACAGGGCCCTCTTGTCGTAGGTATATGTACATGCTGTATAAGCCATTATACAAGTATAATAAGCCGGAAGATCCCATCTACTCCCAAGCCACTAATATAAGTATCGGCTCAATGCCTCTATTCATTAGATCATCTACTGATATGACTTCATCTCCCCACGTGGTGCCACCTACTCGCCCACACCTCAGCGGCTGTTACGCTCACTAACTGTACCGCTGAAAATTTAATATTTAATAACAAACAAATAAAAAATCCTCCGGTACGACTGATACTGGTCAACATCCGGTGGAGGAAAGGTGGGCCGCGATGGCGCCACTGGTAATGTGTAGCATCTTACTGAGTAAAACAATAATCATAATAATAAGTCATTTCCCTTACGTATCTTTATACTCGCATAATACCATATACATCACATATATGGCTGAATCGATAGAGCGGAGGCTTCCCATACGGGAGGTAGGAGGTAGTTCTATATACAATTCCTAAGCTATATACAATTTCTAACTTATATACAATTTCTGACCTGTATAAAAATGTCCTCCAAGCGAGTGGAGGATTGGCCCCGCGCAGGAGGTGGAGCGATGCATGCTGGTACCCCACCCCCATCCCGGAATGGCGGGGGGGAGGGGGGGGGGGGGTTGCAGGACACTACAGGCATTATTACACGTGATAAAGGGGTTATCACTATCCATATATAAATAAATATATATATATATATAAATATATTTATATATATATACCGTATACGTCCCAATAGACACACACTGCACAAGTGCAGACACATGGATCCGTGTCTATTCAAAGTTAAAGAATTTCATGGATTTGATTTTATCATGCCTCTGAAATAAAGTGGGATTGTCTTACATTATGGGCATTCAGTCTGAATATGAGCGTAAATTTGTGCGTGCTTTCAATCTTGAAATGGGGGGGGGGGGGGGGGGGGGGGGGGTGTGCTTCTCTTGGATAGCTTGCTTCTGTTGGGACATATATACGGTGTGTGTGTATATATACATATATGTGTGTGTGTTTATATCTATTTGTTTGTTTGTTGTTTTACATCCTAGCAACATCTAAGGTCATATCAGGATGTGTACCGACTTGTGACAGGCCGCACTCACGGTGACTTTATAGTGTTGCCCCACTGGGAAATCAGGCCACTTGCACCATGACCTGATATTCCACTCAGTCACATTATCCTGACACTGACCTAACCAGTCCATACCCTATCCTATTAATGCTGAGACCCAGGCTACGAAGCAACAAGTATCAATTTTAAAGTCATTGGTTTGACTCGACCAGGATTCGAACCCACAAACTCATGGGTTCGGATCTCCCGATCTCCAAAAACAGGAGACGGACGCTCTACTCATTCGGCCACCCCGTCTGGTCTCATGATTATGTTGCTGCTGCTGTTAGTGGTGATGATGTTACTAATGATGATTTTCCTGATGATGATGCTACTAATGATGATTATTATTGTTGCTGCTGCTGATGATATTGATGATCTTACTGAAAAAGATGTGATTGGTGCTGATAGGGGGAGGAGGAGGAGGAGGAGGGGGAGGAGGAGGAGGAGGAGGAGGAGGGGGAGGAAGAGGAGGAGGAGGAGGAGGAGGAGGAGGAGGAGGAGGAGGAGGAGGAGGAGGAGGAGGAGGAGGAGGAGGGGGAGGATGATATTCATTGATAACAAATATTAAATGGCAGAAAGTCAAAACCTTAACATTATGCAACTTCAACCAGGTAGACAGATTCTTTAATTAGCTGAGATCATCTCTTCTGCCGGACAAAAACAAAAGCTTCAATTAAAAATGAATAAATTAATCAAATAAGTACCCAAAGTTGTGCGTTAAACATTTGCCAGCTGACTGTCAGTGGTATTAAAAGCAAGGCTTTAGCGTAGATACTTATCGCTTCCTAGCCAGGCACTCGGCATTATTAGTATAGGGCAAGGACTGGTTGGCTCAGTGTCAGGATGATGTGACTAAGTGGGATATCAGTTCATGGCGCTGGCAGCCTGGTCTCCCAGTGGGGCAGCACTATAAATTCGTTATTAAATTTGTTATTGTCAGTGCTATTAAAAACAAGGCGTTTGCATATTCCTTGAAGATTTATACTGCCTATCATGGATAACTCTGAATAGACTTGTTTTCACGATTAGACAGTTTGTTGACAGAAAGCCTGAGCCTACACTTACAAGGGATTTTTAACCTCATAGACCACATAAACATGGTGTGAGAGCAACTGGCCTTTGATGACACTGTAAGTTATACACAGCCGTGGAAAACCAAATTGGCAGAGGTGGGGCACAGGGAATTGAACTACTGACCTTCAGATGAGGAGTCCGACCTAGAAAAATGTCAGACACTCTAACCACTCTGCCACAGAAAACACCATATTACAATTAATACAACTCCTCCCCGACCCCACCTACAGATACTCACTATCTACACACACAGACACACACATACACCTCCACCAGACACACCTACATAGAACTGAGCATTGTGTCAATAGTCGGGTGGTTATGATGGTCAGCTCTCAACATTTAATGTCACATCAATAATGTCTAGAGTAGACACGGGCCAACGCTTACAGACGCCGGGTGTGGGCATGACTCCAGGTGACGCCACTGGTGGCAAAAGCCGGAACTACTAAACTCCCTGAAGCTGGAGTTGGAGGATTGGGATACTTCTGGTGGGTGTGGTGTGAGTGGGGAGAGGGGTGTTCTGACCATGGTCAAGTCAGACCGATGACTTAAAAATTTATACTTGTCGCTTCCTAGCCAAGCGCTCGGCATTATTAGGATAGGGCAAGGACTTGGTGGCTCAGTGTTGGGATAATGTGACTGAGTGGGATATCAGGTCATGGTGCTTGTGGCCTGGTCTCCCTGTGGGGCAGCACTATAAAGTCGCCATGAGTGCGCACTGTCACAAGTCGGTACCCGTCCTAATCTGACTGTAGTGGTCTGCACTGACCTCTCAGATAAGGAGCCACATACACAGGTAGGCAGGGGTAGTGTGGTGACATCAGGGAGCTTAGGTGGTGTCATGGTTATCACATTGGCCCAAAATGCAAAGAGATGTGGGTTTGAATCCTGCTCTGGGCACAATATTTGCCATTTTCATCACCCCCATGACACTGGTATCCGTGACCATAATCCTGTACAAGCTATGTGCTCTATAGTTCTTGAACCTACCCTATGTATGTATGTAATTGTAAGCATTATAAGACTTACAATTCCAGGGGTCCGAGTGTGGTGGTCTGCACTGACCTCTCAGGCAAGGAGCCACATAAACAGAGAGGTGTGGGTAGTGTGGTGACATCAGAGAGCCTAGGTGGTGTAATGGTTAGCACACTGGCTCGGAATGCAAGAGATGTGGGTTTGATTCTCGCTCTAGGCGCAATATTTCCCATTTTCATCACCCCCAATGACATTAGGATAGGGCAAGGACTGGTGGGTTCAGTGTCAGGATAATGTGACTGAGTGGGATATCAGGTCATCGTGCTTGTGGCCTGGTCTCCCAGTGGGGCAGCACTATAAAGTCGCCATGAGTGCGCACTGTTACAAGTCGCTACCCGTTGCTCTCCTACCGTGTGAGTGGTCGACAAAGTAAAAATATAATCTTTGTAAACTTTTTTTGTGAAAAATCCTAGCTATTCTCATTCTCCTGGTATGACCTTAGATGTTGCCAGGTCGTAAAACTCCAAGAACCACCCAACCACTAGGAGGAAACAAAAGGCTCAGAATGTGTGATATATCGGCCCTCTGGCGGTACAGCGTGAATACACTACCCACAATGCACCTTAGTATTATGTAGCTAATCCCTGGCGTGTACTACAGTACTTACCACCACCTGGGTGCTTTATAACCAGCGCGCATAGCTAGGTAAACACACCGGTAAACAAGAGCCCCCCCCCCACAACCACACACACACCCACCCCCACCTCCCACACGCACATCCAGCGTCACGTGACCACACGATACCGTAAAACAGCTAACAGATTTGTTTGTTGTTGTTTTATGTCCTAGCAACATCTAAGGTCATATCAGGATGTGTACCAACTTGTGACAGTGCACACGCATGGCAACTTTATAGTACTGTGCCTCTCTGGAAGACCAGGCCGCCAGCACCATGACCTGATATCCCACTCAGCCACATTATCCTGACACTGAGCAAACCAGTCCTTGTCCTATCCTAATAATGCCGAGCTCCAGGCTAGGAAGCAACAAGTATCAATTTTTAAGTCATTGGTTTGATAGGTATGCAGGTATTGCAGGTATAGTAATACCTCAGCGAGTTTAATGCCCTGCCCTGCAGAGTTGTAAACCACTGCCTTGTGGTACAGGTTCTTGACAGAACCGAAGGCTAAGGGAGCAAACCCTAAACAGAAAACCATGTCACTGTGGCAGCATTAAGGGCGGTTGATGTATGGAACTCCCAACATCTCTCGACCAGCCACTGCAGGGAGAAATAGTTTGCGCCTGTCTTGACATGTTCTTGCCGGTGTCTAACCTCTATTTGCTCCCCGAGAGAGCCGCTGGTAAATTGCAATAGCCAGCAGCACTTCAACACTTTTGCAGGTAGCTTTCATGAAATATCCCTACTATACGGAGCCGAGGCCTGGACAGTGTACAGATGACAGGTGAAAAAGCTGCATGCCTTCATGATGTGACATCTCCGTTCAATCATGAGGCTAACCTGGAAGGACAAAGTGACAAATAAGGAAATACTCGAACGGACGTGGCTGCCCTCTATGGAAGATCTTCTGATCAAAAAGAATCTCCGGTGGACTGGACACCTCATGAGGATGTCATCAGACAGGATACCATCAAGAGAAACCTGAAGCTGAGAGACATTAAGACCGACTCATGGACACAACTCACAGCAGAGAGCTAAATGGAGAGCGGCAGTCAAGTAATGAAAGCAGTCTTTGTCGCATCACAACCGACAGCATGATGATGGTTTGACTCGACCAGGGTTCAAACCCACGACCCCATGGTCTACCAACACGGGAGACGGACGCTCTAAGTCTAACTCATTCGGCCATGCCGACTGGTCTAAATCAGATAACAGAAGCCATAGGAAATATGTTGGGAAATACAGATGTGCCAAGTTGGCTGGTTGGGGAGCGGGACTTAGCTCAGGCGGTAGAGTGTCCACCTGTGAAGGTGTGGGTCATCCGATCGATCCTGCTCAGAGGACACATTTGCAGTTTGGGCTATTTTCCATTTCAACCAGTGGTCCACAACTGGTTCATCAAAGGCTCTGGTGGTATGTGATGTCCTGTCTGTGGGAAAGTGAATATAAAACACCCATTGCTGCTTATCGGAATGAGTAACCTATTTGGTGGCAACAGGTTTCCTCCAAAGAAATATGTCAGAATGACATGTGTTTGACGTCCAATAGCCAATGATAAAAATCAATGATCTCTAGAGGTGTCAATAAACAAAACAAACTTGTTGGGGTTGGTTGTTGGAGTTTGACGTCCTGGCAACATCTAAGTTTTGTTACTTCTCTGTTGAGTGATATAATAAAAAAACAAAAAAAAAACAAACAAACAAAAAGCCACAAAAAAAACCCACATCTCACCAGGAATATGGCCATAGCTGCCAACATCGCGTAAAACGGCCAAGTCACTCACTCACTCACTCACTCTAAGGTCATACCAGGACGGGTGCTGACTTGTGACAGTGCACATTGATGGTGACTTCATAGTGCTGCCCCACTGGGAGACCAGGCTGGCAGCACCATGACCCGATATCCCACTCAGTCATATTATCCTTACAAATGAGCCAACCAGTCCTTGCCATATATATCCTAATAATGCCGAGCGGCTGGATACCGTAAAACTGTAAATATGTTGGTGAATACTACTCCCACGAACCATCTGAACCCACATCATCACAGATTACCATAAAACTGTAAATATGTTGGTGAATACTACTCCTGCAAAACAACCGAACCCGCATCATCACAGATCACCATAAAACTGTAAATATGTTGGTTAATACTACTCCTGCAAAACAACCGAACCCGCATCATCACAGATCACCATAAAACTGTAAATATGTTGGTGAATACTACTCCTGCAAAACACCCGAACCCACAGGATCAAAGATTACCATAAAACTGTAAATATGTTGGTGAATACTAATCCTGCAAAACACCCGAACCCACGGGATCACAGATTACCATAAAACTGTAAATATGTTGGTGAATACTACTCCTGCAAAACACCCGAACCCGCAGGATCAAAGATTACCATAAAACTGTAAATATGTTGGCCACCCGAACCTGCATGATCACAGATCACCATAAAACTGTAAATATGTTGGTGAATACTACTCCCGCAAAACACCCAAACCCGGAGGATCACAGATTACCATAAAACTGTAAATATCATCATATATATATGATATATATATATTTGACCTCGGTACTACGCCTCTGGCTACTCGTAGCCCAGGGAGAAGGAAGCAAGTCCGGGTCCAGCAATTAACATAATCTACTCACAATGGAGGATGTTTGCTGAGTAGCTCCGGCAGTTTTTTCTACTTAACTACTAAACCAAACAGATTAGTATCGTTTTTGAAAGGATACATTGGTTTAGTTCATGTTAGCATTCACATACATCAAATTTTAACAACTTTAAATTGCATAGTAACTGATTTACAGGCTAATTAAGATGTGTCGTAACATCATGAGAACAATACTTCCATTGTTCTTTTTTAATGCCGCCCGTTGCCGAATGGAGAGATGTGTGGCAGGAGCCAGTTACATCGCTAGGATTTATTCCTGGGTTTCTTTAAGATTCCCCAATTTTGCTTAGGCGTACCTCCGAGTCCCGTAGTATTTTCTCCAACTTGTTGGCCACAAAAGCCACAGGTGGGAGAAGTTTATTGGACAGAGAGTGTGGGAGGCTACCGCTACACTGGTCCCTACCCCCATTTGGTTTCGGTTGGTTATATATATATATATGCCAAGAGATATGTAAAGTCTTTCAATTATAATGAGTCGCTAAACATCATCCCTCACACATTCCCATCTGAACATAATCACAGCCAACCGCAACAAAACAAACAAAAAAACTCAATATAGGCAATGTCTTGGGCCATGAATGTGGGGGGATTGTTTTTTTTTCAAAGGCAAATTGCATGTAATTATGCAAATTTGAGGATTGAGGAAACACTTATTAACTGCCCTACTTCTTACAGCTCCTACTTGGAATGCCCAGTGAACTGTTGGGGCCGACACAACGCGTCTCAGCTTACTAACAAATCACCTGGCAATTTCTGTCCAACTCCCAGATGCGTCCTCACCTTATCAACAAATCGCCTGATAATTTCTGTGTAGGTCCTAGATGGGTCGTCTTACTAAGAAATCACCTGGCAATTTCTGTGTAACTCGTAGATGCGTCCTCAGCTTACTAACAAATCACCTGATAATTTGTGTGTAACTTGTAGATGCATCCTCAGCTTACTAACAAATCACCGGATAAATTCTGTGTAACTCCTAGATGGGTTCTTAGCTTACTAAGAAATCACCTGATAATTTCTATGTAACTCCTAGATGGGTCTTCATCTTACTAACAAATCACCTGGCAATTTTTGTGTAACTCGTAGATGCGTCATCAGTATACTAACAAATATCACCTGGCAATTTTTGTGTAACTCGTAGATGCGTCATCAGCATACTAACAAATCACCTGACAATTTCTGTGTAACTCTTAGATGCGTCCTCAGCTTACTAACAAATCACCTGATAATTGTTGTGTAACTACTAGACGCATACTCAGCTTACTAACAAATCGCCTGATGATTTCTGTGTACCAATGACTTAAAAATTGATACTTGTTGCTTCCTCCTAGCCTGGCGCTCAGCATTATTAGTATAGGGCAAGGACTGGTTAGCTCAGTGTCAGGATAATGGTGCAGGCGGCCTGCTCTCCCAGTGTGACAGTCGCCATGAGTGCGCACTGTCACAAGTCAGTAACCTTCCTGATATGACCTTAGATGTTGCCAGGACGTAAAACTCCAACAACCAAGCAACCAACCATTGAGCCATCTCTTCTGACAGGAGACAATGTCGTGGTCGGGGGTGGGGGGAGATTTAGAAAAAAAATTAAATGGAGAGGTTCCTGAAATTTAGCGGTTTGTCCCTTTCTTTAAATTCTTCAAGGTGCGATTTCTATTAGCGGTTCTACAGTTGACGCAAAGTGGCGCGAACTACTTACTACCAGCCACACTGCTCCCTGCCAGCTCAACTCCCAGCTCAACTCTCGGCTCAACAGCTCAAGGTTGCGGCAGAGAAGTCAGTAAATCATTTATCTTTTCCTGTGGAGGGTCTTTTTTTTTATTGGTTGTCAAGGACTTGTGTTATTTCATTAAATCGTCATGGCCGTCTTTTATACACACCTGGTTACCCACAATTCTGCACCTATTTTAGTTGTGCCATATTTTAATATATTCACTCTATTTTAGCACTTTTATTTTTATAATCAATGGTTAACTATGGTTTATTTATGTCTGATCTACGTATTTAGAATGTAATGTAAACGGCCGGAAGACCAGTGCCTCGTCACAGAGAAAAAAATGTGTATTCTGATGAATAAACTATTTTACCCCCAAAAAAAGTCTTCCCACTGCTCCCTGCCAGCTCAACTTCCAGCTCAACTCTTGGCTCAACAGCCCAAGGTTGCGGCAGAGAAGTCAGTAAATCATTTATCTTTTCCTGGGGAGGGTCCCTTTTTTTATTGATTGTCAAGGACTTTGTGTTATTTCATTAAATCGTCATGGCCGTCTTTTATACACAACGGCACCTTGTTACCAACAATTCTGCACCTATTGTAGTTGTGTCATATTTTAATATATTCGATCTATTTGAGCACTTCTATTTTTATAATCAACGGTTAACTATGCTTTATTTATGTCTGATCTACGTATTTACAATGTAATGTAAACGGCCGGAAGACCAGTGCCTCAGCGCAGAAAAAAATGTATATTCTCCTGAATAAACTATTTTACCCAAAAGAAATTCTTCCCACGCCACCATAATTGATTTCTGCTGTGCTGTTCAGGTTTCTTGGTGATCAATATTGGCCTTCTTTACAAAAGAAAACACACTCTTAATTGTTGGTGGGTTGTTGGAGGTTTACGTCCTGGCAACATATAAGGTCATATCAGGACGTGTACTGATTTGTGACAGTGTGCACTCATGGTGACTTTATAATGCTGCCCCACTAGGAGACCAGGCCACCAGCACAATGACCTGATATCCCACTCAGTCACATTATCCTGACACTGAGCCAACTAGTCCTTGCCCTATCTTATATAGGATATAAGCACATGCCAGAAACTCATGACCAGACGGGATGGCCGAATGAGTTAGAGCGTCCGTCTCCCGTGTTGGTAGATCGTGAACTCGAACCCTGGTCGTGTCAAACCAATGACTTTAAAATTGATACTTGTTGCTTCCTAGCCCGGCGCTCGGCATTATTAGGATAGGACAAGGACTGGTTGGCTCAGTGTCAGGATAATGTGACTGAGTGGGATATCAGGTCATGGTGCTGGCGGTCTAGTATTCCAGTGGGGCAGCACAATAAAGTCACCATGAGTGCGCACTGTCACAAGTCGGTACCCATCCTGATATGACCTTAGATGTTGCTAGGACGTAAAACAACATTAAACAAACACAACCATCATCCTATTCACCCTTCAGTGTCTATTTGTAGCCACTACAACGATACATCTGTCGAAATCGAACACATCCCCGATTATCGCTCAAAGGCAAAACATTAATGGTTTGGTTTTCTGATTATTCATTGTGTGGAATCGATTTTAAAATCAATATGAAATCTAATGAAATTCATTTGCTTTTATTTATTTTGACAGTCGGATTTTGGCCTCCGGGTTCGATGCCTGTGTCACGTGGCCGCAGTTAGATGGGCAGAGCAGTGAATGATGAGGGGTAGGATTATGGCCATGGCGATGGGAAAGTGGTAAGGTGAAGGTTAACGTAAAATGGCGGGTACAGTTACAGTTGTGGACATGGCAATGGGTAGCAGCAATGTGAAGGTTAGTGTCAAATAGTCGGTATGGTTAGGGTTATGGCCATGGAAATGGGTGGCAGCAAGGTGAAGGTTAGCGTAAAATGTTGGGTATGGTTAGGGTTATGGCCATGGCAATGGGTGGCAGCAAGGTGATGGTTACGGTAAAATGGTGGGTATGGTTAGGGTTATGGCTGTGGCAATGGGTAGCAGCAATGTGAAGGTTAGTGTAAAATGGTGGGTATGGTTATGGTTATGGCCATGGCAATGGGTGGCAGCAATGTGAAGGTTAGTGTAAAATGGTGGGTATGGTTAGGGTTATGGTCGTGGTAATGGGTGGCAGCAAGGTGATGGTTACGGTAAAATGGTGGGTATGGTTAGGGTTATGGTAATGGCAGTGGGTGGCAGCAAGGTGAAGGTTAGTGTAAAATAGTGGGTATGGTTAGGGTTATGGTCGTGGTAATGGGTGGCAGCAAGGTGATGGTTACGGTAAAATGGTGGGTATGGTTAGGGTTATGGTAATGGCAGTGGGTGGCAGCAAGGTGAAGGTTAGTGTAAAATAGTGGGTATGGTTAGGGTTATGGTCGTGGTAATGGGTGGCAGCAAGGTGATGGTTACGGTAAAATGGTGGGTATGGTTAGGGTTATGGTAATGGCAGTGGGTGGCAGCAAGGTGAAGGTTAGTGTAAAATAGTGGGTATGGTTAGGGTTATGGTCATGGTAATGGGTGGCAGCAAGGTGATGGTTAGGGTAAAATGGTGGGTATGGTTAGGGTTATGGCCATGGCAATGGGTAGCAGCAAGGTGATGGTTAGCGTAAAATGGTGGGTATGGTTAGGGTTATGGTCATGGCAATGGGTAGCAGCAAGGTGATGGTTAGCGTAAAATGGTGGGTATGGTTAGGGTTATGGCCGTGGCAATAGATAGAGCAAGGTGATGGTTAGGGTAAGTTGGCGGGTATGGCAATGGATAGTAGTAATGTGAAGATTTGAGGGAAAAATGGCGGGTGCAGTTAGGATTATGGTCATGGCAATGGGTAGCGGCAAGGTGAAGTTTACGGGGAAACGGCAGGTATGGTTAGGGTTATGGCCATGGCAACGGGTAGCGGTAATGTGAAAGTTATGATAAAATGGTGGGCATGGCAATGGGTAGCGGCAAGGTGAAGGTTAGGGTCAAATGTTAGGGTATTGTTTGGGTTATGGCCATGTCAATAGATAGCGGTAATGTGAACATTAGGGTGAAATGGCGGGTATGGTTAGGGTTATGCCAATGGCAATGGGTAGCGGCACGGTAAAGGTTAGGGGAAAATGGCGAGTATTGACTTAGTATTGCCTCCTATGGTCCAATAGACAGGCTCTATTAAAATGACTTAGTCTTCCCTTCAATGTTGAAACAAGACAGGCTCTACTAAACTGAACTAGCATTCCTTCCTATGTTGCAACAAGACAGGCTCTATTAAATTTACGTAGTTTTCCTTCCTATGTTGCAATAAGACATGCTCTATTAAACTGACTTAGTAATTTTCTTTGTTTAATGTATCAATAACTATTTAACGACAACACTAGTGTCTAAATTGGATATATAGGATCAAATCTAGCTAAGCGTTTTGTTTTCGAAAATGTGATGCTGTCATCAGATTATGCCGCTTTAATGTTGGAGGGTAGGAGTTACCGGACAGTAGGGATAGAACTGGCCCCAGAGCTGTGATTCTGTGCGATAGCTCAAGATACCAATATGATATTGTGTCAAGATGAATTGATGGCACTTGGTTCCCTGCAGACGGGGTCGGAGTGATTTGTCCGGATACGTGGATGCCCGGTGGTGTGTGTGCTGCGCTCCGCATCATTTTCAATCATAGTACGGGTGGAAACCTGGTCTCCACTCATATTGGCCACACACCCACCAAACCATTAATGTTTGCCTTTGAGCGATAATCGGAGATTTGTTTGATTTGGAAAAGTGTATTGATATAGTGACTACAGATATTGAAAGGTGCACAGCCCAACGGTTTTATTCAAGGCTATTTCAAGGCTTTCCAAGGATGTTTTGAATAGAATTCAAGACTATTTTCATTTGGATTTATGGGGGGAAAAAACAATGGTGAATGGCGATTTTGAACGAATTTAGATCAGTGGGGACAGTTTAACGGAATTCAAAGCTTTTAAAGACCCAAAATAGCTTAAATTCAAGGCTTTTCAAGGCTTTTAAATGGGGCAAATGAAGTTCAGGACTTTGCAGGCCCTGTACGGACCCTGCTATATATCCGCTATACAACCCACATTAGCAACCACCTTTGCAACACCAAAACTCGCCACTAACGACAAATACCCTCACCCACCATGATAAACGCTGTGAGAACCATCGTCCCTGCCACACCCCATCACTGCCCCCCTCCTCTCCTCCACCCACCCACACAGACACCCACACACCCTCAGTGTGCCCATTCACTGGTCTACATCAGTCACGCATATAGCAACAGCCCACGCGCGATCACCCCCCCCCCCTCCCCCCCCAACACCAACTGTAACCAGTGTCACCACCGGGTACCAGACCGAATGAGTTGAGCATCCATCTCCCATTTTGGTAGATTGTGGTATTCAAACCCTGGTCGAGTCAAACCAATGACTTAAAAATTGATAATTGTCGCTACCTAGCCAGGGGCTCAGCATTATTAGGATAGGGCAAGGACTGGTTGGCTAAGTGTCAGGATAATGTGACTGAGTGGGATATTATTATTAGGTCATGGTGCTAGTGGCCTGGGTCTCCCAGTGGGACAGCACCATAAATTTGCCATGAGTGTGCACTGTCAAAAGACGGTACCCATCCTGATATGATCTTAGATGTTGCCAGGATGTAAAACTCCAACAACCAACCAACACCACCGCGCACTGACTACACTCGCTGGATGCAGCCCTCCAGGCCCCGCCCACAAGAAAACGCTTTCAGCCGACATCAACGCCGTAAGTGTGTGTGAATGTAGGGGAAGAGGGGGAGTGGTGGTGGTGGGGGGGGGGGGGGAAGTGGTATGGAGGTAGAGAGGAGAAAAGGAGAGGATGGGGAGGAGGAATGGAATAAAGGAGAAAATATGAGGAGAAGAAGAGGGGAAAGGGAGAGGGAAGAAAAGATGGATTGAAAATAGAGGGAGGAAGGGAGGGAGTGAGGGATGGGAGGGAGGTAGGGAGGGAGGGAAGGAGGGTGAGGAAGGGAGGGAAGAAGGGAAGGAGGAGGGAAGGAGAAAAGACTGGAGGGGAAGAAGAGGGGAAAGGGAGGGAGGGAAGAAAAGATGGATTGAGAAATAGAGGGAGGAAGGGAGGAAGGGAGGGAGTGAGGGAGGGAGGGAGGGAAGGAGGGAGGGAAGGAGGGAGGTGTGGATGAAGGTAGGGAGGGAGGGAAGGAGGGAGGGAAGGGAGGGAAGGAGGGAGGGCGGGAGGCAAGCAGGTAGGCAGGGTTAGGCAGACTGAGAAAACTATACCAAAGAAGGAGCGGAATTGGAGATAAGGGTAAGAAGAGGGAGAGTGGGGCGAGGTACAGAGCAGCGGGATGAAAGAGGGAGGATGCATAGACCAGAGAGCAAGGGAGGGAGAGGAGAGGGAGGAAATGGAGAGAGTGGAGTGAGGGATGGCAGAGTGAAGAAGGAAGTGAGGGAGGGAGAGGGCAGTGGGAGTGAGGGAAGGAGAAGGGAGGGATAATAATACAATTTGCTGATATAGGGAAGGTAAGGGGAGGGCGAGGTATTGCTATACCTGCAATACCTGCAATACCTGTGGTATGCAGGTATTGCAGGTATAGCAATACCTCAGGGAGTTTGATGCCCCTGCCCTGCAGAGTTGTAAACCACTGCCTTGTGGTACAGGTTCTTGGCAGAACCGAATGCTAAGGGAGCAAACCCTAAACAGAAAACCATGTCACTGTGGCAGCATCAAGGGCGGTTGATGTATGGAACTCCCAACATCTCCCAACCAGCCACTCCAGGGACAAATAGTTTTGCGCCTGTCTTGACATGTTCTTGCCGGTGTGAAACCTCTATTTGCTCCCCGAGAGAGTGCCCCTGGTAACTTGCAAAAGCCAGCAGCACTTCAACACTTTTGCAGGCAGCTTTCATGAAATGTACAACCCCACAAAAATGGAGAGCGGCAGTCAAGTAATGAAAGCAGTCTTTGTCGCATAGCGACTGACAGCATGATGATGATGATGATGATCATGAAGGGGAGGGTGGGCGCTGGGAGTAGGAGAGGCGGGGAGGAAGGTTTTGTTTGTTTGTTGTTGTTTTATGTCCTAGCAACATCTAAGATCATATCAGGATGGGTACCAACTTGTGACAGTGCGCACTCATTGCGACTTTATAGTGCTGCCCCACTGGGAGATCAGGCCACAAGCACCATGTCCTGATATCCCACTCAGTCACAATATCCTGACACTGAGCACACCAGTCCTTGCCCTATCCTAATAATGCAGAGTGCCTGGCTAGGAAGCGACAAGTATCAATTTTTAAGTCATTGCTTTGACTCGACCAGGGTTCAAACCCACGATCCCATGGGTTCAGATCACCCGCTCACCCATCTGGTCGGGGGAGGAAGGGGGCAGCAAAGGGGGGGGGGGGGGGGGGGGGAGGGGATAGGGAGGGAGCAGAGGGGGTATGCGGGGGAGGGGAGAGAGAGGGAAAGGAGGAGAGAGGGAAGGGGGAGAGGGGAGAGGGAGGAGGGGAGAGGGAGGAGGGAGGAGGGGGGAGGGGGGAGAGGGGAGGGGGGGGGGGGGAAGGGACAGGGCAGAGGGGGAGGGGAGGGGGAAGAGGGGATTGACGGAGGGGGAGGGGACTGAGCGCACTTTACTGATATGGAGATGGTAGAGTGGATGGCGGGGCCTGGAGGTAGGAGAAGGGTTAGGAGAACGGCCCCGGCTCAAGGTCACCCACCACATGAGGTCAAGGTCGCAACATGAGGGAGAGCTGATCAGGAAGAAGGCAAATAGCCCAGTAACCATGACGTGACCTCCGAGTTAAACACCCAACTTTTTGGACTTCCGGTTGAGAACACATCCGCTAATAGTAGAGAGAGAGAGGCAGAGGTGCCAACATTGTGTGACCAAAAATAGGAAGATTTTAACATTTTATGAGCAAGATAAGTTTTTGTGTGGCAACATGCGGCATGACAATCGGACATATATCATGAAATACTATACAATATATAATATGTATATATAATTATATTATATACGTGTTAATACAAGTCCCACCATGTATCCCGATGTGTCATTTTCTAGGCCCTGCTTGCCACCTTGAGCTGCTGATGTAGCTGATTTTACCTTTTGTATTATCTGATATTTATTTAAGTGAAAATCAGAAGATTTGCACATGGAATCGTAATATCGGAAGAGAGTAGCAAAAATCGGGAGTCTCCCTACAAAATCGGAGCAGTTGGCATCTCAGGCTCAGAGGTGCGTCGATCGTGTCACATTCAGTGGACCGGCATGCAATGCGTGGCGCAGTCGAAGAAGGAAGCGTCACACCTCACTGACCCAGCCAGACCCTGACCCATTACGGTCACGTGACGTCACGACACGACACTGTCACATGCAGAGCAGTCTTCGCGGCAGTCAGACGACAAAGACCAGTTTGCCAAATAGGTCAGCAACTGTTTTTGAAGATTTTTAGTTTGTTTGTTGTTGTTTTATGTCCTAGCAACATCTAAGGTCATATCAGGACAGATATTGACTTGTGACAGTACACACTCATGGCGATTTTATAGTGCTGCCCGACGGGGAAATCAGGCCACTGGCACCATGACCCGATATCCCACTCAGTTACATTATCCTGACACCAAGCTAACCAGTCCTTGCCCTGTCCTAATAATGCAAAGCACCGGGCTAGGAAGCGACAAGTATAAATTTTAAAGTTATTGGTTTGACTCGACCGGGAACCGAACTCACAAACTTTTGAAGAAGAAAAAAAATGAAGGATTTTGTTTATTTAATTATGATTCTGAGTCTGAGTCCCTCTGTCTGTCTGTCTGTCTGTCTGTCTGTCTGTACGCCTGTCTGTCTGTACATCTGTCTGTCTGTACGTCTGTCTGTCTGTCTGTACGTCTGTCTGTCTGTACGACTGTCTGTCTCTCTCTCTCTTTTTCTCGTTCTCATGTAGATCATACAGCATAACATTCAGCACACCCGGTCCTGATATGACCTTAGATGTTGCCAGGACGTAAAACTCCAACAACCAACTGACACAGCATAAAGAAACTATTCCCACCGACCCACCTCCACCCAGCCACCCTCAACCAACACCACACACAGCTTCCTACCTCACCCACACCTCTCTACCCGTGCTTACTAGACCTTGAGCCTCTACTTCCGGTCAGGTAGCGCCGCCCTGGTGGCGTTCCCGAGTCACGATTCGGCCACGTTACGGTGTCTCTCTTCCCGCCACCCACTTCCCCTCGTAGAGACCCCCCCCCCCCCACCTCTGTACTCTGTACCCCTCCTCCCCACAGAAAAGGGAGAGAACGGGGAGGGAGAATAGGAAGGGAGGAGAGCGAGAAGAGGGAGGAGGGGGAGAGGAGGACAGGAGGGGAGAGGAGGGGGAGGAGGGGAGAGGGGGGAGGAGGGGAGAGGGGGGAGGAGGGCGAGAAGGTGGAGAAAGGCGAAAAGAGGGAGGAAGGGAAAGGGATGAGTGGAGGGGGGAGAGGATGGGGAGGAGGGGAGAGGAGGGGGGGAGGGCGAGAAGGGTAGGGGTGAGGAAGGGGAGAGAAGCAAGGGGAAAGGAGGGGGAGATGAGGGGGGGGAGGGAGAGGAGGGGGAGAGGAGGGGACGAGGAGGGGAGAGGAGGGGAGAGGAGGGGAGGGGAGAGGAAGGGGAGAGGGGGGGACAGGAGGGGGAGAGGAGGGGAGAGGAGTGGGAGGAGGGCGAGAAGAGGGAGAAAGGGGGGAGAGGAGGGGAGGGGAGAGGAGGGGGAGAGGAGGGGAGAGGAGGGCGAGAAGAGGAAGGAAGGGGGAGAGGAGTAAGAGGGGGAGAAGGAAGGGCAGGAGGAACAGGAGGAGGAGGAGAAACAAGTATCCTTCTGAACCTTGCTTTCAATTGCCGTGCCAACACCCCTACACCCCTACGGCGCTATACACAGGGCGACACATGCCGTTAAGCGCCTGACACGGGGGCCGGGACCGGACAGCCCGACGCCCGACGCCGACGCTACTACTGCGCCATGCAGCGCCACCACACCCCACCAGGTGGCGCCACTGGCGTACTGGTGCGTGAGATTCTGACGGTGGGGGGAGTAGTGAGAGCTGTGGTCGGCGCCTCGCTGGGAACGCCGGCCCCGCCCCGCCCCGACCGCACCGCGGCAGGCAGGCAGGCAGAGAGGGCAGGAGGGTGGCAGGCAGGCAGGCAGGCAGGCAGGCAGGCAGGCAGGCAGGCAGCCATGCAGGCAGGCAGGCAGGCAGGCAGGCAGGCAGGCAGGCAGGCAAGAACGCTGGTGGGAAGGCAGGCCGGCAGGGAGACAGACAGGCATGAGGGAGGCAGGCAGGGAGGCAGACAGGGCAGGAGGGAGGCAGGGAGGCAATCAGGCAGAAAGGACGAGAGGCAGGCAGGCAGGCAGGCAGGCAGGCAGGCAGGCAAGCAGCCAGTCAGGCAGACACGTGGGGTTGTTGGAGGGGCACCAGCGGAACCAGAGGATATATAGACACTGTGGGGCACCAGCGAAGCCGGGAGTAGGAGGAGGAGGAGGAGGAGGAGGAGGAGGAGGAGGAGGAGGAGGGGGAGGGAGTGTCGGGATACGCTGAGTGAGGCACCAGCGGAGACCGCGCGGGGATACACGGCACCGGCGGAGGCGGGCGTGGGGCGTGGGGCGTGGGGCGTGGGGCGTGGGGCACGGACCGCAGAGCACCAGCGTCGGCCTGACTTGATGTAGCACTAGCAGAAGTGAACGGCAGCAGGTTCCTCCTCAGCAAGAACAACTGCAGGTACAGGAGGAGTAAGAGGAGAAGGAGGAGGAGGAGCCTTGGCAAGTCGCAAACGCGTGCTGATTCCACCAGTAGGCGGCGCGGCTGTGGCTTAAGCATTTGGAGGTGGTGGGTGAAGGGGGAGGAGGAGGAGGAGGAGCAGGAGGAGGAGGAGTATGTGTGATCTACGTCGAGCCGCCTGGAGAAGTGGGCGAACGGGGCGGGTTGGTTTTGTTGGTTGGATGGTTGTTGGAGTTTTACATCCTGGCAACATCTAAGGCTTATCAGAATGGGTGCAGACTTGTGGCAGCGCGCACTCATGGTAAGACTTAATAGTGCTGAGTTAATAGTGGAAGACGAGGCTGCCAGCACCATGACCTAATATCCCACTCAGTCACATTATCCTGACACTGAGCTAAACCAGCCCATACCACATATCCTATTAATGCCGAACGCCAGGCTAGGTCGCAACAAGTATCAGTTTAAAAAAATTATAAGTCATTGGTTTGACTCGACTGGGAACTGAACTCCCCGACCTTCCGCACGTGAGGCCCGCACTCTACCGATTCGGCCACCGCCCACCGCGCCCTATAACCGGGCGGGAGTGTGTGTATGTGTATGTGTGTGTGCGCGGGGGGTGGGGGTTGCGGACTGGAGGACTGGTGGGACTGTAGGGGAGGGAGGGGGGGGGAGGGAGGGAGGGAGGGAGGTAGGGAGGGAGGGAGGGGCGCAGTGCGCGTGCGCGCTGGTTGTGGTGCGAAGGAGGGTGGGAGTAAGTCCGGAGCACCCACGCCCCGCCCACTACTCGGTGCCAGAGCGCCGTGAGTAGTGGAGGAACCTACCGGAGGAACAGGAGGAGAGGCGGGAGGGAGGAAGGAGGAAGGGAACAGGGTGTCGCGCTGCCTTACAGTTTACACACCTACGTACAGGAGACGAGGAGCGGCCAGCCGGCCCGCCTATCCGCCCGTCGGCCCTTACCAGCTCACCCACCGCCCGCCGGCCCCCGGCCCCCCGGCTCACCCGCCCGCCCGTCCGCCAGGATCTCCCCCCGCCCACCGTGGATCCCGGGCCGTGGATCCCCCTGCGCACACCCACCACGGCGCCGCCCGGGTAGCGGGCGGGCTGGGGCCTGACCGGGGCCACATGGAGGAGGAGCCGGCCGAGGACCTGCCCGAGAGAGACAACGGCGGCTGGGACGGCAAAGGCGGAGGGAGGAGGAAGGCGGGAGGGGGAAGGGGAAGGAGGAAGGGGGGAGGAGGGAGAAGGGAGGAGGGAGGAGAAAGGAGGGAGGAGGGAGGAGTCGGTCGGCTGACTAGTTCACAAACCTGACTGGACTTCACTTGCCGGAGCTGTGTGTGTGGAAGCACCGCTGTGGGGAGGTGAGGGGGGGGGGGGGCGGTGGAGGCGCAGGTGTGAGAGGAGTTGGGTGAGTGGGGAGCGTAAGAGTGCATGCGCTCTCTATCTCTCTCTGTCTCTCTCTCTGTCTCGCTCTATATGCAGGGATGAAAGTGGTTTCCGGGAAAAAAAAGCGGAAATGCTGATATTCTCCCATTGGTTTAGCATTGTCAGGGAATCGCGGAAAAATACCGGAAGTCAGGTCTCAACTAGATTGTTGTGATTGCATTATCGCCCATATCTGACAGTTTCTTGCTTAGCTTTTATGTTCTAACTACATCTAAGGTCATATAAGAACGGGATTCGAACCACCCAACTGTTGTCATATACATCCCATCTTTTGGAATTTTGTTTACCGTTAATCGGTGGATATAAGAAATCCCGGAAATCCGCGAAACCACGGAGGTCTTTCATCTCTGTAATATGTCTCTCTCTCTATATACAAGGTTTTGTTCTGACTGACCTCCAGTGATGTAATGGATCTATCTATGTGTGCCATGCACCAACCCACAACCACAAACCACACCGTACACACACATTTCCCTTCCTAACACACACTCACTCCAATAGCCTGATTTAGGCCTCAGGCTTCGTAGTCGAGTGATCACTAGAACTTAGAAGATATATATATAACATATACAAACTTATCGTATATCTCAAGCTAAACAAAAGTGTCAGCAGAGAAAAGATCGTCTCCTTCATCTACCAGACTCTCTGACAGCAGCTACACACACATGTCCAACGTGCCAGCCCACATTCCGAGCACAAATTGGGACTCATCAGTCATCGACGAGTTCACAACAAATGATGAGTTCCTGTCATGATCGCCACCGATGGACATCCAAGAAGATAAATATATAATATGTATATTTATATGTATATAAAGATATAAATATATATATATAAAAATATATACACTGAGTGATTTGGATTATACTGACCAAGCAACTATCAGTTAAAACTTGGGAGCTAAAAGATACCCCAAAAAACACTAGTGATCACTACAAGATATATATAACATATATATACATAACATATGTATATTTGTATGTATATACATATATAAAGATATAAATATATATACATATATACACACTGAGTGATTTGGATTATACAGACCAAGCAACTATCCGATCAAACTTGGGAGCCAAAATAGAAAAAAAAACACACACAAAACTTCAGACATAAACTCTACCGCCAGTCCTCCAGGTGTTGTAAATAGTTCGCATAGCGTGGGATCCACAACTGGCCCACTCGCACTGGAGGAGTGTGTCTTCAGCGCTGGATCCCCTGGAGTAGGTAGGCCCTGGCCTGTAGGTGCTGGAGCAGCCGGCCGGCCTGCCGCCTGGCCTGGAGCTGCCATTGTAGGCGCTGGAGGTGTTTGGAGCAGGCTTTTGTATGCGATCCGCTGACGAGTAGACAGCTTTGGAAGACGGTGATTGAGGAAGTGATTGGCGGGTGATTGTGTCACGCCGTGTGCGATTCCTTTCAACTCTTATCAAAGTGTTTGTGTGCTGACTTAAAAAAGAAATTGTTAGTGGGTTTTTTTTTAGTCACGTGTGAATAGAGGTTTTTGAAGAACGACGGAGAAGGTGGAGGAGGAGGAGGAGGAAGAGAAGGAGAAGAAGGAAGAGAAGGGAGGGGAGAAGGAGGAGGAGAAAGGTGCGAAGGAGAAAGAGGAGGAGGAGAAAGAGAAAGAGAAGGGGGAGAAAGGGAAGAAAGAGAAGGAGGAGCAGAAGGAGAAAGGGGAGAAGGAGAAAGAGGAGAAAGGAGAGGAGAAAGGGGAGAAAGAAAAGGAGGAGGAGAAGGAGAGAATGAGGAGGAGGATGAGAAGCAGCGGCAGCAGAAGGAGGAAGTGCTTGTGACCTTGATAGTGATTGCGTCTATTACTGGGTCAAGGTCATACTGAACATACAACGCTGCACACGACTATAAATGTGTGTTCTATACTTCATTATGTGAATATAAATAACAATGGTGACCACATTTTTATTATATATATGATATCCCTCGTGCATTCACCATTTCATTCAGCCAGATATCTGGTATCATCACCACGCCTGTTGTGAGTAATAATTGAGTGACCAGTGCATAGTGACTAGTTTCCCCCAACAACAACAACAAGCAACAGTGAAAAGCACCTGCCTTTTGTAAGTACGCACAAGGTTGCGCATGTAAAGCTACACACAACGCGCACGCGCATGCGCGCACGTCCAGTGCGGATCTTAGACTGCTGTACTTTACACACATAGCCAACCAACTCAAGTTTTCACATACTCACTTCCCTGAAAGAGATTCAAACCACCATCCACCACCCACCCACACACACACGTATATACATACAAAGTACAGCTTGTTTCATTTAGCGACGCCTATAGAGCACATTGATTATTAAATTTTATCATCGGCTATTGGACGTCAGACATATGGTCATTCTGACATATTTCAGTGGGAGGAAACCCGCTGCCGCCACATAGGCTACTCCTTCTGATAAGCAGCAAGGGGTCTTTTATATTTTATATTTTATATGCACACACACGCGCGCCCTGGAGTACAGGAGAACCAGGCAACCAGCCATGCCCATGGAGTAGGCATCCAGTCAGTCACCTAGCCGAAATTCAACCCACCCTGGAGTAGGGGTGGATCCTCGCCTGCTCTCTCTCATCTCTCATCTCTCTACACCCACAAGAGGAGAAGGCTGGATTAGTGCCGTACACTATCCTCCTGCGCAGGGAGTCTAGTCTTCTAACTGGAGGGAGGTAGTCACAGTCAGTCAATGGACGGCCACACTGGAGTTGTACAATAAAGTCTCCACGGTATGCAGGGTGAGTTTGTATTGTCAGCGTGTACGTGTGTGTGTGTGTGTGTGTGTGTGTGTGTGTGTGTGTATGGTGCCGAGTCAATGGGCTGTGTGTTGAATAATGCAACTTAGACTAAGGTGTGTCTATGCCCGCCGTATGCATTACGGCGATTTTGTCACGATGGCTAATACTAATACTAATAATAATAGTATTAATAGTAATAATAGTAATAGTAATTATAGTAATAATGGTAATAATAGTAATAATAATAATCTGTTGTGATGATTTGTCGTGATAACTATGGATAATCTATCAGGGTGCACAGTGATAATCTATCAGCGATTTATGATGATAAACTATTATGATATATCGCGATAAACTGTTGCTCCATGTAGCAATAACTTATCGCGATATGTACTAATAAGTTGTCACGATATGTACCAATAACGTGTCGTGATATGAACCTATAACTTGTCGCGATATGAACCGATAACCTGTCGTGATATGTACCGATAACTTGTCGCGATATGAACCGATAACTTGTCGTGATATGAACCAATAACTTGTCGCGATATGAACCGATAACTTATCGCGATATGTACCGATAGCCTGTCGCGATATGTACCGATAACCGATCGCGATATGTACCGATACGTTGACGGGATATGTACCGATACGTTGACATTATATGTACCGAAATCTTAGCACCATGGGGTACAGATAAGTTGACGCGATAGCTACCGATAACTTGTCACGATATGCACCGATAAGTTGTCGCGATATGTAGCGATAACTCAGCGCGATATTCACTGATAGGTTGTCGCGATATGTAGCGATAAGTTGAGGGGATATCTACCGATAACCTATTGCGATAAGTACCTATGAGTGTAGCAACACGCACCGATAACCTGTCGCGACACAAACCGATAACCTGTCGCCATACTTGACGATAATTCCTTGCAATACCTAATGGTACTCCACCATAATACGTAATGACAATGTCTCGTGATGCATTACAACAAACTCATCTAATAGTAATACATGACAATAACCAGTTGCAATACATAGCGATACTCGTCGTGTACATAGCGATAATCGTCGTGTAGATAGCGATAATCGTCGTGTACATACCGATTGTTTGTCACGATACTTTGTTGACCAAAATTATCAATAATTTATCATGATACATGTGTCACAATATCTCATGAAAATATATCACAATCCATGAGGATAATCTGTCGAGATATATATTGAGACATGTGTCACAATATAAGTCTACTAATATATAATGATAGCATCTAATGATTCATGATGATAATCTGTTGCGATATATAATACCACATGTGTCACAATAGACCAGATGGGATGACCGAATGAGTTGAGCGTTCGTCTCCTGTTTTGGGAGATTGGGGGATCCGAACCCATGGGGGATTTGTGGCTTCGAGGTCATGGTGCCGGCAGCCTGATCTCCCAGTGGGGTAGCACTATAAAGTCGCCATGAATGTGCACTGTCACAAGTCGGTACCCGTCCTGATATGATCTTAGATATTGCTAGGACGTAAAAGAACAACAAACAACAACAATATATAACAACATCTCACGATCCATTAGGATAATGTGTTGCGATATATAATGATACATTTGTCACAATATATACTGATAACATCCAATGATCCGTGAGGATAATATGTTGTGATACATAATGATACATGTCACAATATATAACAGTAACCTTCAATGATCCATGAGGATAATCTGTTGTGATACATAATGATACATGTCACAATATATAACAGTAACCTTCAATGATCCATGAGGATAATCTGTTGTGATATATAATGATACATGTGTCACAATATATAATGATAACATCCAATGATCCATGAGGATAATATGTTGCGATATATAATGATACATGTCACAATATATAATGATAACATCCAATGATCCATGAGGATAATCTGTTGCGATATATAACGATACAT
Source organism: Branchipolynoe longqiensis (assembly GCA_030323885.1). Taxonomy (NCBI): domain Eukaryota; kingdom Metazoa; phylum Annelida; class Polychaeta; order Phyllodocida; family Polynoidae; genus Branchipolynoe; species Branchipolynoe longqiensis. Next base: position 46,286,744 of record CM059195.1, on the reverse strand, counting down.
GTCACAATATATAACAGTAACCTTCAATGATCCATGAGGATAATGTGTTGCGATATTTAATGATACACATGTCACAATATATAATGATAACATCCAATGATCCATGAGGATAATCTGCTGTGATATATAATGATACATGTCACAATATATAATGATAACATCCAATGATCCATGAGGATAATCTGCTGTGATATATAATGATACATGTGTCACAATATATAATGATAACATCCAATGATCCATGAGGATAATCTGTTGTGATATATAATGATACATGTCACAATATATAATGATAACATCCAATGATCCGTGAGGATAACCTGTTGCGATATATAATGATACATGTCACAATATATAATGATAACATCCAATGATCCATGAGGATAATCTGTTGTGATATATAATGATACATGTCACAATATATAATGATAACATCCAATGATCCATGAGGATAATCTGTTGTGATATATAATGATACATGTCACAATATATAATGATAACATCCAATGATCCATGAGGATAATCTGTTGCGATATATAATGATACATGTCACAATATATAACAGTAACCTTCAATGATCCATGAGGATAATCTGTTGTGATATATAATGATACATGTCACAATATATAATGATAACATCCAATGATCCATGAGGATAATCTGTTGTGATATATAATGATACATGTCACAATATATAATGATAACATCCAATGATCCATGAGGATAATCTGCTGTGATATATAATGATACATGTCACAATATATAATGATAACATCCAATGATCCGTGAGGATAATCTGTTGTGATATATAATGATACAGGTGTCGCGGAGATTTTTCATCCCGGCACACTCCTACATCACATTATCAGATCTTATCACTGAAGACGGTAAGTAAAGCTGGCACAGCCAACCAGTCACACTGTTTCTTTGTTATTTTACGTCCTGGCAACATCTAAGGTCACATCCGGATGGGTATCGACTTGCAACAGTGCGCACACATGGTGACTTTATAGTGCTGCCCCACTGGGAGACAAGGCTGTCAGCACCATGATCTGATATCGCACTCAGTCACATTATCCTCACCATGAGCTAACCAATCCTGGCCCTATCCTAATAATGCTGAGTGCCTGGCTAGCAAGCGACAAGTATACATTTTTAAGTCATTGATTTGAGTCGACCAGGGTTTGAAGCCTGATTCGAATCCCACGATTTACCAAAATGGGAGACGGATGCTCAACTCATTCAGTCATCCCGTCTGGTATCTAATGCTAGGTACACACCTACCGTTTACGACTCGCGCACTAAAACTTTGCGCCCGACGTGACCCGATCACGACCCAATGGTGATTAAAACCGAAGATAAGGGATGCGCACATATACCGACTGGCGCGCGCACATATACCGTCCGATTCGCGACTGCGAGCCACGCACCTGGTGGGTTTTGCGCGAACTACGTCACCATCAGCGCCATCTAGCACTTTCCTTGCGCCGATTCACGACTGCGGTGCACGCACCAGCAAGATGGGTTTTGCGGGAACTATGTCGCCATCAGCACCATCTAGCAGTTTCCTTGCGCCTGCCGCGGGTCGGGTTTTGCGCGAACCTGAGCGAACTTTCGTGAATCGCAAGTCTATACTATCGGCTAAATGCGCCTACCTGGCCTTACTACCAGTTAAAATCGCAATAAAACCTACGTCCATAGTGCTTCAGTTTGTCACATTTGTTACATATGTTGAATTTATTAAAATCTCGTATATGAACTACACAGTCACAGTCACCAGCTAAAATCGCTATAAAACCTATGTCCACAGTGCTTAAATATGTTACATGTGTTACATTTGTAAAATTAGTTAAAATCTCGTATATGAATTAACACAGTCACTTTTGCGAATAACACAGTCGCTTTTCGCGAATGCGCCAACCTGGCTTCGCCATTTTTATCAGTTGTGTATGGACAATGTCACATGAGCATTTTCCGGCCCGGCGATTGGTTGTTCATTAAAACTCAAAAGCGACTGGTCGGCGGCTAGCATGTATATACCGTTTAAGATACGACCGACCGCACGCACCTCCCGATTTGCAATCGTCCCGATTCGTTTTTCGAATTGCTTGCGATTTCAATTTTAAGCCCTAAAACTGAGTTGTAATTGCAAATTGCGGACGTCTGGTGTGCTAGGGGTCCGCACCCACCTAACGACTAACGAGATCCTATGCGCGAATCGCGTCGTAAACGGTAGGTGTGTACCTAGCATAAGTTAGATATGTAGGATCAAATCAAGTCTTTAGGCTTATAAAATGTGAGGCTTTCATTGGATTATGCAGCTTTAACACAACATTGTTTATGACCATAAAAGTGTTTCTCTCATCCACCCGTGGTGCTCAGGTATTTCCGCGCGGAATGATCGGCGAATAGCGAGTAAAGGGGGCTCTGTGGTGGGCTGTAATTCTAGCTAGTATAGACTTGTGTAGCAGATCCTTTGCAGCTCAGCAAGTCAACTTGAAGGCTTTAAAACTGACGTTATGCAGACATGGTTAAAAAAAGACCAACCCACTATGCGCCGTTTAATCAAGTATCAATGTTATAAGTCATTGGTTTGAACTTTGACTAGGCCGGGAATCGAACTGCTGACCTTCCGCATGGGAAAAATAATTATTTATACTTGTTGCTCCCTAGCCAGACGCTCGACATTATTAGGACAGGGCAAGGACTGGATGGCTCTGTGTCAGGATAATGTGACTGAGTGGGATATCAGGTCATGGTGCTGGTGGCCTGGTCTCCCAGTGGGGCAGCACTATTAAAGCTGCCATGAGTGCGCACTGTCACAAATCAATACCAATCCTGATATGACCTTAGATGTTGCCAGGATGTAAAACTCCAACAACCAACCGACCATTTTCCTAATATTGTGCTATCTAGTCCTTGTTCTATCCTATTAATGGTGAGTGCGAGGCTGGGTTGCAACAAGTATCAATTTTATAAGTCATTGGATGGATTCGGCCACGAATCGAACTCCGGGCCTTCCGCACGGGAGGCCTGCGGTCTACCGATTTGGCTACCATTCTCGGTGGGAGAGTATGTGTGTTTGTGGTGGTGGTGGTGGTGGTGGTGGTGGTGGTGTGTGTGGGGGGGGGGGGTGCGGGGTGAGCTTTCGCTGAGTTTTCACCTGCCACATGGTTTTGTTTGTTTGTTGTTGTTTTACGTCCTAGTAACATCTCATGTCATACCAGGACGGATACCGACTTTTGACAATGCGCACTCATGGCGACTTCACTATAGTACTGCCCTACTGGAATACCAGGCTGCCAGCACCATGACTTGATATCCCACTCAGTCACATTATCCTGACACTGAGCCGACCAGTCTTTTCCCTATCCTAATAATGCTTGGTGCCTGGCTAGGAAGCGACAAGTATCAATTTTTAAACCATTGGTTGACTCGATCAGAGTTTGAACCTTCGAAACCATGGGTTTGGATCCTCCGATCTCCCAAAACAGGAGACGGACACTCAACTCATTCGGCCATCCCATCTGGTTCTGGTCAGGTGGTGGAAAGTTTGTTTTATTTAACGACACCTCTAGAGCACATTGATTTTTATCATCGGCTGTTGGAAGTCAAACATATAGGGTCACTCTGACATATTTCTTTGGAGGAAACCCGCTGCCGCCACATAGGCTACTCTTTCCGATAAGCAGCAAGGGGTCTTTTAGATGCACTTTCCCACAGACAGGACAGCACATACGACAGCCTTTGATTTATCCAGTTGTGGACCACTAGTTGGAACGGAAAATAGCCCAAACTGCAAATGTGTCCACTAAGCCGCCAGGTGGTGGATGCTAATCTGCTATAATGGCGGGTCTATTAGCGACTAGCCCCCTCCAGCACAATGAGGCCGTGATGTGTGTGTGGGGGTTGGGGGGGCGGGCGGGGAGGGAGGAAGAAGGAAGAGCTTTCCTCCTCCACCACTAATCCCTCTCCTCTCTTAGAGGTACATAATAGGTTACATAACCAAACGGTTTAGAATGACTGCTATATTTAATATAAAAAAATCCTCCGGTGCAACTGACACTGGTCAACATCCGGTGGAGGTGAGGTGGGTTGAGATGGCGCCACCGGTAAAGTGTTGCGTCTTATGGCGTATAACAATACTCATAATAAGTAATATTCCCTTCCGTATCGTTATACTCGCATAATACATATGCATCAAATACCGCAGGACAGGGTTACATACAGAGGAGAGGAACTGATGGTGGTAGTGCCCTTGTTCATATTCCCAAAATCGAGTATAGAGCATATATATGCTGCATAAGCAATTATAGTTTAATTAATCGGACACCGTAACCATCCTCAGCCTGTGGTTGTCCTATCTACAGATACTCCCTCAGGTCATTTACTGCAGTACTCTTACCCATTTAGATTAGACTAGTCATCTACTACTCAGCTTTCAACCCACTATTTCTTATTCCTATGTACATGTGAATTATATATTATATACGCTCGATAAGCACGGCTACGAAGAGACAACACAATATGAATTGGACTGAGGTCTTTTATGTAACTCTCTGGCAAGAAAATGCCTTGCCTTAATCAAATAAAACATTTTTAAATCGGTGAAGGATTAGCACAAACTGGCGCAGACATTGAGTATATATTGCTGGCAGCGGCACCACTGGAGCTTGTGGGCGGACCCAGGCACATGCTCGCTTCTATGGTCCAAACTCAAACAACCTTGAAATGACTTCTTCGCCGATACTTATATATATATATATAATATTATTATATAATTTATAATCCATTATATATATATGTGCTGTATAAGCTTTATATGAGTATAATTATCCGTAAACTGATTATCCTTTAATGGTGCCTCTGCTTGGCGCCTTGTCTGGACACCTCACAACTATTAACACTTAACAACTCAGGCGAATGGACAGGCTCTCTGAGTTGCCTGGTGCTGCCATCTGGCCTATTCAGCTGTCACGATTCAGCCTCTTACCCTGTCCCACTCACTTAACAATATATATTGGGTTCATCATTATAATCTCCTGCACTTTTGTTTAGTGTATTTTCTTCATATCTTATATTTTTCTTGAAGATTTATACTGACTATTATGGATAAGCTTGAATAGACTTGTTTTCACCATTAGACAGTTTGTCGATAGAAAGCCCGAGCCTACACTTTTACCGACCCAAGGGATTTTTAACCTCCCACACCACATAGACATGGTATGAGAGCAACTGGCCTTCGATGAAACTGTAAGTTATACACAGCAGTGGAAATCCAAATTGGCAGAGGTGGGGGCACGGGGAATCGAACCACCGACCTTCAGATTAGGAGGCTGACCTAGAAAAAAGTCAGACACTCTAACCACTCCGCCACAGAGAACACCAAAGGGGAAAAAGAAGAAGAAAGGGATACTACTCTAACTACTTTGCCACAGAAAACACCAACATATAATGCACTTCACTTTGAAGTAACATTTATTTTGCAAGTTATTGAACTGAAAATATGCAACATTAATTTCGATGTGCACACAGAAATGTTGGACAGTAAGTAGTAGAATATACTCCTTGTAGGCAGCAACCAAATGCTTACTGAGTGCCTCAATGTCTAAGCTGGATATACAGGACCAAACCAGACGGGATGGCCGAATGAGTTAGAGCGTCCGTCTCCCGTGTTGGTAGACCATGGGGTCGTGGGATCAAACCCTGGTCGAGTCAAACTAATGACTTAAAAATTGATACTTGTCGCTTCCTAGTCAGGCGATCGGGCAAGGAGCAGTGGAATGAGGAAGACCAATTGCCCGCGATTGAAATTTCCCCTGCTTAAACAACTAATGTACCAAAAAAGAAATCTGGGTAATTGGATTGGAATTTGATATCCTTACAACATCTAAGGTCATATCAGGATAGGTGCCGACTTGTGATAGTGCTGCCCCACTGGTTGAGACCAGGCCGCCAGCACCATGACCTGATATCCCACTCAGTCACATTATTCGGACACTGAGCCAACCAGTCCTTGCACTATCCTAATAATGCCGAGCGCCATGCTAGGAAGCGACAAGTATCATTATTAAAGTCATTGGTTTGACTCGACCAGGGTTCAAACGCACAAACTCATGGGTTTGGATCACCCGATCTCCCAAAACAGGACACCGACGCTCAACTCATTCGGACACCCAGTCAGAGAGCGTGTATATAAACAGATGAGAGAGACAACTCCCGCGAAAATCTGTAACACAGGCTACAGTGGCGTTCCTGGCGGTTAGTGTTGAACAAGCTTTGAGTTTGCCATACGTGTAGTGCAAAACATTTGTTTTTATTCAAAATTAATAGAAATGCAGAAGCCTAACCTTATCGATTTAATATAATCCTTTTGGTAAACATGTTTTCTATATGTGTACTAAGCGGCTTGTTTCTATTTGGTGTAGTTTTAGAGATATTTCACTTTTTCTGGAGGAAGATTGCACACGACCATTGACAATGCCTTGAGTTTGCCGTACGCGTAGTGAAAAACGTCAGTTTTATTCCAAATTAATAGAAATCCAGAACCCTAACCATATCAATTTAATATAATCTTGTTGGTAAACATGTTTTCTATGTGTATTCCAATCAGTTTGTTTCTAGGTGGTGTAGTTTTAGAGATATTTCACTTTTTCTGTAGGAAGATTGCACATGACCATTGACAATGCCTTGAGTTTGCCGTACGCGTAGTGAAAAACGTCAGTTTTATTCCAAATTAATAGAAATCCAGAACCCTAACCATATCAATTTAATATAATCTTGTTGATAAACATGTTTTCTATGTGTATTCCAATCAGTTTGTTTCTAGGTGGTGTAGTTTTAGAGATATTTCACTTTTTCTGGATGAAGATTGCTCACTGCCATTGAAAATGCCTTGAGGTTTCCCCATATGCTTAAGCTGTTCAACAACCACCACTTGGAGCGCCACAGTCGGCAGATGTTACACGCTCTAGTATGGCAGTTGTCCCTCTCATCTGTTTATATACACGCTCTCTGACCCAGTCTGGTCCATTAATTTTGGTGTGCTGGACAGTAAGTACTAATAGTACTAGTAGAGTCCATTCCTTCTATGCATCAACCAAATGCTTACTAAGTGCCTCAATGTCTAAGCTGGATATACAGGATAAAATCCGGGTAATATATACATATACAGTATAACACCGTTAAACCAAGCTCGGTTAAACCAAACGATAGGTTAATACAAACTTTTTTTGGTGGCCCGGCAAAATACTACCTTTTATCATATAAAAAAGTTGGTTAAACCAAAGTCGGTTAATCTAAATTATTGGTTAATCCAAATAAAATTGCCGGACCCCAGGCCACTTCTGGTACGGTTAAACCAAACTTTCATGTGGTTATACGGTCAGAGTAGACTTTTTTTTACATGACAAATGGTAGTAATACTAGTATTTTGCCGAGCCGCCGCAAAAAGTTTGGATTAACCGATCGTTTGGTTTAACCGAGCTTGGTTTAACGGGGTTATACTGTATATACATAAAAAACAATAATCAAAGTGTCCACATACATTGCATATTACATGCGCAATACACTCTTACTCAAAGTCAAAATCAAAGCCAAAGCTCGGTTAAACCAATGATCGGTTAATCCAAACAAATTTCTAGGGTCCCTTCAGGTTTGGTTTAACGGGGTTATACTGTATATATATATTTTTAGTGACGGTTTATTTACCAGGGATGAAAGTAGCCTCCGGGGAAAAAAGCGGAAATGTGGATGTTCCCTCCATAGGTTTAGCATTGTCAGGGAATCGCGGAAAATTACCGGAAGTCGGGTTTCAAATATATCGGTGTACGCTGATAGTGCTGCATCATTTGAAGCATGTATTAGTAGTATACGATGATAGTGCTGCAACATCTGCACTACATATTAGTATAAGCTGATGGCGCTGCAAGATTGAAAAATCCCGGAAATCCGCGAAATCGCGGAGATCTTTCATCCCTGATTTACCATGTCCATATCGAGAAAGCCGCATCGCCGAACAACAATAGCCCCCTTTCAATGTTTATAAACATTGTGTATGCGCGCGCAGCTTGGCTGCAGAACGAAGGCACACTGCCATTGAGTTGCCGATATGCGTAGTGCAATGCGTCGATTTTATTCAAAATTAATAGAAATACAGAACCCTAACCTTATGAATTTAATATAATCTGTTAGGTGAATATGTTTTCTTTAAGTGTGCCAAGCGATTTGTTTCTAGCTGGTGTAATTTGAGTGCTATTTCAATTTTTCTGTATAAAGATTGCTCACGGCCATTGACAATGCATTGAGTTTGCCGATATGCGCAGTGCACCACGTCGATTTTATTCAAAATTAATAGAAATGCAGAAGCCTAACCTTATAAATTTAATATAATCTTTTTGTGGAATATGTTTTCTATATGTGTGCAAAACGATTTGCTTCTAGGTGGTTTGTTTGTTGTTGTTTTACGTCCTAGCAACATCTAAGGTCATATCAGGACGAGTACCGACTTGTGACAGTGCACACTCATGTCGACTTTATAGTGCTGCCCCACTGGGAGACCAGGCCACCAGCACCATGACCTGCTATCCCACTCAGTCACATTGGTCACCACGCCCTTTCCCCGAGACTTTGATGCGAGGAGAGGAAGAGACCCTCCCCCGCCCCGCGCTGTCGCGCTGCTTTCTCACCTCGGCAGACGGCGCGGTCGCGCGCCACCTCCCCCGCCCTCCGCGTCGCGCACCACTCGCGCCTCACCCGACGCCCGCTGCTCGCCACCTCTCGCCCTCCCCCGGGCCGGCAGCATTCACACCTCACCTGCTGTCGCCCGTCCCTCTTCCCTTATAAGGTCGCCCGCCGGCCTCCCTCAGGCACTCGCCCTCCTGCCGTCTCCCAGCTCTCTGCCTTTTTCCTCCACCCACCCACCCTACACTCCTCATACACTCTTCTCTTCCAGCGGTGGAGGGCTCCTCGGCACCCCCTCACAGAACACCTACAGACTTTTTTACTCTGCCTGAACTTTATTACTTTATTTATCATGTACATTTCTCACTGCTCCTCCTATTGCTTTTATTCATTACTCCGCCCCTCATGGGCTTCCTTACCTTCCTCAGCTTATTCCTTATTTACTCTTATTGTGCTCCCTTACTCTGTATGCTCTGTATGCTCTGTCTGTGAGGCGTAAATAAAAAACGCCTTATTTCCACCCCCGCCTTCCTCTCTTCCTTTTCGAGCATCATCCTGACACTCAGCCAACTAGTCCTTGCCCTATCCTAATAATGCCGAGCGCCTGGCTAGGAAGCCACAAGTATCAATTTTTAAGTCATTGGTTTGACTCGACCAGGGTTCGAACCCTGGTCTAGGTGGTGTGGTTTTAGAGATATTTCACTTTTTCTGTAAGAAGATTGCTCACATCCATTGAGTTTGCAGTGTGACCGTGTGTCATCCTGCAGCCAAGCTGCATGTGCACTGACCTAAATACCTATGCTGACGTCATATGAAATAGGTCTATAGGATTGGGTTTATAAAATATCAGCGGATTATGCAGCTTTAAGAGACTTACCGGTTCCAGGGGGAGGAAGGAGGCTTCCCTCTCCTTACATCACCTGCATGGTGTGTGTGAGGGGGGGAGCAGGGGGAGGGGAGTCACAAGGGAAGAGGTGATTGCAGAGGGAAGCCTGGGTAGTCCAACGGTTAGGGTACTCACCTAGAAATAACCGAAATATGAGTTTTTTTGTTTGTTGTTTTATGTCCTAGCAATATCTAAGGTCATATCAGGACAGGTACCGACTTGTGAAAGTGTGCACTCATGGTGACTTGATAGTGTTGCTCCACTTGGGAACCAGGCTGCTGGCCACATGACCTGATATCCCACACAGTCACATTATCCTGATACTTGTACTAACCAGTTCTTGTCCTATCCTATTAATGCTGAGCGCCAGGCTAGGTAGCGACAAGTATCAATTTTTATAAGTCATTGGGTTGACTGAATTGGGATTCGAACTCCTGACTCTCCGCAGGGGAAACAGATGCTCTACCAATTCGGCCACGCCCAAAATAGGACATGTCAATCAAATATATAAACAATATTAATACCAACACTACTACTAACACTATTCAAAACAACAACAACAACAATAGACTAGACGGGATGGCCGAATGAGTTGAGCGTCCGTCTACCAATTTGGTAGATCGTGGAATTCATACCCACGGGCTCGAAACCCTAGTCGAGTCAAACCAATGACTTAGCAAATCTAAACTTGTCGCTTCCTAGCCGGGCGCTCGGCATTATTAGGATAAAGCAAGGACTGGTTGGCTCAGTGTCAGGATAATGTGACTGATTGGTATATCAGATCATGGTGCTAGCGGCCTGGTCTCCTCCCAGTGGGGCAACACTATAAACTACAAAGGTGCCATGAGTATGCACTGCCACAAGTCGGTACCCATCCTGATATGGCCTTAGATGTTGCCAGGACGACAACCAAACAACCAACCTGATTGGAGCAACAGGAATAATAACAATTGTTTGTTTGTTGGTACATTAGTTGTTTAAGCAGGGGAAATGCGATAATAACCAGAATGCTAACAATAATAACAATAGTAATAATAGCAACAATAATATCAATAATAATAACAGTAATAATAACAATAATATTAGTACTAATAATAAAGATATTGGTTATGTTGGCCCAGCTAAAGCGCTGATACTACAACTAGTTAGGCGCGGGTTGGTATTCATCGATGGACGCGACGGTCGACGAGGGTCGGCGGCGTGCATCATCGCACGTCGAAAGTTTTGTGCTTGCACAAAACTTTGGACGTCCGACAATGCGCGGGTGCCACCATTATGGTGATGTTAGGGGCGCGTCGAGATACATTAAACGCGCTGGAAGATTGTTATGCGAACGGTAAGCACACGCCGCACGCGCGTGAGGCTCGTTACCACACGTTGCGCCAAACGGTTGCTTTTTGTTGTTTTACATCCTACCAACATCTAAGGTCATATCAGGACGGCGCGTCAAACTTTTACCACAACGTCGGCTGCACGCTACCAATACGTTGTGCTGATGCCGAAAAGTTTGATGTCTCTCGACGATTAAAAGTGATTTTGCACATTGGCGGCGGGCCGGCGAGAAACGTCATAGTGTGACAGGGCTATAAGTCTTTATTCGCCTTGTTTACCTACTCATATTCGATTGTATTGTTATCTTCTTTGTACCTTTTTCTGATCAGGATTACAAGTCTGCTACGCGGCTTACCAGTTAGACCAATGTCGGTCATTCAGAAATTCATGACACTGCATTTCACTGTGCTAGATTAAGAACTAGGGCCTGTCGCCGACCTGCCCCATACTTATCCAAGTAATGCTCACTTCCTTGAAGTACGGACTTGTTTTTACAGAATATAACATCTGGTTATTTTCAAACTCATATTACTGTCCCGAACTTGGTGTCTCATTAAGTGAATTAACAATAATAATAAATTAGAGAACAATAACAGCAACAATATAAATAACAACAACACTACTGTCATGGGGGGTGATGAAAATGGGAAATATTGCACCTAGAACGGGACACGAACCCACATATCTTCGCATTCCAGGCCAGTGTGCTAACCATTACACCACCTAGGCTCCATGATCTCAACACACTACCCATGCCTACCTGTCTATGCGGCTCCTTCCCCGAGAGGTCAGTGCAGACTACTACACTCGTTTCCCTGAAATTGTAAGTCTTTTAATGCTTACAATTACATACATACAGGCAATGCAGTAACACATACATACACAGGGTAGGTTCAACAACCATACAGCGAGTAGCTTGTATAGGATCATGGTCACGGCAACCAGTGTCATGGGGGTGATGGAAATGGGAAATATTGCACCTAGAGCGGGACTCGAACCGACATCTCTTTGCACTCCAGGCCAGTGTGCTAAGCATTACACCACCTAGGCTCCGTGATCTCAACACACTACCCATGCCTACCTGTCTATGTGACTCCTTGCCTGAGAGGTCAGTGCAGACTACTACACTCGTTCCCCTGGAATTGTAAGCTTTTAATGCTTACAATTACATACATACAGGCAATGCACTTACACATACATATACAGGGTAAGTTCACCAACCATACAGCGTGTAGCTTGTATAGGATCATGGTCACGGCAACCATTGTCATGGGGGTGATGGGAATGGGAAATATTGCACCTAGATTGGGACTCCAACCCACATCTCTTTGCATTCCAGGCCAGTGTGCTAACCATTACACCACCTAGACTCCCTGATATCAACACACTACCCACGCCTACCTGTCTGTGTGGTTACTTGCCTGAGAGGTCAGTGCAGACTACTACAGTACTAACCCCCCCACACACACAGTGGTCACGTGGTACCAAACCCAGCTCCAGTAGATGCAGCCCACTGTGAATGTCTGATTCTGAGTGGTTCCAGAGTTATGAGTAGAACAATGGCGCGTCTAATACCCATACAACTCTTTTGTTCCTTCTGCCTTTATCTTAATGGCTACATATCTAGATTCTTTCCTTTTACTTGGTTGTTGATGCTAAATAAACAGCATGACGCCGTCGTTAATCAACTAGACGAGCGTTTCTTTGAGGTCATCTGGCGTTCCAATTATATATAATGGTAGAATATATGTCTATCTATCAATATATATATATATATATTATATACATTAAAACCTCTCTAAATCGACCGACCATGCGACCGACTTTAAGTGGTCCATTTAGGGAGGTGGTCGGTTTAGAGAGTTATAATATCCTTACAATGGTATTGTTGGTACCCAAATAAAGCGATCGTTATAGGGGAGTGGTCGATATATGGAGGGGTCGGTATAGAGAGGTTTTACTGTATATATATATATACATCCCATTATATATAGATGTACCGCTATGTATAGTGTAGATTTAATACCGGTATCCATGTGGTATATACATCATATACATATATATGTATATACCAATATACACCGGTATATATCAGGTATATTCTTAGATAAACGATTCACCCCGTACTTCCAGTACAGGAGCGAAAACCAACCCATTAGAAAAGCTGGCGAAGAATTTTGACATGCTGGGTTAATTAACTGAGCTGGTAAATTCTTAATTTAAGAAGCACAATATATTCTTTATGTACGTCTTCATATTTAACCAATATATATATCGGTATATATTATATATACCGGTGTGGTGGTTTCAGCGCCCGGTCAGTTTCAGCGGCCTGTCGTGGCTTCTGCGCATGCGCGGATTTTAAGAAATATGCAAAACAGCCGTGGCCTCGCTGGCTACAAGCTCAGCTGGTGCCCGGCAGTGTTAGGGTCCGATCAGGCCGAAATCTATTGAATGCGATCATATTTAACAGAATTACATACTCAAATAATGAAATTTCATTAAATTAACCTTAAATTCCAAGCGATATTAACGTAGCAGCTAACAACGTAGCAGTAAACAAAACAAATAGCAGTGCTCGCCGCAACGTGCGAAAATCCGCGCATGCGCAGAAGCCACGACAGGCCGCTGAAACTGACCGGGCGCTGAAACCGCCACACCGGTATATCTATGGTGTGTGTGATGTATAATGCATTATGCGAGTATAAATGCAAGAGGAACATATACTGTATATATCTATTCCTCCTTAGCACATTGGTGGTATCCCCCCCCCCCCAGCTGTCGGGGTAATTGGTAGGCAGTGTACCATTGCATTGCATGTATTTATATATATATATATATATATATATATATATATATATATATACATACATACCGGTACACAGGTGATATATTTACATACCAGTGTTTTATAGTACATATGCCAGTATATATATATACCGGTATAATGTTATCCCAGTACTACAGTATATATCATATATATACTAGCATATATACTGGCATATATGGTATATACTGGTCTCTATATAGCTATATACCGGTATATATGGTATATAAAGATATATACTGATAGTGATACATAGATATAGTGGTAAATATCATGATGTATATTTGATTAATATTTACCGCTATATATATATATATATATACATTAGTACATGTAGATATGTTGATATCAATACCAATATATAAACATTGGTAGATCCTCCGATGTGACTGACACTTGTCAACATCCGGTGAAGGTGAGGAGGGCGCAGTTGTCACCACCGGTACAGTGTTGCGCCTTACAGAGTATAATGATATGATAATAATTCCCTTATGTACCTTTATACTTGCATAATGTGTCATACATCATATATATATATATACAGATGTATATACTGGCATTTATACCAGTATATATTGTGGTGTATATACACATACAATACTAGTATGCTGGTAAATATTTACCTATATACTTGTTTTTGAGGGATTCGTGACCTAGTGGTCACTGGCTGCAGGACTGCAGCATTGTTTTAACGGCGCCGTTAAAACGGCCCGTTTTTGGTAGTTTTGTGTGTGTTCCCCCCCCCCCCCCACCCCCCTCCTTCTTTCTTCCAGATCTTCTACTTGTGGGGTGACAGGGGGAGTGGGGGGGGGGCTCTTTGTGGCATCAGTGCGGCGGTGGTGTGGTGCGGCGGTGGTGTGGTGCAGCGGTGGCCCGGCAGGGGGCAACACGTTCTTGGGGCCCACGGTCCTGTACCTCGACTGGAGAGCAAAACGGGATCCGGTGTCGTTGGCAACAGGGCCATGGGCGGCATGTTGGTCCTCCAGGCCCGCATCGCAGGGTGGGTGATCCAGGGCCAACAGAGCTCCTGGACCGGGTTGTGGTTGGTGGGTGTGACTTTGCATCCACGACCCCAGCACCCACTCCATCGGTGATCAAAGTGGGAACCAACGTTGTGGGCTCGGGGGTCGAGGCTGTCAGACCCGCTGTACCCGGGACCGCACGGGGCTCCCGGTGTGGGTGCAGTGTGCAGGACCTCACGGGGCTCTCGGTGTGTGCGGTATTTAATGGGTTGTGTTTTTTTGTATGTGTGGTTTTTTTTTGTTGTTTTTGTGGTCGGGACCTCACGGGGCTCTCGGCCTGGGGGGGGGGGGGGGTGTTGTGCTGAGCCCTGGCGGGGTATGAGCTAGGGGTGTTGGGTGGGTCGGGGTTTACCTATACTCTTGGGAGTTCAGTAAGTGGCTTACTAAGTCTAATATAGACCCGTGTTATAGGTCACGCTGCCATACAAATTACAGCTATGGATGTCTAAAGGCAATTTGTTCACATTACACACCACGTCAGGCAGATAATACATTTTGTTTGCTTTTTGTTTTACACCCTAGCAACATCTAAGGTCATATCAGGACGAGTACTGACTTCTGACAGTGTGCACTCATGGTAACTTTATAGTGGTTCTCCACTGGGAAACCAGGCTACTGGCACCATGACCCGATATCCCACACAGTCACATTATCCTGATATTGTGCTGATATTGTGTTATAACCAGTCCGTTCCCTAGCGTCAACCAGTGGTCCACAACGGGTTCATCATAGGCTGTGGTATGTGCTGTCCTGTCTGTGGGAAAGTGCATATAAAAGACCCCTTGCTGTTTATCGGAAAGAGTAGCCTATGTGGCGGCAGCAGGTTTCCTCCAAAGAAATATGTCAGAATGACCATATGTTTGATGTCCAATAGCCGATGATAAAAATCAATGTGCTCTAGAAGCATCATTAAATAAAACAAACTTTGTTTGTTGCCCTCGCGTAATTAATGCTAAGTGCAAGGCTAAGTAGCGAACTTGGTTAGGAAATGGGTCAGGATAATATGACTGAGTGTTTCTGCTTGTCATCACCCCCATGCCAATATTAACAAATTATTCAAATTCAAGACACTATCAACTACATTTCACATAGAACTGCCAAGAATAGTCATGGAATAATATATGTAATGTTCGTGGACAGATTAATTGCTATGTATTGGACTGGACTTCAAATAACCCATTCTGTGACGTCATGTGGGGAAGGGATAGGTTGAATTACATATTGTCCAGCGGATAAGCCAAACCATCGTTCACAATTTTGCACAGCTGTAGGATGGACCCATAGGATAATCTTTTTAGATGGATCCCAAAAATCAGAGCCCACTGGGCCCGTATGCATGATGCGGTGTTAGCGAGCCAAAACTGGTTTTGGCGGGGATTTCTAGGTTAGCGGCGAAAACTCAGTATGCAAGGAGCGGTGTTAGTGCAAACACACCGAGTGTAAGCTAACATCTGGTGGCCGCCATTTTGAATTCCAACATGGCTGCCCGTTTGCGCCTATTTTTTACTGTATCGCCCATAGTATGGGAGATTTCAAATTTCAAAGGCTACCCTTATGTAATAGGTTATAAGGCATAGTTAAGCAGCTTCAAATTCACGATTAGTCAAAGTAGGCTTTGTGGTACTTTTTGAGGGGACTTGCTTAAGGCCCTGTCACATTACGGCGTATGGCAGGAGCGTATTGAAAACCTACGTAGGTCCTGCGTGTGCTGGCCTATGATGACATTTGGTGAGCTTTCGGGTGGTTTTGAGCGTATGTGGAACCTACGAGGAGCGTACGAGGAGCGTATGAGGAGCGTATGGGAGCGTGCTGCGACATTTGTTGACGGTATGGGCCATACGCCCTCATAGGTCGAGATTTTTTGAGCATGCACAAACAAATTTGGACGGACGGATTTATGAAAGCGTATGGCGGCGTATGCCTCATACGCTTCACATAAGCCGTCACCTGGCGGCGTATGAGTAGCGTATGAGTAGCGTATGAGTAGCGTATGCGTAGCGTATGAGTAGCGTATATGGCATATGCCGACGTATATGACGTAACGCGCCTAAGCCGCCATACGCTCCCGCAAAAAACCCTAATGTGACAGCCCCTTTATGTAGAACCATTCTCTATAAATAGTCCCCGTCCTGATATGACCTTAGATGTTGCCAGGACGTAAAACTCCAACAAACAACTATAAACAATCACCACTGAGTAAACATATTACATTTCTATTTAATAGCGGAAACATTCCCTGGCCAACATCACTCTACCAAATGTGAAAGGTCATTAGGACTGAATGACATTCAAGGTCACAATTTGACCAAAAGGGCTCTGAGACTAGATTGGATTCTAAATAACTCAAAGGAAACAGATTGTTAGAAGATCTGGGAGCTATGACTAGCCATATTTGATCATGATAATTGTGAATCGGTAAAGATATGTTGATCATGTTACTTGCCCTTTAATGCCTCAGTCACAAATGCGTTACGACGTGCTTGCGGTGACCATAATGCCCGGTACACACCTACCGTTTGTGTGGCCACACCTCCCGTATACGATCGAAAACTGCCCGTTTCGCCCACAAAAATCGCTTGGTGTGCGCTCCCCGCGCACACCTAGCGATTGCGATTCGCGCATAAAACTCAGTTTTTAGTGCTAAAAGCGGCCGTTTACGATTGCGATTCGCGATTCGAAAAACGAATCGGCCCGTTTTCAGTTTTAAGCGGGTCGGGTCGAGTCGCGAGTTTTAGTGCGCGAATCCTATACGGGAGGTGTGTACTAGGCATAAGGCGCCGCATCGACCAGACCATACGGTGACTGCACGATGAGTTATGGTCGGTGTATGATGACCGTACATTTTTTTGCTCACTGCAAGGTGTTGCATTTTTTTAAAGTCGGAGTTATCTTAACTTTAAAAAATCGCAATGCTGCAGGCCGCAATCCTGGCAATCCAGACTCCACAACACCGTACGGTCCCCTTTGTTGACATCAAGGAAAAAGTTGTAAAATGAATATCAATATGGTACAAAATTCATGTTTGTGTTATCAATATTAAGAAAGTTGTTACTTTTTGTGTGATTTAATACGATTATAAATTCAACACAAACTGTACAACTAGTGAATAGATAAACTGCAGGCCGCAATGTCGTAACATTTGCATAAACCGCAAGACACACCGCACACCGCAGCACCGTATGGCGGTCGCAGCATTTGTGACCTAGGCATAAGCAAAGACCATGTGATCAATTCTCACGAGTCGCGTCTGACGTAAGGAGAAGTTGGCCCCCTTCTTAAAGTTGCATAATCCAATGGTCCTGAATGTTTACCGTATGTTTTTAGATACATACGCTACATTGATCATTATAATCTACTTTATCATCCCCTGTCCTGATATGACCTTAGATGTTGCTAGGACGTAAAACAACAAACAAACAACAAACTTTATCATCGGATTATGCAGCCTTAGAGTTGCATAGTTCGATGGGGTTGAGTGTTTGCCCTTTTCTGAGACTATTAGGTTGATAGTTATAATCTGCTATCCTTTAATTTGAACCAACTTTGATTTAAAATCGCTAACTTTGGAGTTATTTGATGTACAAAAATGCACAATTAATTTTGTTTACAAGCACACCAAAAAACCTAGATAAAGGATTCACCCGGTACTCGCAGTACATGGGTGAAGACCAGCCTTATATAAAAACGGTAGAAAAATAGGGTTAATGAAATGAGTCTTTATGAGAGCCTAATTTCACAATCTAAGAAGCAACATTTATTCTTTGTATATGCCTTCATATTTCCCCGCTATCTTTGAGTTGAAAAATATAATAAAACATCTGGTTTAATAAGATTTAAAAGTCAAATCAACAGCGGTCTATGGCCGCCATCTTGTCTTTTTGCATTCTCTCCCATTTCACCAACTCTGTGCTGATATAAGTAACCATTTGACACTGGAGCCAGGCATTGTACTTCCTGTTCCATACTAAAGCTATTTTCGCCCGTATTTACACTATGTTGTCGTTCACCCGTGTACTACAAGTACCGGGTGAATCTTTTATCTACTAAAAACCCTGACACCATAGACTTTTAGCAGAAACCAGTTCTATTAAATTGCCTCAGCATTATTCCCGTCTATGTGGCAACCGATACCAAGTGCAACAGTATTTAAGTTAGATCTGTAGAATCAAATCTAGATAAATCTTTTGGTTTTGAAAATTTGATGTTTCATTGCACTATGCAGCTTTAAAGATGCATAGTCCGATGAAAAAATCTAATTTTCAAACTCAAAACAATTATCTAGAATTGATTCTACACATCTAGCAGGTATGCAGGTATAGCAATACCTCAGGGAGTTTGACGCCCCTGCCTTGCAGAGTTGTAAACCACTGCCTTGTGGTACAGGTCCTTGACAGAACCGAAGGCTAAGGGAGCAAACCCTAAACAGAAAACCATGTCACTGTGGCAGCATTAAGGGCGGTTGATGTATGGAACTCCCAACATCTCCCGACCAGCCACTGCAGGGACAAATAGTTTTGCGCCTGTCTTGACATGTTCTTGCCGGTGTGAAACCTCTATTTGCTCCCCGAGAGAGTGCCGCTGGTAACTTGCAAAAGCCAGCAGCACTTCAACACTTTTGCAGGCAACTTTCATGAAATGTACAACCGCACAAAACACCATACCGGCTCGGTCGTCGCCCGGGTTACCAAGGACCGCGCTGCTCGAGCTCATCTTCCGTTGACAGCGGAAAATCAGCCAGGAGGAACACAACGATGATGAGCTTAGATACTGGTGCACTTATTAAACATTTGTCACCACATAGAAGGGAAGACTGACACAATATAAGATAACCTGTTACTGCATAAGCCTACGGTGTGAGAGTTTTGGCATGCTTGCCAGAACTAATTTTGCCTATTTGCACTTCAAATATCTCGAAAGTTAGCGATTTTAAATAAAAGTTACTTCAAACTAAAGTAATGTAGATTATAACGATCAACCTAATATGTTTATCTCGGAAAATGACAGAAACTCAAAAGCATCGGACTATGCAACTTTAAGTTTAAGCCCCAACAAATCAATCAGCAAGCAGCAGATTATGCAGTCTTTGTTTGTTTGTTTGTTGTTTTACGTCCTAGCAACATCTAAGGTCATATCAGGACGGGATTATGCGGCCAAACAAGGCAATATGGGAAGCCAGTGTAACAACTGGAGTCTCCCCCCATTAATGCCACTCAGTCACACCTACTGAATATGACTTGGCTGTGAGCGGTTTGTGCCCGTTGACGTCATAGTGCAACGTGATACCTTACGGTTATTTCTACTGACGTAATGCATAATCCAATCTAAGTCAACAGCGTTCGCACAAATGATGTCTGTATGGGGCGCCGGTTGTACCATAACTGATCCCGTGGACAAATCTTGTCACATTTCCTAACCAAATTGACCAGATGGGATGGCCGAATGAGTTGAGTTGAGTTGAGCGTCCGTCTCCCATTTTGGTAGATCGTGGGATTCGAACCACTAGGTTCCAACTATGGTCGAGTCAAACCGCTGACTTAAGAATTGATACTTGTTCGCTTCCTATCCAGGCGCCCCGCATTATTAGTATATGGCAAGGACTGGTTGGCTCAGTGTCAGGATAATGTGACTGAGTTCGATATTGGGTCATGGTGCTGCTGGTGGCTTGGTCTCCCAGTGTGGCAGCACTAAAGTTGCCATGAGTGTGCACTGTCATAAATCAGTACCCGTCCTGATAATACGTTAGATGCTGCCACGATGTAAAACTTCAACAAACAACAAACAGAATTTTAGATTAGATTAAATACCACTTTGTGTATGTATACATGTGTATTCACACCCTCCTGCCACCATTCACTCGGACAAATTGTGCGCCAGAAAGACATGAAGGAAATATTAGGAAAAATTAGAAAGGGTTGCAATCAAACATCTCACATACATGTACACACATATGTCTGTTTACGTTTACGGACTCCTAAAACCAATACATTTGTAGGATGCGTAGATATGGCGCACTCGTTTCAGCATATAACCCAGACATGTTGAATCTACATACACATTAGAATAACTAAATATGCACCAGAAACACGTGACTGGGAATTTAAGACAAAGTTTGAAAGGGTTGCAATCAAACATCTCATGTACACGAATATCTGTTTACATTGGTGGACTTGTAGTAAAAACCAATATATTTGTTGGATTTGTAAGTTGGGTAAGCTCGTTCAGCATATAACCCCAATATGTTGAATGTCCTACATACACACAGTAGAATGACAAAATATGCAATCAAATGGAAAGGGTTATAATCAAACACCTTGTAAAATATTCCGATTTACAGCATTGGTGGGGAATGCAAATGTTCTATTATTGATCGGGTATACGTGACCAGGTGCATGTATGTGTATATGTAGGTGCTGGTGGTGCCTGATTGAGATGTAAATAGACATAGTGGTGCTGGCAGGACTGTGTGTAAGGCCCTACCCCTCCCCCCTCTGCTAGTTAGGATCAACACACTCAGGCTCAAGGCAGGTGGTGGCCAGGGGAGCCACACAGCTTAGTGGTGGTGGGCAGATCACTGGTAACCATGGGGACCAGGAATGCTGGATCCCTATTGGTAGAGCTAAGAATGCTTGTTCCTCATTGGGAGAATAGGGTTGGGTGATACTCTACACTGAATCCATGTACCATATAAATAATAAACCAGAGGGGCTTGACTCTCACTTCTTTCACAATTTATACTCTGCCTTTCTCTTTGCCTGTATTGATTTCACTATAGGGTGCCTACACAACCACATATTCGAGCAGTAGACTTTACATACTGGTGACCACCTCGAGTGGTAAATCTATTAGTTGGAGGAAGGATTCAACTTTACTTTATGGAGACCTAGTCTTTACAACCTCATATACATATACACACATGTATTTACATTTGCGGAGTGATGAACTTATACATGTGTGATAGGCTGATGTCAGTCGTTCCAAGATCTCGCACTCACGCAGACACACACGGATGAATGATAAGTTAGTCCATGTACGCTTCAGACGTTTATTACTTGTCAAACCGCTCACCGCGGCGTCCGCAGTCAAGTGACCTGCCCCCTAACTCGCTAGGTCCCACATCACCTCTATTGGTGGGTGGGGGTTGGGGTGGGGGTTGGGGTGGGGGTGGGGGGAGTGGGGGGGGGGGCTAGCCACACACAGTAGAGGGCAGTCAGTCAGGGCATTGCCGGTGGCTAGTGTGCCACCACCTAGCACTGTGTAACTGCATAAGTCTGCGGTGTAGTCTCTGCCGCCACCGCCTGGTAGTAGAACTCATGTACAGACTACACATGTGTAGGATACATAAGTTGGGTGGTCTCGTTCAGAATATAACCCAGATGTGCTAAATCTACAGTTTGTTTGTTTGTTGTCTTACATCCTAGAAACATCTAAGGTCATCTCAGGATGGGCTAAATCTACATGTACATTAGAATAATGAAACATGCACCAGAAAGACATGACTGGGAATTTTGTGAAAAATTAGAAAGGGTTGCAATCAAACATCTTGCATATATATATATATATACACACACACATATGTCTGTTTATGTTTGCAGACTCGTAAAATTGAGACATATGTAGGATGTGTAGGTTGCGTGCACTCGTTTCAGCATATAACCCATACATGTTGAATCCGCATACACATTATTGTCAATGCCGGGCACCTGGCCGACTAGTGAGGCATCTGAATAATTGATCATCCATTGACTTGGTATAGTCCACATCACTGCACTGTGCAGGCATAGATAAGGCACAGGCATAGATACAACCCGGCTGTTCATGGTGGGCTCTAACCACACAAGCAGCAGCCGATTTAGCCCGACTGAGCTTAAAGTTGGTCTAACTATAGAGACTGGCCGATTTAGTCCGACTGAGCTTATACTATAAAGTTGCATCATCCGATGGTTTTGAGTTTCTGTCATTCGTCTGGGATAAATATATTAGATTGATCGCTATTATCTACTTCACTTTAGTTTGAAGTAACTTTTATTTTAAATGGTAAACTTTTGAGATAGTTGAAGTGGAACATTGTAAAATTAGTTTTGGCAAGCTCGGCGCCAAAACTCTGACACCATAGACTTCTGCTATAACAGGTTCTATTAAATTGACTAAGTGTTCCCTTCTATGTGGCGACAAATGCGTAATAAGTGCATCAGTATCTAAGTTAGATATGTAGAATCAAATCTGGATAATTGTTTTTGGTTTCGAAAATGTGATACTTCATTGGACTATGCACCTTTGGTCTGGCGTTGAAGGCCTCAATGTCTGCCTTCTGGGTCACTGACCTTGTGGTCGACTGAAAAGGAAGGAGTAGACTTGATAATGTAATGTCTGCTTCGCGGAGGTTCTATCCCCACTCCACCCCACCCCACCCCAACTAGAACCACCCCACACCACCCCAAGTATCTCCACCCCGCACCCCCACCCCAAGTAGAACCACCCCACCCCACCCCAATTTATCTCCACCCCCAAACCCACCCCAACTAGAACCGCCCCACCCCAAGTATTTCCACCCCACGCAACCCCACCCCAACTAGAACCACCTCAACCCACCCGAAGTATCTCAACCCCCAACCCCACCCCAACTAGAACTACCCCACCCCAAGTATCTCCACCCCCACCCAACCCCACCCCAACTAGAACCGCCCCACCCCAAGTATCTCCAACCCCAACCCCACCCCAACTAGAACCACCCCACCCCACCCCCAACCCCAAGTATCTATACCCCGCAACCCCAACCCAACTAGAACCACCCCACCCAAAGTATCTCCACCCCAACCCCAACCCCAACTAGAACCACCCAACGCACCCCACCCCAACTAGAACCACCTCACTCCACCCCATGAATTTTCACCCCCCAACCCCACCACAAACTATAACCACGCCCCATCCCAAATTATCTCTACCACCTCACCCACCCCAACTATAACCACCCCACTCCACCCCATCCCACCCCCGTATATCCACCCCCCAACCCTACCCCCCAACTATAACCACCCCAACCCGAAATGTCTCCACTCCCTACCTCACACCACCCAAACAATAATAACCACACTCCACCCACCCACAACTATCTCCACCCACCCCCACCCCACCCACGATCTCCACCCACCTCCACCCACCCTACCCCATCCACCTCCACCCTACTTCACACACCGTCCTGATATGACCTTAGATGTTGCTAGGACGTAAACCAACAACAAACAAACCCTCTTCACCCACCACCCACCTCCCACCCCACTCCACCCACCTCCCACCCGATCACCACCCCACCCGACTTCCACCACCACCCCCCCCACTCCACCCACCACCCACCACCCTCCTCCACCCCACTCCACCAACCAACCACCTCAACCCCACCCCCAACCACCACACACACAATCTTCCTGTGGACTCCCTATACATAGAAATCCACATGTGTAAACGAGCGCTGATTGTCTAGCGTCTAGGCCAATCAGGACACGACATGAGAACTCGTTACCGCTGGTTAACTAGGTCAGTCATGCGCAGAGCGTTCTGCATTTCAACACCCACGGTACTGCCATAGCTGATGTCTCCAAGTAGATGTTATAAAAACGTCATCTATCTGAGATGAGATCAGTAATTGGATTGATTAAATTTATCCAGACAGCGTTTTATTTATCCTGTTGCAAATGCGACTACATTTTCACTGATCAACTATCAGTGATGAGCCATGGTGCATTATGGGTTGTTTTTTTCATACATAAATTACTTACAACATACAACAATACACATTCAACACGACCTATATTATAACAGTACACAGTAAACACCAGTTACAACAATACACACCAAACACAACTCACGATACACACTAAGCACCACTTAGAATACATGGTAAACGACACTTACAACAGTACACACCAAACACAACTCACAATACACACTAAGCACCACTTACAATACACAGCAAAAACCACTTACAACAGTACACACCAAACACTACTTACAATACACACTAAGCACCACTTACATTACACAGTAAACCCCACTTACAACAGTACACACCAAACACCACTTACAATACACACTAAGCACCACTTAGAATACATGGTAAACCCCACTTACAACAGTACACACCAAACACAACTCACAATACACACTAAGCACCACTTACAATACACAGCAAAAACCACTTACAACAGTACACACCAAACACAACTCACAATACACACTAAGCACCACTTACAATACACAGCAAAAACCACTTACAACAGTACACACCAAACACTACTTACAATACACACTAAGCACCACTTACATTACACAGTAAACCCCACTTACAAAAGTACACACCAAACACCACTTACAATACACACTAAGCACCACTTACAATACATGGTAAACCCCACTTACAACAGTACCCACCAAACACTACTTACAATACACACTACGCACCACTTACAATACACAGCAAAAACCACTTACAACAGTACAGACCAAACACCACTTACAATACACACTAAGCACCACTTACAATACATGGTAAACCCCACTTACAACAGTACACACCAAACACAACTTACAATACACACTAAGCACCATTTACAATACACAGTAAAAACAACTTACAACAGTACACACCAAACACAACTTACAATACACACTAAGCACCACTTACAATACACAGTAAAAACCACTTATAACAATACACACTAACCACCACTTACAGTTACAACAATACACACTAAACATCACTTACAACAATACACACTAAGCACCACTTACAGTTACAACAATACACACTAAACACTACTTACAACAATATACACTAAACATGACTTACAACAATACACACTAAACACCACTTACAACAATACACACTAAACACCACTTACAGTTACAACAATACACACTAAACACCACTTACAGTTACAACAATACACACTAAACATCACTTACAGTTACAACAATACACACTAAACACTACTTACAACAATATACACTAAACATGACTTACAACAATACACACTAAACACCACTTACAGTTACAACAATACACACTAAACACCACTTACAGTTACAACAATACACACTAAACACTACTTACAACAATACACACTAAACATGACTTACAACAATGCACACTAAACACCACTTACAGTTACAACAATACACACTAAACACCACTTACAGTTACAACAATACACACTAAACACTACTTACAACAATACACACTAAACATGACTTACAACAATACACACTAAACACCACTTACTGTTACAACAATACACACTAAACACCACTTACAGTTACAACAATACACACTAAACATCACTTACAACAATACACACTAAACACCACTTACTACAATACATGCTAAACACCACTTACAGTTACAACAATACACACTAATCACCACTTACAACAATACACACTAAACATCACTTATAACAATACACACTAAACACCACTTACAACAATACACACTAAACACCACTTACAGTTACAACAATACACACTGAACACCACTTACAACAATACACACTAAACACCACTTACAGTTACAACAATCCACACTAAACATCACTTACAACAATACCACTGAACACCACTTACAACAATACACACCAATACACACTAAACACCACTTACAGTTACAACAATACACACTGAACACCACTTACAACAATACACACTAAACACCACTTACAGTTACAACAATCCACACTAAACATCACTTACAACAATACCACTGAACACCACTTACAACAATACACACTAAACACTACTTACACCAATACACACTAAACACCACTTACAGTTACAACAATACACACTAACACCACTTACAACAATACACACTAAACACCACTTACAGTTACAACAATACACACTAAACATCACTTACAACAATACACACTAAACACCACTTACAACAATAGACTCTGAACACCACTTACAACAATACACACTAAACACTACTTACAACAATACACACTAAACACCACTTACAGTTACAACAATACACACTAAACACCAGTTACAACAATACACACAAAACACCACTTACAGTTACAATACACACTAAACACCACTTACAACAATACACACTAAACACCACTTACAGATACAACAATTCACACTAAACACCACTTACAACAATACACACTAAACACCACTTAGAGTTACAACAATACATACTAAACACTACGTACAATGTGCCATATTTCAAAGCTCACCCAGCACGCTACCCATTTCCACCCTTTCATCAAACCCGGTGTGGCAGTAAATCGCAAACCCCTGGAAATTGCACACCCCGGGGTTTGCGATTTACTAGGAAATCACAAACCCCCCCTGGAAATCGCAAACCCCCCTGTGTTTTGGGACTGATTCGGGCCAAATCTATTCAATGCGACCATATTTAACAGAATTACATACTCAAATCGTGAAATTTCATTAAATTAACCCTAAATTCGAAGCGTTATTAAGGCTACCGCCGTAACGGCGGAGATATTAGCAGTAGGGTAAAATACGCCGTGATGTGTGCTGCGGCAATGCTATGTCTATGGGGAGCATTTATTTTTGTAAAATAAATAAAAAAACTTTCATCGAATCGATTAAAAATATCTCAATGCGCGATTGAAGAGGAAGATCTGAGGTATTTAATTTAACCTAAGAGCAATTTTATCTGAAAGTATTAAAAACAGAGATAATAGTGAAAGTTGGGATATTCTGAGTGTCAGTGCCAGTGTTAGCCTTACCAGATCATGGTAAGGCTAACACTCAGAATGGGGGTTTGCGATCTCCAGGGGGGATATGCGATTTCCTAGGAAATCGCAAACCCCCCATGCCCATATATGGCATGGGGGTTTGCGATTTCCTAGGAAATCACAAGTGGGGGTTTGCGATTTACAGGGTTTGCGATTTCCTGCTACACCGGGCCTAGAAGCAGATCTGAGGCAAGCAGGACAAACCAAGCAGCTGATTGGTGGACTACCACCAGTCATGTCACCCAGTGGCGCCACATCCCGGATGAACACTGCATTCCTAATGCCTAATTCATACTTAATCAATCCCCAACTAAGTCAGTGGATGTGGCTATTGCTGAGCCTTGATTGAGCGACCTCCTCCCAATAAGACTGATTTGCACTTGATTGGTTGGTTGGTTGGTTGCTGGAGCTTTACGTCCTGCCAACATCTAAGGTCATATCAGGACGGGTACAGACTTGTGACAGTGCACACCATGACGCAACATTCCACTCACGTTCACATCTAGATAAAAGATTCACTTGGTACTTGTAGTACACGGGTGAAGACCAGCCTTATATAAATACGGGCGAAAATAGCGTTAGTATGGAACAAGAAGTAGAATGCCTGGCACCAGTGTCAAATGGTTACTTATATCAGAACAGAGTTGGTGAAATGAGAGAGAATGCAAAAAGACAAGACGGCGGCCGGTGAACGCCATTGATTTCACTTTTAAATTACATTAAAGTATATATTTTATTATATTTTCCAACTCAAAAGTAAAGGGGAAACATGAAGACATATACAAAGAATAAATGTTGCTTCTTAGATTGTGAAATTAGGCTCTCATAAAGACTCATTTCATTAGCCCGATTTTTTTTACCGTTTTCATATAAGGCTGGTTTTCACCCCTGTACTGGAAGTACGGAGTGAATCTTTTATCTAGGTCACATCATTCTGACACTGAGCTAAACCAGTAAGTGCCCTATTCTCCGGATTAGATGTTGAGTAGATAACTGTACAGTAAAATCTCTCTAATCGACCACCTCCACAAATCGACCACTCCACTATATTGATCGCTTTATTTTGGCCCCATACGAGCGCCCATACTATACTATTTAATGATGAAAAAATCTTACAAAATCGACCACCTCCCTGAATGGACATTTAAAGTCGGTCCCATGGTCGGTCGATTTAGAGAGGTTTTACTGTATTTATATTTACAGAACATTCACTGACTTGCTGGGCAGTGGTCAGATAGCTGTATTTACATTTACAGCGAGACCAGATGGGATGGCCCAATGAGTTTAGCGTCCGTCTCCCGTTTTCATAGATCGTGGAATTTGACCCTGGTCGACTCAACCCAATGACTTAAAAATTGCTACTTGTCGCTTCCTAGCCTGGTGCTCTGCATTATTAGGAAAGGCCAAGGACTGGTTAGCTCAAGGTCAGGATAATGTGACTGAGTTGGATATCAGGTCATGGTGCTAGTGGCCTTGTCTCCCAGTGGGGCAGTACTATAATCTCACCAGGAGGGCACAAGTTGGTACCCATCCTGATATGATCTTAGATGTTGCCAAGATGTAAAACCCCGCAACAAACAAAGAAAACTTATTTGTGAGAGGTGTCCTACTTCAGGAGATCATGTGGTGCTGCCTCCATGTTTAATGTCTAGCCCCCCCCCCCCCTCTCTCCGCACTGCACTGACCTATTTCCGGGAACACCCCACACAGTTAGTGTAACGGCCCCTTTGCGGGAACACCCCACATAGTTAGTGTAACGGCCCCTCTGCATGATCAGCCTGTACAGAGGGTGCAAACAAATGACCTTAAAATGTATACTTGTCACTTCCAAGGGAGGCGCTCGGCATTATTATTAGGATCGGGTAAAGACTGAGTCAGCTCAGTGACTAGATGGGATATCAGGTCATGGTGCTGGCGGCCTGGTCTCCCAGCACACTTGGGGCAGCGCTATAAAGTCGTCATGAGTGCACACTGTCACAAGTCAGTACCCGTCCTGATGTGACCAGACGTAAAGCTCCAACAACTAACCGACCAACCCGCCTCTGTTAGCGCCGCCTCACCGCCCTGATATGACCATACATGTTGCTAGGACGTAAAACCCCAACAAATAAATCGCCGCCTCATGGTTAGTGCACCACCGTCATACTCAGACAGACCCACACCTACACCCACACACACCCACATTCCGCACTCTGACGCTGATTGGTCGAGACGCGCCTGGTTATCACGCCGCGGCGTTCCGCTAGGTGGCGTCCGGGGCACAATTACGCTCTCCAACAATGGCGGTCATGGCAGTCACTTTCCAAACAGATCCTTAAGGTCGTAACGACGCAGCTGTTCGGGACCGACCCACCAATGCCTCTGCTAGGAGATTGATGGGTTCTGTATGGGGAGGATGGAAGAGGGGGAGGAGGGATTGGAAGGAGGGGGAGAGAGAGGGGGAGGAGGAGGGGAGGAGGAGGGGGAGGAATGGGAGGGGGTGGGGGGGGAGGATGAGTAGGGGAAGTGGGAGGATATCGAGCAGCCGGAAGAAGGAAAGAGGAGAGGAGAGGGGGGGGGGGTAGGGAGAGGGGGAGAGGGGGTGGATGAGTAAGGGGTGGAGAGGATAAGGAGCAGCAGGATGAAGGATAGGATAGGAGGTGAGGCGGAGAGAAGAGGGGAAGGGGAAGAGGAAGAGGAGAAAGAGGAGGGAGAGGAGGAGAGGAGGATGGAGAAGAAGAATGAGAAGAGGGAGGAGAAAGAGACGAGGGTAGAGGAGGACGAGGAGGAGGGTGGGGAGGGAGGTGGAGGAGTAGTAGGGAGAGAAGCAGGATGTAGGTGGGGGGGGGGGGAGGAGCAAAATGAGGAGGAAAACAGGAAGCGGAAGAGCAGGCGAGGAACAGGGAGAGAACGAAGAGAAGAATACAGATGGGGAGAAAGTGGAGGAGGCGGAAGAGAGGAGGAGGAAGGAGGAGGGAGAAAGGAGGAGGTAGAAAGGAGGAGGTGGATGGGAGGAGGAGCAGGGGACGAAGGAGGAGGAGGATAAGTGGAAGAAAGGTACAACAGGAGCAGGAGCAGGAGCAGGTGGATAAGGTGGAGCAGGTGGAGAAGGCAGGAAAGCTGGAGAAGGCAGAGTTGGCGGGGGAAGGCAGAGAAGGCGGAGAAGGCGGGGAAGGTGGAGAAGGCGGGGAAGGCGGAGACGACAGAGAAGGCGGAGAAGGCAGTGAAGGTGGTGAAGGCGGAGAAGGCGGAGAAGGCGGAGAAGGCAGAGAAGGCGGAGAAGGCGGAGAAGTGATTTAACTGTTGAGGTTTCTCTGAAGCTCCCCCGGGCGGTGCTTGGAGGAGACGCGTGAGGCTGGAGTGAGGGGGGGGGGGGGTGGGTGAGGGGAGGAGGGGACGGGGGAAGAAATAGGTGATAGCCGGAGGGGTAGAGGGGGGTGGGGGGGCAGAGAGGAGGAGGTGCGGGGGCGGAGAAAGGGGTAAGAGCCGGAGAGGTAGGGGGCCAGCGAGTGAGTGGTCTCAAATTGATGGTGGCTCTGTCAACACGTGACTGTTAGGGAGCACGTGACTGTGAGCCCCCTAAGGTGCTGCCACCTGGCGCCTAACTGATGGAGCGCGGGGAGGGAAGGGGGGTGTGGGGGGAGGAGGGAGGGAGGAGGGGGGGGGGTATGGGCTGTGAGTGGGTAAGGGTTGGAAGGCGGGGATGAGGTGGGGTCTAGAAGGGTTGTTCATGCCATTAATAGAAACATAGAGTGGCAGAGGGGTACGATGATACAGAGGTCAGAAAGTGAGGCAGAGAAATGGAGAGAAGGCAGAACACAAAGACAGAGAGACACGCAGCGAATGGCAGATGGATGGAGATGCAGAGCAGGGAGAGATAGTGGACAGAAAAAAGAAAGTTTGTTTTATTTAAAGATGCCTCTAGAGCATATTGATTTTCATCATCGTTTATTGGACGTCAAAGATATGTTCATTCTGACATATTTCTTTTGAGGAATCCCGCTGCTGCCACATAGGGTACTCTTTCCGATAAGCAGGAAGGGCTCTTTTATATGCACTTTCCCACAGACAGGACAGCACATACCACAGCCTTTGATGAACCAGTTGTGGACCATTGGTTTGAACAGAAAATAGCCCAAACTGCAAATGGATCCACTGAGCAGGATGGATCGGATGACCAATAACTTCACAGGTGGACACTCTACCGCCTGAGCTATGTCCCGCTCTCCCAATAGTGGACAGAGACAGAGAAACAGAGAAAGGCAGAGAAGCAGAGAAAGGCAGAGAAACAGAGAAGGAAGAGCACAGAGACAGAAACAGAGAATAGCAGAAGGATATAGAAATACAGACAAGGGCAGAGAAAGAAAGGCAGAGAACAGAAAGGCAGAGAACAGAAAGGCAGAGAACAGAAAGGCAGAAGGATATATAGACAGACATGAAGGTCAGAAAAAGAAAGGCAGAGAAACAGAAAAAATTATTTGTTTGTTTGTTTATTGTTGCTTTACGTCCTAGCAACATCTAAGGTCATATCAGGACGGGTACCGACTTGTGACAGTGTGCACGCATGGCGAATTTATAGTGCTGACACACTGGGAGACCAGGCCACCAGCACCATGACCTGATATCCCACTCAGTCACATTATTCACACACTGCATCAAACCAGTCCTTGCCCTATCCTAATAATGCCAAGCGCCTGGCTAGGAAGCGACAAGTATCAATTTTTAACTCATTGGTTTGACTCGACCAGGGTTTGAACCGACGATCTACCAACACGGGAGACGGACGTTCTAACTCATTCCCCCATCCCGTCTGGTTCAGAAAGAATGATTTGTTTGTTTCTTGTTGTCTACGTCCAAGCAACATCTAATAGAAAAAATGAAGAAGAGAGACAGAGAACGAAAGGGAATGCAGAGATACAGAGAAAGACAGGGAGAGAGAAAGGTAGAGAGAAAGGCAGAGGAAGAGGATGTGGAGGAGCAACAGAAAGTGGAGTAGGAGGCAGACCTGGAGGAGGAAGAAGAAGAAATGGGGAAGTTGGAGATGAGGGGGATGTTTGTAAGCTTCGTGAGGTTGTGGATGTTGGTGAGGTTGTGGATGTTGGTGAGGTTGTGGATGTTAGTGAGGTTGTGGATGTTGGTGAGGTTGTGGATGTTGGTGAGGTTGTGGATGTTGGTGAGGTTGTGGAGGTTTGTAAGGTTCGTGAGGTTGGGGATGTTGGTGAGGTTTGTGAGGTTGTGCATGTTGGTGAAGTTGTGGATGTTGGTGAGGTTGTGGATGTTGTGGATGTTGGTGAGGTTATGGATGTTGGTGAGGTTGTGGATGTTGGTGAAGTTGGTGAGGTTGTGGATATTGGTGAGGTTGTGGATGTTGGTGAAGTTGGTGAGGTTGTGGATGTTGGTGAAGTTGGTGAGGTTGTGGATGTTGGTGAGGTTGTGGATGTCGGTGAGGTTGTGGATGTTGGTGAGGTTGTGGATGTTGGTGATGTTGTGGATGTTGGTGAGGTTGTGGATGTTGTGGATGTTGGTGAGGTTGTGGATGTTGGTGAGGTTGTGGATGTCGGTGAGGTTGTGGATGTTGGTGAGGTTGTGGATGTTGTGGATGTTGGTGAGGTTGTGGATGTTGGTGAGGTTGTTGAGGTTGTGGATGTTGGTGAGGTTGTGGATGTTGGTGAGGTTGTGGATGTTGGTGAGGTTGTGGATGTTGGTGAGGTTGTGGATGTCGGTGAGGTTGTGGATGTTGGTGAGGTTGTGGATGTTGGTGAGGTTGTGGATGTTGGTGAGGTTGTGGATGTTGTGGATGTTGGTGAGGTTGCGGATGTTGGTGAGGTTGTGGATATCAGTGAGGTTTTGGATGTTGGTGAGGTTGTGGATGTTGGTGAGGTTGTGGATGTTGTGGATGTTGGTGAGGTTGTGGATGTTGGTGAGGTTGGTGAGGTTGTGGATGTTGGTGAGGTTGTGGATGTTGTGGATGTTGGTGAGGTTGTGGATGTTGGTGAGGTTGTGGATGTTGGTGAGGTTGTGGATGTTGGTGAGGTTGTGGATGTTGGTGAGATTGTGCAGGTTTGTGAGGTTGGTGAGGTTGGGGCAGAGGGCGTGCAGACGACGTGAAACGCCCGCTAGGGGGCTCTCAATAGACCATATTCACATCGATTGGCGCAATCTGCCCAAGTCCTACCACATATCCACCCACTCACCGCTCCTTTCGCAAAGGGCCTTTACAAAGGGCCTTTACAAAAGGCCTTTACAAAGGGCCTTTACAACATTTCTTTTATTTATATTTATTTTCTTAATTCTTTCCCGATAGTGTACTGAATAACGCGGAAATAAACATCTCCCCTCCCGTTCCATCACCTCCTCTCCCCGGGAACTGAATTCCTGTATATATCTAGAGAGAGATAATAGGAGTATGATATTTTAATGCAAACTAGTTATTAGTGGCCCACATTTGGGCGGCACAAATTCCTACTAGATGTGGGCTAGGGAGAGGTAAGCACGTCCGGTACCAGCAATCTTAACCTACTTATTGAGGATAAAAATGACTTTCAAACAATGGATACTATTACTTTACCGAAAAGGTACACCAACGGAATAGATGTGGCAGGGTGTGGCGGGAGGGCCCTAGCCCACATCTATCCGAGGCTTATACCTCGGTAAAACAACAGTTATCCATCATCTGTACCAAGGTAAGACTCGTATAACTATACTATTTTACCTCGGTAAACAGCCTCAGGCTAGCCTCAGGCTAGGGAGACCTTTACATAATTCATTTTTATCCTTAATATCATTCTTTCTTATTATTATAACATTCTAAATTTTTGTTCTCACCTATTCTTGTTAGTTGGCGAGAAGACGCTTTGCAACGCCGGTAGGCTTTTCTAGTCGTTTATTATAATGTTTTGCAAACGACTTAGCCGTCTTCCAGCCTGCATGCGCTAGTATTCTTTTCACAGAAATACCAAGCACCCGTGCCTTGGAGACCATGGCTCCTCTAGTTGAGTGGGAAGAGTATTTACTCGTATCCACTCCAGCCAATTTCAACACCGTAATTGTCCATCTGGCAAGTGTGTCTCGTGAAATCGCCTTATGTGGCTTTATAAAGCTCACTAATAGTTGTTGTGATGCACGTAAATCCTTTGTCTTGTATATATAAGCCCGTATGGCCGACACAACACATAATTTCCGATCATTCGGAAAACAGTCTAAGTGAACCGTTGATAAAGGGTCACCTAACGTGTTCGATTAAGCAATTTTTCTAAATCAAACGTAGCTTGTTGCTTGTCTATTTCTAATCCAGTTAAGGATAAAGCAACAATCGTCTGTCCTCTGTGTCCGGTTACTAACAATAACAGGACCGCGACCTTAAAACCTAACTGTTTTATATCTAACCACGAGTTGTGAGGCCAAGCCTGAAACAACTTAAATACTATAGAAACATCCCAAAACCGACTATACTTTGGTTTTGGAGGATTCCTTTGATAAATTGAACGAAGTAAATAACAAAGAACATAATGTTTTCCAACTGTTTCGCCATCAATTCTAGGTAATATAATTGATAACGCACACCTCGCCGCATTAATCGATCCAAAGGAAAGTCCTTCATCCTCTAGAGAACGAAGAAACCGAGCTACTTGTGAAATCTTTGGATTTGTTGGCTTAACTTTCATTAACAAACAATGTACACCCCATTTCTTTAAATAGGTTGTATACATTTTGACAGTTCCTGGCCTCCAGGCATCCGATACTATCCTATCCTCAGTAATTCTGTCCAATCCAAATTGCTGTAGCTGCTTCCTTAGAAAAGGAATGCCAATAGGGGCGTCGTTGACACGTCGCCGTGAACCACTAGCGGTCCGTGGTGCGTCAGATTCCCGAGTTTTCTTGGGAATCGTATACGATCTTTTGCCAGTTGTGAAACTGCTGGCAGCCAAGGTTGCGTGTCCCAATCGGGCACCACCAGTATCGCATGTGTCCCTTCCAAGCCGATTTTTCTCACTACTCGGCTGATAATGCTAAATGGTGGGAAAATATAAAAATAATTATTTTCCCAGGTAATAGCAAACGCATCTACTTTCCAAGCATCCGGTTCAGGATGCCAAGAAACATAACAGGGTAACTTGTTATTATTTCGTGATGCAAATAAGTCAACTTCAGGTGTACCCCATTTTTCACAAACGAAGTTAAACAAATGTGTAGAGAGAGACCACTCTAAATGGTCATGGAAATTTCTACTTTTATAATCTGCAAGTGTATTTTGTGACCCTGGAATATGCGCTACAGTCAGCCAGACTTGTTGAGCCTGTGCCCAGTTCCAAATCAGTTTAGATAACTGATTGCAAGACTTTGATTTGGTTCCACCCATGTTACGAATATATGCCATGGCAGTAGTATTATCAGTTAGTATTCTAACCTGTGATTTATTTATCTTTACTAAACTACGTAAGCCCAGATAAATAGCACGCAATTCTAGTGCATTAATATAGTCTGATTTTTCATCATCAAGCCATCTACCTCCTGTTGTGACCCCATCTCGATGAGCTCCCCAACCTTCTAACGAAGCATCAGTAGTAATTACTGTATTAGGTTCCGCCATGCGGATTGGATTTGGTGAACTTGCTATATGTTGCATCCACCATCCAATATCCTGTAACCCTTCTTGCGAAATAAACATCTTTCGCTCAAAATTGCCTTTAGTTCGTGTTAACGCTAAATTTTTATCTATTTCTAGCGACTTAATATGGGCCTTCCCATATAACACAGCAGGTGCATATGAGGTCATTATGCCAATAAGAACAGCAACCTGTCTAATTTTTGGCTTTGATAACTTAATAAGCTGAGTCGCTGTAGTCATAAACTTAATTAGTTTTTGTTCTGTTATCGACACTGTAAGGGACTGTGTATCCAGAATAAACCCTAAACATTTGAGTTGTTTTGTTGGTTTAAACACTGACTTTTGTTGATGTACATAAAACCCCAATTTAGTGAGTAATGCACATAAATCCAAAACTGCATTCACACAACCAATTTGTGTTGATGCTATAATAAAAGAATCATCTATGTATGGAAACATTATATGACCCTTCCTCGCCATTACCGAGAAAACAGTTTTAAGCAATTTAGTAAATAAACGTGGCGCACAAGCTAAGCCATTCGGCATGCAGGTAAACTCATAGAGTTGGTTATCCCAAATAAATCGAAGAAATTTTCGGTATTGTTCCATTATGGGAAGCGTATAATATGCATCCTGTAAATCAACACTAGCCATCCACGCATCTGGTGTAATCAGATCTCGTGCCGTATCTAGAGAGAACATTTTAAAATGTCGATATTCCACCCTTTTATTAAGGATTGTTAAATCCAGGATCATTCGAACATCACCATTAGGCTTCGGTCTCGAGAAAATGTTTGAAATAAACTGTCCTGAACAGTGTGTCACTTTTTGTATAATTCCTTTCTCAAAGAATTTATGTACCTGTTTAGTTAGTGCGTCTCGTTCAACTGGTTGAATGTTATATGGAAAAGGTATTATACTTTGTACAGGAATTTGTGTAAAAGGAATTTGAACACCCCTAACTATTTCTATAATTTCTTGGTCACTAGTAATTTTGTGCCACTCAGAAATATGATTACTAATATTACCAGCCACAAAGTTGCTTACAGTTTGTGTGTTTTTAGAGGCTGCAGGGACTTGTAAAGTTTGTGTTTGGACCTCTACTTGGACCCGCCCCTGGGGAAAGGTCTCGACGAGTTGAACCCTCGGCCTATTGGCCGTGCGGTGTTGTCGGTCCAGCCTGGGCGAGCGCCCCGGCCCCGAAACCCTTGACCGAAGTTTGAACTCGGTCTGGTTCCTCTGGTGAACCGTCGTGGACGAAAATCCCCTCGTGACTTTTTGAAACGAGGAACTTCCTGTTTCTTCTTGCCATCCATGTTTTTGCCACTCTTGGCTGCAGTCTCTACCTCTTTATAGAGGTATTGTAGTTGACCGCCAAACATCTTGGTATTATCTAAAGGTTTCCCTTTAATCGGCTCTGGAGCAAGATAGAGCGTAAACTCCTTCCCCTCATTATCGGTAACCTTCTTAGAGCGAGCCACTTCTTTGCCAGCATCTGTGCAAACTGACTTGAAGACATTTTCATATCTTCGAAACGACAGGTAATTACCTGCCGCCGCTAGCACTGCAATGCCTTTGTCCATTGTCTTAGCCAAAGACGAGAACTTATTTTCACTCTGCATCCTATTAGCCACAGGAACAATAGCTGTTAGGGTAGCCAACACTGCCTTATGCACTGTGTGCAACACATCCTCAAACTTCTTACGGTCATCCGTCATATTGACATCCCGATCCATTTCTTTAATGATGGAGTTGGGAACACCCTTTATGCCTGTTAACTCATCTCCTAACTTGGAGATAACCTCCGCCGGTTTGAACGTGCGGAAATGACCATTCACGGTCTCGCGCATAAGCGTAGTGGTTTTAACCCGCTTAGCCTTTGGCTTCTCCACCTTCTTAGCCACTTTAGTGCCAATGTCCGCATAGACACCTTCATATATGGTGTCTGAGTCTGATTCCGTAGAAGTAGACTCAGTGGACGAATCAGAAGAAGAATATTTCCTCTTCCTCTTCTTCTTTTTGGACTTAGTCTTCCGCTTTTTGCGCAAACCAGTCTCTGCCCGCTCCTTGGTGAATTCATCACCCGAAGAAATCACCTGTTTCTTCTTCTTCCTCCGTTTAGGAGAAGGAGGAGGAGGAGCCTTAAGCTCCACCGCCGAGTCTGTGTCCAAGAAATCCTCAAATGAATCCTCTTGGACACTCGGCCTACGCCGCTTCCGAGACACAGGCGATTTGGCAGTCAAGATGTGGCTTTCCAATCTTGCAAAGCGAGCCTCCCAATCTGGAGGCGCGGCGCCATCAGGCACTGCGTCCTCGTCCGGGTCGGAGAGGATATGCGCCCGGGGCTGTGTCGACGGCCCTGCCGACAACACGGGTGAGGAGTCGTACTCCTCGTCCACTCCACTCGGAACACGCCCCTCGGCTGCTGCTGCACCGCGCTTACTCCGCTTCGTGGCCATCGGGAGCTGAAACAAAAATTTTTGATCAGTCCCGGTATATATATATGTCACAATATGGTTGTTTCAAACTCATTTGGACATCTATTGGTGTTAAAGAACGTGTTTATACCGTTATAACACAGGCGTAATAAGCTAAATTTGTGCGTGGGTTGTGGGTCAAGCCCAAACCTTACGCGGGGTCGGGACCAGTGTATCGGCCCGCCCATCCCTCTGTTCCGCACACTTCTCCCACCTGTGACTACTACGTCAACAAGTTGGAGAAAATGCTACGAAACTCGGAGAAACGCCTGAAAAAGTTTTGTCTAGGGGAGTCTATAAAAGAAACCCAGGAGCATCTCCAACATTACTCTCTATTAGAGTACGAGAGAATTTCCACATGAGATAGGGCGAAACCCACATCTCTACCCATAGTCACACGGTGACCCGGGTGTTGACATAACCGCTAATGACCGGTTTGGTTCCTTCGAGAAACCCACTCGAGTGTTCTATCCTTGGTTGTTTATAACCAAATAACTCGTCCAAATTGGACCAACGAAAGTCTAAACTTTCCATATTGATGCTCTAATGCATCATAATTAAGCTAACCACAGTTTTTATTATACTTACTGCGTATTTGCTTGTATGTAGACTAATTTTGCCGGAGCAACCCAACGACACGTTATCCAGTCGTGAGTTGTATATGCTAATTGCTGGTACCGGACGTGCTTACCTCTCCCTAGCCTGAGGCTAGCCTGAGGCTGTTTACCGAGGTAAAATATATATATAAATATAACAGTAAAACCTGTTTAAATCGACCGACCATGGGACCGACTTTAAATGGTCCATTTAGGGAGGTGGTCATTACAATGTGGTATTGTATATGCGATCATGTTGGACTCAAATAAAGCGATCGATATATGGAAATGGTTGATCTGTGGAGGTGGTCAGTTAGAGAGGTTTTACCATATGTATGTATGTATGTATGTATGTATGTATGTATGTATGTATGTATGTATGTATGTATGTGTGTGTGTGTATGTATGTGTGTGTGTGTGTATGTATGTATGTATGCATGCATGCACTCT
>CM059195.1:46206074-46246619 GCA_030323885.1 Branchipolynoe longqiensis | reverse complement strand
AGCTGAATCGCTGTGTGGTAAAGCTTATCTTTCTTTTGGCGTGTAAGCGAAACGGTCATAGCCGTGGTGATTAAAATGAAACCTAGACACTTAAGCTCCTTTGTAGGAGAAAAGACGGATTTCTTGTCATGTATGAAGAAACCTAAATTTGCAAAAATTTTACACAAATCTTGAACGGCGAGATCACATTGTGTGAAAGATTGGCCCATAATGAAAGAATCATCAATGTATGGAAACATACAATGACCCAGCTTTGCCATGTGTGAAAAAATTGGTTTCAACAGCTTAGTAAAAAGGCGTGGTGCACAGGCCAAACCATTTGGTAGGCAGGTAAATTCAAAAAGCTGGCCATTCCAGAGGAACCTTAAAAACTTTCGATCTATGTGGTGAATAGGAACCGTATAGTAAGCATCTCTCAAATCCACACTCGCTAGCCAACAATCTGGGGTAATTAAATCACGAGCTGTTTCTAAGGAAAACATTTTGAAATGTTTGTATTCAATGATTTCATTTAATTGGGTTAAATCTAAAATCAATCGAATGGTGCCATCTGGTTTAGGAGTGGAGAAGATATTTGAAATAAATTCACCTTCAGTATGTTCAACTCTGTTGACAATGCGTTTAGCTTCAAAAAGTAAAACTTGTTGATCGAGCTGAAACTTTTCTAGCAAATTAAATTGATAAGGAAAAGGAGCTCTTTTCTGGACAGGCAATTGTGTGAAAGGAATGTGAATGCCTTTAACAATACTAAAAACCTCTGGGTTAGTGGTTAACTGTTGCCATTTATGTAAATAATTAACAATATTGCCTGCTTGAGAAAAGCTTACTTCAGTTTGTGTTTCCTCCGTGACCATTTCAGGGTCAGGAGGTTGGAAAGTTTGTGTGGCGTTCTCTACTTGTTCCCTGGTTTGGGGAACTGTGGTTTGGGAACGAAGTCTCTCTTGTAGCCGCGGTTGTCGTTCCAGTTTGAGGCTTGTCTGTCGCCTCGACCTCTTCCCCGCTGGCTGAACGGGAAGGACTGTCCGCCCCTGAACGGCCTTCCTCCTCTGCGGAAGCGAAAATCCGTCCTAGCCCGTCTGAACCCGGCTGGGTTTTGGAATTTACGGCCCTTTGCTTCGGTGTTCTTAGCACTCTTGTAGTCTACCTCCACCTGCTTGTAAAGGTAAGCCAGCTGACCGCCAAAAATCTTGGATTTATCCAGAGGTTTGTTTTTGATGGGGGTAGGTCCTGAATACACAGTGTATTCTTTGCCGTCATGATCTGTCACTTTCTTTGAGCGTGCGACTTCTTTGCCCGCATCGGTGGTGACCGATTTGAAAACATTTTCAAATCTGCGATGAGTCATGTAGTTACTCGCCGCTGCGAGTAGGGCAATGCCCCGGTCCATAACCCAAGCCAAAGACGAGAACTTGTTCTCGGTTTGCATTCTGTTAGCGACAGGGATAATGGACGTCAAGGCCCCCAAAACTGCCTTATGGATAACGCAGAGGGCAGTTTCGTACCGGCGACGCTCGTCCGACAAATGGATGCCCGCATCCATCTCCTTAGACACTGTAGCGGGGATACCCTTGACTCCAGAGATCTGGTCAGTCAATTTGTTGATGACTTCCACTGGCTTAAAGGTGGTGAAATGGCCATTCACCGTTTTG
Source organism: Branchipolynoe longqiensis (assembly GCA_030323885.1). NCBI lineage: Eukaryota > Metazoa > Annelida > Polychaeta > Phyllodocida > Polynoidae > Branchipolynoe > Branchipolynoe longqiensis. The sequence continues at coordinate 46,244,970 of CM059195.1, read as the reverse complement.
CGCATCATAGTAGTGGTACGCACCTTGTTAGCTTTCTTTTTGACAATTTTCTTGCCTACTTTAGCCCCTATTTTGGCGTAAACGCCTGCGCGTTCCGTATCAGAATCAGACTCCGTGGAAGAAGAGTCGTCTGACGAGTCCGAGGACGAGTCTTTCTTTTTCTTTTTCTTTGACTTTTTGGAGCGCTTAGTGTTAGCCTTCTTGGTGAACTCGTCTCCCGAGCTGCTAACCGGGCGACGTTTCTTGCCGCGCGCTTTCGGTTTCGGAACCTCAGGTGCCGAAACCGTGTCTTCCTCGTCATCCGAGAAGTCTTCCCAATCCTCATCAGGGATTTGGGAAGGGTCTACAAAGGTATGAGCCTGGAATTGGCGCATTTTCTCCTCCACCATAGCCGCCATCTTAGCCTCCCAACCTACAGGTTGAGGGGGCTGATCACTGGCCTGATCAGAGGCATGTGGCCCGGGCTGTGGGGACGGCGGAGCCGTAGCCGGTGGTGACGAATCGTAATCCGTAGGAGGGACGCCGACCGCTGCAGCGGGCGTCTTATTGCGGCGAGTGGCCATCGGTTCCTGTAACGAAATAAAGCGTTACTAAACCGGAATCATCTCAACTACACAAGTGTAAGCCAGTAAACTGGGTTGAGGAACAAGGTACAGAGAACGTGTATTCCAACGTGTCAGTACAAGCGTGAAGCTAAATTTTGCCGTAGGTGTGTGGTAACGAAACCAACCAAACGGGGGGTATCGATCGTGAGATCGCCCACTCTCTCTGTTCCGTACACTTCTCCCACCCGTGGCTACAGCGCCAACAAGTTGGAGAAAATATTACGAAACTCGGAGGTTCGCCTTAAACCGGTCTGGGGTGTTTATAAAAAAACACCCAGAAGCATCCCCAACATCATCCTCTATTAGGATCCGGGAGACTTTTCTTAGGAAATGAGCAACTCGGGTTGCCATTTCTCCCTGTCTGAAAAACAGGTGTCGATAGAACTGCAGTATCGGTTTTGTTAGTGCCAGCGGCACCCAAAGTTCTATCCGTAAGTTAAAAAACACGTACAAAGTCCAAATTGGACGTGAGAAAGTTCTGAACTTTCATACGGTGATGCTATAAAGCATCATAAACAAAGTAGGCTAATAAAAGGTACTTACTTTTGAACAAAGCAGTAGTAGTAGATAAATCCTGTTGGAGCAACTCACAAAACGTCCTCCCGTTGTGATAGTAGATAAATCCTGTTGGAGCAACTCACAAAACGTCCTCCCGTTGTGAGTCACTTATGCTAATTGATGGACCCGGATGTGCTTCCTTCTCCCTAGCCTACGGCTAGCCAGAGGCGGCATACCGAGGTAAAATATATATATATATGTATGTATGTATGTATGTATGTATGTATGCAGGCATGCATGCATGCATGCACGCACGTACGTACGTACGTATGTATGTATGTATGTATATGTATGTATGTATCTATGTATCTATGTATGTAAGTATGAATATATAACATACACCATATTCATTTGTTAAATACAGAAATACAGACCAATCTCACGACGGTTCTTTGCTCCGTCTCCGTCAGGCACCATTTCTCTTTCTTTACTTAAAGTCGCATAGTCCGATGGTTTTGAATATCTGTATTTTTTCTGAGATAAATATATTAGATCAATCACTAGTATCTACTTTACATTAGTTTAAAGTTACTTCTATTTTAAATGGTAAACTTTTGAGATATTTTGAGTGCAAACATGGAAAATTAGTTTTGGCAAGCTTGTCAAAACTCTGACACCATAAATCGCAGTAACGGGTTCTGTTAAATTGACTCAGTATTGCCTTCTATGCAGAAACAAATGCTTAATAAGTGCATCAGTATCTAAGTTAGATATGTCAAATCAAATCTAGATAATTGGTTTGGTTTTGAAAATTTGATATTTCATCGGGATATGCAGCTTTAAGAAAAAAAACCCACAAAAAACGAAAAAAAACTGGAGATTTGATAGTGATTTGTTGGTGATTTAGTGATTATTTATTGGTGATTTATTGGTGATTTGTCGGTGAGTCATCCGTGATTTATTGCTGATTTGTTGGTGATTTGTTGGTAAACATGGGCGCGCCGTGCACCCAGGGACGTAAGCGGCCGTGAGACCTTCTGTGAGGGACCCATTGACGTCTGCAAAGAAGGGCTTTTAGGGCAGGCGCCGAGGATAAGGTGGGAGGTTGGGAGGGTGGTCGGGGTTCTTAGGCCGTAACGCCCCGACCGTGTCGTGTGGGTGACAAACAGGAAGGAGCAGGCGGGAGGGGTCTTGGCTGCAGCACAGAGCCCGGCACAGCAAAGCACGGTAAAGCACGGTAAAGCACAGCAAAGCACAGCAAAGCACGGCACCCCACCCGCCTCTCCTCACCTCCCTCCCCCACCCATCCCTCCTCACCACCCTCCCCAAACACTCCCCTCCTCACAGCCCCCCGACATCATCGCCCTACCTCCTCCACCCACCCCTCCTCACCACCCTCCCCGCCTCACCACCCTCCCCAAACCCTCCCCTCCTCACAGCCCCCCCCCCCCCGACATCATCGCCCCAACCTCCCCCCAACCACCACTTCCTCACCACCCTCCCCGCCTCACCATCCTCCATAATGCAACTCTCTCCTCCTCACAAGCCCCCCCCCCCCCGCAACTTATCCCGCCCTAACTCCCCCACCCACCTCTCCTCACCTCCCTCCCCCACCCCTCCTCACCACCCATCCCTCCTCACCACCCTCCCCAAACACTCCCCTCCTCACAGCCCCCCAACATCATCGCCCTACCTCCCCCCCACCCACCCCTCCTCACCACCCTCCCCTGGTGATTTAGCCTGATTTCCATGGTGATTTATTCTAGCGTGATTTGTCGGTGATTCATCGGTGATTTATTGATGATTTGCTGGTGATTTGTTGGTAAACATGGGCGCGCCGTGCACCCAGGGACGTAAGCGGCCATGAGACCTTCTGTGAGGGACCCATTGATGTCTGCAAAGAAGGGCTTTTAGGGCAGGCGCCGAGGATAAGGTGGGAGGTTGGGAGGGTGGTCTGGGTTCTTAGGCCGTAACGCCCCGACCGTGTCGTGTGGGTGACAAACAGGAAGGAGTAGGCGGGAGGGGTCTTGGCTGCAGCACAGAGCCCGGCACAGCAAAGCACGGTAAAGCATGGTAAAGCACAGCAAAGCACAGCAAAGCACGGCACCCCACCCGCCTCTCCTCACCTCCCTCCCCCACCCATCCCTCCTCACCACCCTCCCCAAACACTCCCCTCCTCACAGCCCCCCGACATCATCGCCCTACCTCCTCCACCCACCCCTCCTCACCACCCTCCCCGCCTCACCACCCTCCCCAAACCCTCCCCTCCTCACAGCCCCCCGGCATAATCGCCCTACCTCCCCCACCCACCCCTCCTGACCACCCTCCCCGCCTCACCATCCTCCACAAACCCCCTCCCCACCTCACACCACCCCCCCGCAACATTATCAGCCCTACCCTCCCCCACCCACCTCCCTCACCTCCCTCCCCTCCCCCACCCCTCCTCACCCCCCCCCTCCTCACCACCCTCCCCAAACACTCCCCTCCTCACACCCCCCCAACATCATCGCCTAACCTCCACCCACCCCCTCCTCAACCCACCCTCCCCTCCTCACCACCCTCCCAAACCCTCCCCTCCCACAGCCCACCCCCCCCCCCCCAACATCATCGCCCTACCCTCCCCCACCCACCTCTCCTCACCTCCCTCCCCCACCACACCCTCCCCACCACCCTCCCCTCCTCACCCTCCCTCCTCCCAATCCTCCAAGCACCCCCCCCCCCCGAACCCTTTCCCTCCTCCAGCGCCCCAGACAATTCATCACTCCCCAACTTCTTCCCGACCTATCGCCCCCACCCCGTCCTCTCCACCACGTCCTCATCCTTTCTCACCCCCGCCCACCTGTTCTCCCCTCATCCCCCCCCCCCTCCCCCCCCCTCTCCCACCACCCTCCCTCCGACAGCCGTTAAGAACGCAGTCTGTATTTACCGGAGCCAAACTAATCCCAGCATGCAATCAGCAGCAATGCATTCTGGGAAGAACTTGTGCTGACCACCACACTGCACCAGGCATCATCACAGCACACACAGCTGCCAATAGAGGTAGAGCTCAGCCCCACCAGGGGGCGTGACTACACACGACAGCACACGACGAAACAGGCCAGCGAGTGGGCAATTTAAAAATCAGTTATTTACCTTGAGATACGTCAAAATTCTCGGCGTTTCAGGGCCAAGTTAGACATCAGTGCTACATAGTGGACCTAGGCGAAAGGTTGATCCAACATAGTGGTAACGCATGAGAACATTAAAAAAATGCTCACGAAACACTCACAGAACGCCGGTGAACGTTATATGCGTTATTCTATCGACATAGGTATGCCTTTATATGTTAAATATGTCAAAACACAGTGGAGAAACGCCAAACATACAATAGACATACATTAGATGTACGTTATCCATACATTTTCAATACGCTCTCAATACACGGACTGTACGTTTCTGCTGGCTTGACTTATGCCTGACATCGTTCAACGTATGTAAAAAGTATGTGTAACATACGTCTAGCGTATTCGACGTATGTCTAATGTATACATAGTGTATGCTAACGTAGACGCCACACGTCGAAAGTTTTGGGTATGTCCAAACCCTTGACGAGTGTCGGCGTAACACGACGCAACACTGTAATTGCTATGTACGGTCAAGCTCCTGACAAGAACTCTGCGAACCGCCACCCGAGCGGTTCTTCCACTCCTCTTGCCTCTCACCCTCCACAACCTTCGACGAGGTGAGCCCAGGCGTGCCAGGTGGCAGGCCTCTCCACTACCGAACTTCTTCAAGTGGGCACCTGGAAGGGTAGGGCAGTCACAAGACATAACTCGACCTTATACCCCTGTCACACTACGACGTAATGAGCCAACGTGAGCCTAACGTGGTGATATTTCGTCATTACGTTGATGTACGTTGGATTACGTTATGATGACGTCATAATGACGTTAGAGTGACGTCGAGCTACGTCACATTACGTCGTGTTACGTCGAGATACGTCGAGGTTTTGGACATGTTCAAAAGTTTCGACGTAGGTCGAACGTAAGGGTTTACGTTCGCCGTACGTTCTGTTCACGTTCAGCGAACGTCAATGACGTTAAACGGACGTTATTCCAACGCTCCTCACTACGTTCAACTACGTTCCACTACGTTGACCCCCATTAAACCAAGTGCAAATGCCCACGGGGCGTAATGGGAACGTCAGGACAACGTCAGGAGAACGTCAGGAGAACGTCAGGAGAACGTGCATTCAACGTACGTTCAACGTCTCATGACGTAGCTAACATCACGTAACGTTCTTCTGACGATGGAATAACGTTCATAACGTTCCGTCAGCGTCATTACGTTCACCTCTCTCGTCGAACGACGGTATCACTACGCTTTACCGACGTTACTCTCTCGTCCACTACGCTGCATCCATGTTCAACTTCTGCCCAAATTTGCATACTACGCCGAGAAGTTCAACGTTCTTCACGTTCTCCCTACGTTGACGTCGTTACGTCGTAGTGTGACAGCCCCTTAACTCGATGAAGCCCTAACATACGAGTAACATAACCCAACGTACCTCAACGTAATGACCAAAATTCATCTACGTCGGCTCACGTTAACGCGCTACGTCGTAGTGTGACAGGGGTATAAACACTCCCAAAACGAACCATATCTGGATGTCGATTCAGCTCCAACAAGACTGAGGGTTGCTGTTATCCTTAAATCACATTTGTCCTTACATGCCTCGCCCTGAGAGTCAGTCGCGTCTATCACAGTATCAGACTTGGTTCAGCTAAAGGTTGCAGACGCCTTAATTTAAATGGCTAACGGATAAAATAATGTGAGAGGCCGAATATAGCCGGTTCACCCGGGTCTGTATTCTTGAAAGCTCGCAGAAAGGAATTTTTATTTATTTTTTCTTGAAGATTGATACTACCTGTCATGGATAAGTCTGAATAGACTTGTTTTCACCATTAGACAGTTTGTCGACAGAAAGCCTGAGCCTACACTTTTACCGACCCAAGGGATTTTTAACCTCCCACACCACATAGACATGGTATGAGAGCAACTGGCCTTTGATGACGCTCTAAGTTATACACAGCGGTGGAAATCCAAATTGGCAGAGGTGGGGAGGGCACTGGGAATTGAACCCCTGACCTTCAGATTAGGAGTCTGACCTAGAAAAAAGTCACTCTGCCACAGAGAACACAACTGATGACAAGAAACATATGCTTCCACATTTATTGCCGAATTGTTAAAGCATGTGGAAGGTGGGGAGTTTAAATTTCAGCCGATTCAAATCAAAGCTTTAGAAAATGTATACTTGTTGCCACCTACTCAAGGTGTCCGGTGTTGCAGTTTCCGCGGCACACCAGTTTGCCAGGGACACATCCATTCAAATGCATTGTGAATCGCCATGAGTGATCTTCATACAGAAAAAGTCAAATATCTCTCATATTACACCCCCAAGAAACAAACCGCTTGGCACACATACCGAAAACATATTCAACAAACAGATTATATTAAATATTACAGTTAAACTAGACTTACCTGTAAGTTGACGTATTACTTAGATTCTTACGAATCTAGGGAATACGAAGACAGTGATCAGGGGAGAGGGTATAAATAGTCCGCGCTTGTCGATCCCACTCAGCATTTCGTAGTTTGAGGAATAATAAATCTACCTAACTCTAAAACCCCCCCACTACCCCCACCATATGTTCAGCTTTTCTTGCTCCCACAATTATTTTTAACTTCATCAAGCTGAACCCTATGGCGAGGGTGGGAGGGCCCCTGATCACTGTCTTCGTATTCCCTAGATTCGTAAGAATCTAAGTAATACGTCAACTTACAGGTAAGTCTAGTTTAACTGTAATATTCTTACTTCATCTATGGAATACCAGAAGCCACCGCCAGGGGAGAGATTTCGTAGCTTGATTTATTATTCCGAACCTTCTCTATTCCTCCCTCTACTACTAATTATTCCCAAATTCTCATAACGTCACATAAGTCTTTTCATAACTTACTACCAACAATCTTTTATTTCTTCCGAAACAACCTTTACAGATCTCTATTCCTAGGTTAATACTGTATACTACACTTTTATAATTTCTACCTTCTTATCACCGCTGGTCTCAGAATCGCCCTTTGCGCTTGACCTGGATCACTTATAGTTTTATTATAAAATATAGCAAACGACTTTGCATCCTTCCAAGACGCGTTCCTCATAATCGCATTAAGACTAGCACCCATTTCTCTAGCCCTAGAAGCTGACGCACCCCTGGTGCTATGTGCTTTATACTTATTCGTATCAATACCTGCTAAATCCAACGCTACTAAGGTCCAACGAGCCAACGTCGCCCTCGATATTGGTTTATGCGGTGCAATAAACGACAATAATAACTGAGAATGTCCTTTCCTGACTCTCTCTGTCCTTTGCAGATATCTAGTTAATGTACGTATTATACACAATTTTTTATTCTGTGGATAAGCAAATAACGTCACAGCATCTAACGGCTGTCCTAACTGATTATGTTTCAACAGTACTTTCATCTTAAACGTTATCCTATCTCTAGCACAAATCATCCGATCTACTTGCAAATTCAAAATTGTTTGTCCCCTTTGAGACGAAACCAACAAAAGCAGCAACGTTAACTTTAACGACAATAATTTTAACGACAACTTAGTATTTGATTCCAACCCTTCCAACCAAATTAACACTCTATCCACCGACCAGATGTCTGAATATCGTGGTTGAGGTGGCCTCTGTGTATAACAACTCCTGCAAAACCATTTTACTAGAAAATGTTGACCTACTGTTTGCCCCTGGTATTTAGGCAAGACCAAGCTCAACGCACATCTGGCAGCATTAACTGCCCCGTACCCCACACCTGTCTCAAAATACATCCTTAAATAATTTAACACACTTGCAATCGTAGGATTCAAAACAGGCACATCCCTCTCATACGCCCATAAAGACCATCTCCTCAAATGAGACACATATACTTTCTTAGTGGAGTCTCTCCATGTAAACTTAAAATAATTCAACACCTTATTATTCAAACCATAACACTTCAATGAATTGGCCAAAAAAGGAATGCCGATAGCTTTGTGCTCTGTACCAAGTCTACGTCTGGGCTTTTGTTTATCTGTCCTTGCCCAATTAGGTTTAACGGATTCCTCGGGTAAACCACACTTCTGCACGCTAGCCTCCTTAGTAAGGCTAACCAAGGCTGGCACGTCCAATGAGGCGCAATGACGATCGCCCTCGTATTGTCTCTTTGAAGCTTGCGAATCACTGTGGGTAGAAGCCTAAACGGCGGAAAACAATAATAAAACATATCAGTCCACGTAAATGAAAATGCATCTACCTTCCAACTACCTGGATCAGGTTCCCAGCTAACATAACATGGCAATTTATGGTTCAACCTGGATGCAAACAAGTCTATATCAGGAGTTCCAAACACCAAACAAACATCTTGAAACAGTTCCGGTGCCAATTCCCATTCTACCTGTTGTTTAAAACAGCGTGATTTAAAATCTGCCAAACTGTTTAATATACCTGGAATATGCGTAATGGACAACCAACAGTCATTAGCTTGTGCCCAGTCCCAAATTTGCCTGGTCTCATTCATACACGACTCTGACCTAGTTCCCCCCATATTTTTTACATAAGCCAAAGCTGTCGTACTATCTGTTCTAACTCTTATATGTTTACCAGAGACCCTACACAAACTTTTCAAACCAAACAAAATCGCCCTTAATTCTAAAACATTTATATGTTCTATCTCAGAAGGATTCCACCTTCCCCCTGTCTGAAGCTCACCCATATGTGCCCCCCATCCTTCCAAGGAAGCATCTGTGAACAATTCTATCTCCGGATCTGCTCTCCTAATCTTCTTCGACTGCGTCAAGTTCTGTAACCACCACAGTATATCTGCCTTACCCTGTAAAGACACCCACATAAGCTCATCAAAATTTCCTTTTGCTCTACGTAAAGCTAAGATTTTGTCCCTCTCTAATGCTTTAAAGTGAGCTCCACTGAAGTCAACCCCCGATGTGTAGGCTACCATTAATCCTATCAGTCCAGCCACATCCCTAATGACTGGTTTATCCTGACTAAGTACATGTTTAGCAATTCCTTCAAACTTTTCTATCTTCCCCAACGTCAAAGACACCGTCATATCCAAAGAATTTATCGTAAAACCTAAAAACTCTAGTGTCAACTTCGGAGTTAATTCCGACTTCTCCTCATTAATTATAAACCCTAAACTGTTAAATAATTTAACCGTGTCATCCACTGCTTTCTGACAGTCTTCCTTAGTATTCCCCATTATGAAACTGTCATCAATGTAAGGGAAACATACATGTCCTAACTCACTCAAATATGAATAAACAGGTTTCAACAACTTTGTAAAGAACCTAGGTCCTGGCGCCAGCCCATTTGGAAGTACCTGGTACTCATACAGCCTTTCTTTCCACAAAAATCTGTCATGTCTATTGTTTCCACAAAAATCTCAAATATTTGTTATGTTCCTGAACAATCGGAAGCGAATAATATGCATCCGTCAAGTCTGCACTAGCCATCCATGTACCAAAGGCAATCAGATCTACAGCTGTCTTCAAATTAAACATTTTAAAATGTCTATACTCAATTTTATCATTCAAAATGGTTAAGTCCAAAATCATTCGGAATTTCCCATTAGGTTTTGGTCTAAGAAAAATATTAGAAATCCATTGACTCTCAACTGGTTCTACCTCGGCCAAGACCCTTTTCTTTACTAAACTAACAATCTCCGTATCTACAAACTGTCTTTCCTGAGCACTCATTCTATACGGAACCGGTACTCTGACCTGTACCGGTGTAACCAAAAACGGTATAGTAAGTCCCCTAACACAATTACGCACCCATAGGTCATTAGTCAGCGACTCCCAATTACTCGTGTAATTAGCTATATTACCAGCCTTAGGCACCACTTTAGTCAACCGAGGACTTAATTGAACACTCACCTTCCCCAGTGACTCTACTTCTGAAAACCCTTCTGCTGAGTAGAGGTCCCTCTACCTCGACTGAAGCGTTGGCCATACTGTTGTGATTGGCCTGCACCATAGACCCCTGGCCTATTAAACCTTGATTGCATTCCTGGCCTGTTATTCCAATTATACGGCATGCCTCTACCACTCACTGCACGCCCCCTGAAGTTCCACTGACCTCTAGGTCTAAACCCAGACTGAGAAGACCTTTGATAGTAGTCACCCGACCTACGCCATTTTCTCGGTGCTAGAGTAGTATTCATTACAGTGTCAGACGCACGCGCACTTTTAATTATCTTCTTATTTTTCTCTGCCAAATCTTCACCCAACAAATTTTCCGTTGGCAACTCCTTTTCCCCATAGGCGTCAGTTTTCGGTTTAATTACTTCTTTACCTAAGAAAGTATTAACCACTTTCTTTACATTTTGCAACCTATCCCAGGTTAACTGACTATGGGTTAACACTAAAATTTTTACCAAATCCAACATTTGCAGTGCCTGTGCGTCTAACTCCTGATCACTTTTACCACGCGATAAGATTAACGCTACTGTAGGCGCCGCAGCAGCCAGCGCTGCTACCACCCCTTTAGTCGCACATAACATAGCTTCCTCCGAATGCTTACGGGCATCCAAAAATCTTATCTCTTCATTTAATTTTTGCACTTTTGCTTCGGGAACATTTTTAATCCCTGTATACTGCCTGGCCAAATCATTCAGAGCTTTTTTAGGTTTATTAAAGGCATAATAGTGTGCCATAGCCCCTGCCAAATCATTGTCTACCTCTATTTTATCCTTAGTAGGTTTCTTAATCTTCTTATAAATCTCTTTCAGTTCCGCCTGCATAACCCCCTCCCGTAAATTTTCTGATAATTTATACACGGGTCGAAGTCTACCTGGCTCTACAGTAGGCGTAACCTTAACACTACTCGCACTAGGTGTGAGAACCGCCTGCGCCACCGGTACTGCCTGAGCCGGTTTTAACAAACGTAACTGCGGCTCCATAAGAAACCCAGTCTCATCTACATAATAATCATCATCAATTTCCTCATCTGTCTGCCAACCAGATTCATCTTGGTCATTAAACACAGCCCAAGTATCTGAATCCTGCACTAACATCCCATCTAAATCATGACATGGCTGGTCAATATTTAACCCTGTCTCAGCAAGAACCTCAGGGACAACTTGTGTAACAACAGCAGTAGGTACCGGTACAGTCCTAGCCTGCTCATATTTGGCCATTAATTCAACATAAGCAGCATTTTTCTCAGTAAGGCCTTTTATCTCAGCAAACATTGCACGCATTTCTGCCAACTCCTTTCTGTCCTGGGTGACGACTGCAGGCACAGTGGAAGGCTGTCTCGTGGGAGCATTAGCCACAGTGGAAGCCGCCGGCGGTGACCCGACAGCCGCCATCTTGACTTTTCTCACGACTCGTTTTTTCTTCCCCACCGTATGAAGCTCCGAGTCGGAATTACTAATCTCATGCGGCTCATGTCTAGTCGCATCAGTAGCCGACATAGTCACAATTGTTGTACTCTTCCTGTCACCCGAAACGATCCGTGGAAGACTGCACGGCCTGGCTTCGGTCCAGGGAATAGCTGCGTAGTTACCGGCTAGTATTCACACACGTCCTAAAAAGGAGTGTACAAAAAAATAAATATAAGTACCCAACTAACCAACAACTACTTCACAAAACAATTATTTCACAATTCTATCCTATCTACCATAACATACCTAACTATCTAACCTCGCACTTACCTGTGCCTTCTACCGATGCTGGTGGTCCGACTGCCGGCTCGCAACTGAGTGGGATCGACAAGCGCGGACTATTTATACCCTCTCCCCTGGCGGTGGCTTCTGGTATTCCATAGATGAAGTAAGAATTTATAACGTTATGGTTCTTGATTTCTATTAATTTTGAATAAAACTAATGTTTTGCACTGCGCGTACCGTCAAACTCAAGGCATTGTCAATGGTCGTGAGCAATCTGCATAGAGAAAATACAGCAAAAGTGAAATAACCCTAAAACCACATCACCTAGAAACAAATCGCTTGGTGCACATAGAAAACATCTTTTCCAAAAACATTATATTAAATTTATAAGGTTAGTGATGATGCTGTTCGATTTTGATGCATGCGCAGAAGCGATGTGTCCCTGGCAAACTGGTGTGCCGCGGAAACTGCAACACCGGCACGACTAGGATAGGGCAAGGACCAGTTAGCTAAGTATCAGGATAATGTGAGTGAGTGGGAAATCGCTTCATGGTCTCTCAGTGGGGCAGCACTATCAAGTCACCATGAGTGCATACTGCCACAAGTCAGTAGCCATCCTGATATGACCTTAGATGTTGTCAGGTTGTAAAACCCAAACAAACAAACAAACAGTGCAAGGTATATGAACAAAAATTACCCGTATAACCTCTCACACATGCACACACAAATTGGAAATCAGCAAAACATTGGCTATTTCTCATCTTTAGTTTTACATATTCCCCCCCCCCCCCCAACAAAAAAAACCCCCAAAACCCCCACTGTAAAGCTAAGATTCCATATACGCGGTATGCGGCATGGCATTCGCACCGATCAGTCCGTTGAGCCATCCACTTTGCCATCCACGCATTCGCATTTGCATTCACAACCAAACATATGGAAGCACCACAGTGCGTCTCCATGCTTTTTCCATTTTTTGTCGCATTTGTATTCGCACACCGCATATATATGGAATCTTAGCTTTAAGCGTCCACCTTACCAAACACGGCATAGCGCTAGTTCCGCCAACACTCGCTAGGTTTGCTTGCCTTCCATCCCGCAGTCAGGTCACGTGGTCGGGTAGGCACAGCGCATGTCCGGTCGAGCGGACAAGGGACGGGCTCATAAGGATGATGAAATCAGGGTCAGCGTCCGCCTGACCCTCCGCCGACCTTCACACCCGTGTTACTAAACTATCACCGACTGGTGCCACCAAAAAAACACATACAAAAAAAAACACCCAAAAATGGAATGCTGACTGGCGTTACTAAAACCAGTGGGCGACAACTGGTTCATCAAAGGCTATGGTATGTGCTGTCTTGTCTGTGGGAAAGTACATATAAAAGATCCCTTGCTGCTTATCGGATGTAGTATCCTATGTGTTGGCAGTGGGTTTCCTCCAAAGAAATATGTCAGAATGACCATATGTTTGATGTCCAATAGCCGATGATATGAAAATCAATGCACTCTAGAGGCGTCGTTAAATAAAACAAGCTTGACTGGTGTTACTAAGCTAAGATTTGCAATCTACAAACAGCTACAAGCCTTAAACAAGAAGCAAGAAAACCAAAGTTATTACTAAAACAAAAATCTAAAGATTTGAATCAAATTGGACTAGTGCTGCCAAGTGGTGAAAACTAGTGTTAACACACTTATCCATTATGAGCAGGGTAAATACAAAAAGAATTGTTTAAACCACCAAAAAAAACTATCAGAAAAGACAATGTACGACTCAGCGCTTTCAATGTTTCATACACAATGATGAAACTGGTCTCCAGCAAAAAAATGAGGAAATCAAGCCGAGATTATTACACCGACGGCAAATTTCCATGAAAGCGTCAATTTCTCCCATAGGATTAGCTTTGCCAGGGAATCGCGGAGAAAATGCCGGAAGTCAGGTTTCAACTATCCTTGTTGTGCCTATATTAATTATCACCCATACCTAGCTCATTCTTGTTTGAGTGTTATGTTCTAGCTACATCTAAGGTCATATAAGAGCGGGATTCAAACTACCCAACTGTTGTCATATAGATAATGATTCCTAAGAATTTTGTTTAGCGTTAATATGTCAATATACAAAATCGCGGAAATGTTTTATCCATGCATGATATAGGAATTTCTGAAATAATCATGCAGTGGTACCATCCCACGGCAAACAAGGTGCATTGTCTTTGTTCAGGTGTAGTAGTAGTAGTTTTCTTAGACATAATCACAAATTTGATTTATGTCCACCACAGATTAAAGTGCTTAAAGTATGTTTGAACTTTAAAATACTGTAATATTGTTTTCATTATTAATATTAGGAGATAGTACACTATAATTGCCATACATTGTCTTTGATGACAGTCAGGGTGGGCTAGGGAACCTGCCCCCTTGTATCCATGGTACAGCAGTCAGGCTGGTCTAGGGGACCTGTCCAATTATCTTGTTTGCTGTATTTTACGGGAAAGCGTTGAGTGGCGCGTCTTATCATTACATTGTCTTTGCTATCACCTACTAGTTCCACCAAAAAAAACAAAGCCACAAAACAAAGCGTGGGTGGGGGAGGGGGTCAGGTGAAATACCGTGGTATCACGTGATCAGCCAGGGAGGTAAGGGTAGCCTTACATTATTTATCTACAGACGGATGGTTGCCTTGGCAACTGCCCATATCACAACTGGATCTTCACCACACACCGGGCGCAGTGGGCGAATCGGTAGAGCGTGGGCCTCGCATGCGGGAGATCGGGAGTTGAGTTCCCGGTTGAGTCAAACCAATGACTTATAAAATTGATACTTGTCACTTCCTAGCCTGGTGCTCAGCATTAATAGGATAGGGCAAGGACTGGTTAGCTCTGTGTCATGATAATATGACTGAGTGGGATACCAGGTGATGGTGCCAGTGGCCGGATTTCACAGTGGGGCAGCAATATAAAGTCGCCATGAGTGCGCACTGTCACAAGTTGGTACGTAAAACTCCAATAACTAACCAACCAATCTTCCTCACATCAGTGGACTAATCTTTTGCGGTGTGCCACCTATTATTTGGGGGTGGATGGGAGGAGGGGGGCTCCCAATTTGTTATATGTGAATTATTGTTTTTGTTCTTATTTGTTGCGAGGGGAGGGGGCAGCTTACATGAGTCCTTCAGTATGAGATAAATGTGTGAATATATAATTATGAGCGATATTCCATTGATTATAGAGGCACACATCATAGAGGAAGTTGTGCGTTATCTATAAAAGATATTTGCTGGCGCAATTTCACCACAATCCAATTCAGAAGATTTGAAGATTTATACTGCCTATCATGGATAAGTCTGAATAGACTTGTTTTCACCATTAGGCAGTTTGTCGATAGAAAGCCCAAGCCTACACTTTTACTGACCCAAGGGATTTTTAACCTCCCACACCACATAGACATGGTATGAGAGCAACTGGCCTGTGATGACGCTGTAAGTTATACACAGCGGTGGAAATCCAAATTGGCAGAGGTGGGGGCACAGGGAATCGAACCACTGACCTTCAGATTAGGAGTCCAACCTAGAAAAAAGTCAGACACTCTAACCACTCCGCCACAGAAAAAAAAGTAAATTAATAATCTTATTTGCTTTAATCACCAAGAACCAACGTCTTTCAACATCATCGTCTTCATCACCATCATCATCAATCCCTTAACAGCAAGGGTCATTGGGGCACCATGGATAACTTTACAACCAGTTTTCATCATTTATCTCTGTTCTCCGACACCCTCGGAGACTTGCCAAACTCCAGGCCTGTCCATTTCACGATGTTGTCTCCCCACGTCTTCCTTTGTCCACTTTGTCTTCTTCCCCCTTTCACATTTTTAATTTTGTTAAATTATTATTGAGGGCAAAAGAAAGCTAATACATGGAATTGTATAGTATCAAGGTCACTTATGCAACATGTGTTTATGGGTTCAAAATGTCTTTAAACAATAGGTTCTATAACGAAGGAGAGGGCCTGGAGGGACATTCACCCCACTCCCGGGTGTGTAATGCCTGGTACACACCTACCGTTTGTGCGCACACACCTCGCGTATACAATCAAAAACTGCCCGTTTCGCGCACAAAAATCGCTAGGTGTGCGCACCCCACGCACACCTAGCGATTGCGATTCCCGTATAAAACTCAGTTTTTAGGGCTAAAACGGGCCGATTACGATTGCGATTCGCGATTCGAAAAATGAATCGGCCCGTTTTCAGTTTTAAGCGGGTCGGGTCGAGTCGCGAGTTTTAGTGCGCAAATCATAAACGGGAGGTGTGTACTAGGCATTACTAGGCCCAGTCGCAGCTTCAGTCCTTCCTCCGAAACCAGCGAACTTTAACTTTGAACGCGCGTTTTAACTCTGTGGCAATTTTCTTTTCTTTGCAAATGTCTGCCAACAAAGAAACCAAAGCCGGGTTGCCAACCCTTACGGTTTCACTGTAAGGTGTATCATATTTTATGTCCCCATCATCACCGTACTCCGATCTTCAGGTTTGTCATTTTCCAATGTTGGCAACCCTGCAATATCATTAATATAGTAATGTTATATAAATTTGACGGATTATTGTGTCCAGAATGCACCACCGAGCAAATACGATTTTAAAATGTTGCATGATGCATATATACATTATGCGAGTAGAAAGATGTGGAAAGGAATTGTTATTATTATTATTATTGTTACTGAACACACTCTGCGGGTGCCTCTCGCCCTACCATCACGTGACCGATAGCGACGCCACCGGTCATATGTATTAGGGTGGTAATTTCTGAGAAGGGTTGATAGCGAGGAAAGGAGGAAAAACGGGTGACCACTGTCCCATATCGAGCATACCCTTGCAGGATGAGTTTCCCATTCTGTAATTACTGATATTGTGTGATTTAAACAGAAATTGATGTAGATAAATTTAAAATATACTTCAAGCACTTAAATCTGTGCAAAAGTCTTTAATAATTTTTTTTAGAAGCGTAGAAAGATAAATGTTGGTTCAGCCATACACAAAATAACGCTTGTAACAACCCCACATGCGTTTGTTTACCCTCAATTTGAAATCAGGTCAAGATGGCGGCCATCGTTTCCATGGAATAAACTATTAATATTTCATTTGTGCATCCATGTTTATGCCAAATTGTTCTTTAATTTCTTTTAATTTTGAATAAAATCTAAGTTTTGAACTGCACATATCGGCTGAGTTCTCACGAAAACGAGAAGAGGAAAGTCTATTTCCAGCAAGTTCAAACGGGCTCAAACGAGTTCAAACGTGGCTGGTTGTCCCGCTCCGTACAGCGCTGAATATGCTTATGTAATTTCTGGGTAAAGCAAGCTAGCCACCTGGCGGAAAGAATGGCGTATATTACCACGTGATCTAATTGGCATATTGATACTGCGGAGTCGCGTCTGCGATTCGCAGAGACATCGAGCGGAGTCGAGAGTCACTTTCCGGAAAAGGAAGCTTCGTTTGCCGAGCGCATCATGACACAGAACTAGTAATGCTGCTTTCACCATGGTCCCACTTTAGTCCCACCGTACTTCCACCCTGGTCCCACCCTGGTCCCACATTGGTCCCATCTAGTCCCACCCTGATCCCACCCTGATCCCACATTGGTTCCACCTTAGTCCCACCATGGTCCCACTTTAGTCCCACCCTGGTCCCACATTGGTTCCATGTAGTCCCACCCTGATCCCACCCTGATCCCACATTGGTTCCACCTTGGTCCCACCTTAGTGCCACCATGGTCCCACCATATCCCCGCCCTGGTCCCACCATACTCTCACTTTGGTCCAACCTTACTCTCACCTCGGTCCCACCTTAGTCCCACCTTAGTCCCAGCATGATCCCACATTGGTTCCACCTTGGTCCCACCTTAGTCCTGCCATGGTCCCACCATACTATCACTTTGGTCCCACCTTACTCTCACCTTGGTCCCACCTTAGTCCAACCTTACTCTCACCTTGGTCACAACTTAGTCCCACCCTGGTCCAACAGTGACCCCACATTGGTTCCACCTTGGTCCCACCTTAGTGCCACCATGGTCCCACCATAGTCCCACCCTGGTCCCACCATACTCTCACTTTGGTCCCACCTTACTCTCACCTTGGTCCCACCTTAGTCCAACCTTGGTCCCACCTTACTCTCACCTTGGTCCCACCTTACTTAGTGCCACCTTAGTCCCACTGTGGTCGCACTGTGGTCCCACCATGGCCCCACCCTGGTCCCACCATAATCCCACTGTGGACTCACCCTGGCCCCACCTTGGTCCCACCCTGGTCCCACCATATTCCCACCTCGGACTCATCCTGGTTCCACCTTGGTCCCACCATAGCCCCACCCTGATCCCACTTTGGACCCATCTATTCTCACCGTTGGCCCACCTGAGGCCCACCTTGATTTCATTTTAGTCCTACCTTAGCCCCACATTGGTCTCACCTTGGTCTCTCCCTGACCCAACATTGTTCCCACCCTGGTCCAATCCTCACCTCCCTCTTCCCTCCCGCCTCCCGCCTCACTACACACCTACCCCACCCGGCTCGCAATGCGTGCACAGTGGCAGCCCCAAATCAGCTTTGTAGGTGTGCTACGCTGACTCCCTGCGCAGCCCCTAACTAGGTGATTAGACGTGTCAGTCTGAAGCCTGACTGCAAGCGCACTTCACCAACATCCCACCAATCAGTTCCACCAACAATATCAACAGACTGCGGGGCGTGCTTCACCAACAACCCACCCAGCAGTTCCACCAACAATATCAACAGACTACGGGGTGTGCTTCACCAACAACCAACCCATCACTTCCACCAACAATATCAACTGACTGCGGGTCGTGCTTCACCAACCACACATCAGTTCCACCAAGAATATCAAACAGACTGCGGGGCGCGCTTCACCAACAACCCACCCACCAGTTCCACCAACAATATCAACTTACTGCGGGGCGTGCTTCACCAACAACCCACCCATCAGTTCCACCAACAATATCAACAGATTGCGGGGCGCACTTCACCAACATCCCACCCACCAGTTGCACCAACAATGTCAACAGACTGCGGGGCATGCTTCACCAACAACCCACCCACCCACCAGTTCCACAAACTCGAAAACGAACCAACAAACAAACGCTCGCCGGGATCCCATTCTTTTTCAAATATATTAAACGGAAGAAAATCTACCGGAAGTGATCAACAATTTATTTAAAGGATTCACCTCTTAATGTATTAGAGTAAAAGCTCTCTAAGTGACCACCTCCACAGATCGACCACTCCTTTAGCTCGATCGCTTTATTTGTGTCCCAAACGATCGCCCATACAATCTCATTGTGATGATAACAAAAAAACTCCCATAACCTTACACCCCCCTAAATGGACCATTTAAAATAGGTCGCATGGTCGGTCGATTTAGAGACGTTTTAGTTATATTATAAAGTCCACGGCTCGAATCTCTGGTTGTGTAGGCAGGCTATGGTGAAATCAATACAGGCAAAAAGAGAAAGGAAGAGTATAAAGAGTGAAAGAAGAAAGAGCCAAGCCCTGAGGTTAATTATTTATATGGTACATGGATCCAGTATGGTATATCACCTGACCACCTTCTCCCAATGAGAATCAAGCATATACAGCTCTACCAATGAGAATCAAGCATTTCCAGTCCCCATGGTTACAGTGATCTGCCCACCACCACCAAGCTGTGGCTCCTTTGGTCGCCACCTTCCCTGAGCTGAGTGTGTGGTGATCCGTGACTAGCAGAGTGGGGAGGGGGTAGTGGGTAGAGCTCTGAGTGCCCCTTACATACTATCTTACTAGCACCACAATGTCTATTTACAATGAGTCAAGTACCACAAGCAACTACATAAACACATCTATGCACCTGGCCCTATATACCTTTTTCATAAATAGAACATTTGCATTCCCCCACCAATGCGTCATTATCGGAATATTTTACAATATGTTTTTAAATTTGGTTTTCTAACTTTCAAACTCTAGCTGAAATGTGCTGAAACTAACAGGTTCCATAACTGCGCCCATTTCTTCAACATGAACCACCCCACAATGCACCGCGCCGCTGAAATTATGAAATCGTCTATTATATGTGAAATAATAGAACTGCTTCCGGTCAGGGGTGTGTCTGGCCTCGCGTGCAGAAAGTCAGGAGTTCGGTTCCTGGTCGAGTCAAACCGATGACTTACAAATTTCTACTTGTCGCTTCCTAGCCTGGCCCTCGGCATTAATAGGATAGGGCAAGGACTGGTTAGCTTAGTGTCAGGATAATGTGACTGAGTGGGATATCAGATCATGGTGCTGGTGGCCTGATTTCCCAGCGGGGCAGCACTATAAAGTTTGCCATGAGTGCGCACTGTCACAAGTCAGTACCCATCCTGATATGACTTTAGATGTTTCTAATACGTAAAATAACAAATAAAAGCTTCCAGTCAGCCGGCTTGGCACTGGAAGCTCTATATTCTGGTTAATAAAATGTCGATTAAAAAGTGGTTTCTGCAGATGTAGATTTGTGGTTAAGTTCAGGGATGAAAGATCTCCGCGATTCCGCGGATTTCCGGGATTTTTCAATCCCACAGAACCATCAGCGTAGATCTATTCTAATATGTGGTGCAGACGCCGCAGCACTATCAGCGTGCACGACTAATAAATGCTTCAAATACTACTAATAATGCTTCAAACGCCGCAGCACTATCAGCGTATACCAATATATATGAAACGCGACTTCCGAAAATTTTCCGCGATTCCCTGACAATGCTAAGCCTATGGGAGAATATCCGCATTTCCGCTTTTCTTCCCAGAGACCACTTTCATCCCTGGAACTTAAGCAGACAGTGCGCTATCCAATCAAATACCACCCCACATGTTGGACTATGCTACTCTTACTGAGTGAAGCTATTGCTCCAGATAGTTGGGTCATTCTCTGAAATTTGGCATCACATATTTGGTTTCCATGTTGCGATAGTAGGATAATTAATTCTATTTTTTTTAAATAGCAAGTCAAATAATTATTGTTTCCTCTGTGTGCTATATATACTAGCAATGCTATATTTGGAGGGTTTTCAATTTTGGTCTCCATGTCACACTTTAGTGCCCAGTTTCAGAGAATGACCCCTATACCTTTAGTCTAGGTTGGCTACCACTGGCACAATTATCCGATATCCCACTCAGTCACATTATCCTGACACTGAGCCAACCAGTCCTTGACCTATCTTAATAATGCCGAGCGCCTGGCTAGGAAGCGACATATATCAATTTTTAAGTCATTGGTTTGAATCGACCAGGTTTCTAACCCACGATCCCATGGTCTACCAAAAATGGGACACGGACACTCTAACTCATTCGGCTATCCCATCTGGTTCCTGTGAGTTCATGAAATCATTTTGTTCGTCGAAGGTGAAGTTAGACATATAATAGTATCAAATCTCTGTTAAGTGCTTAGTAAAGTTAGACATATAATAGTATCAACTCTCTGTTAAGTGCTTAGTAAAGTTAGACATGTAATAGTATCAACTCTCTGTTAAGTGCTTAGTAAAGTTAGACATGTAATAGTATCAAATCTCTGTTAAGTGCTTCGTAAAGTTAGACATGTAATAGTATCAAATCTCTGTTAAGTTCTTAGTAAAGTTAGACATGTAATAGTATCAAATCTCTGTTAAGTGCTTAGTAAAGTTAGACATGTAATAGTATCAAATCTCTGTTAAGTGCTTGGTAAAGTTAGACATGTAATAGTATCAAATCTCTGTTAAGTGCTTAGTAAAGTTAGATATGTAATAGTATCAAATCTCTGTTAAGTTCTTAGTAAAGTTAGACATGTAATAGTATCAAATCTCTGTTAAGTTCTTAGTAAAGTTAGACGTGTAATAGTATCAATTCTCTGTTAAGTGCTTAGTAAAGTTAGACATGTAATAGTATCAAATCTCTGTTAAGTTATTAGTAAAGTTAGACATGTAATAGTATCAAATCTCTGTTAAGTGCTTAGTAAAGTTAGACATGTAATAGTATCAAATCTCTGTTAAGCGCTTGGTAAAGTTAGACATGTAATAGTATCAAATCTCTGTTAAGTTCTTAGTAAAGTTAGACATGTAATAGTATCACATCTCTGTTAAGTTCTTAGTAAAGTTAGACATGTAATAGTATCACATCTCTGTTAAGTGCTTAGTAAATGCCGACGCTTTCATTGGTCTATGCGGCTTTAACGCGGTGAATAGTTATTACAACCTCCCCGTTAATGATCCTGCCAGAGGCACGTCGTAATCCCCTACTCATTACACTGACGCCAGGGGGCGTCCCACTAACAAATGTCCGTCCCATATCAGCTGGTTCATCCCTCAAAACATTCCAAATTAAATTGCTCCAATGACAGTCACCCATCCTCCTGTCCTCCTCTGATTCGCCGTCCAAGGAAAAATGAATCCGGATTGAGCAACGGACAGAATTGTCTAGTCCATTGGTGATAAGTATCAAAATGTATTAAAATGTGTCAAAGTGTGGCGATTTTGGGTCAAAGGCCACTGGACGAACGGACATGAAATGGACATGAAATGACATGAAACGGATATGAACGGATAGCCAATGGACGAAACAAACTCAAACCGGACAAGAACCATCGACGTCAATCCGGCGGCAACCGTTCCTAGTTTTCTGCATATTCAAAACTTGTACGGACACAAACTGGACTTTGTTTCCATCCGTTTCCCCCAATCCGGTGATGTGTGATAGGGCCTTTAAACTTCCCCCCGCCCTTTCCCGACTAGACGCGATGGCCGAATGAGTTGAGAGTCCTTCTCCTGTTTTGGTGGATCGTGGGATTCGAACCCATGTCGAGTCAAACCAATGACTGATTGACACTTGTCGCTTCCTAGCCAGGCACCAGGCGCCAGGCGCCAGGCATTATTAGGATAGGGCAAGGTAATATGACTGAGTGGAATATCAGGTCATGGTGCTGGTGGTCTGGTCTCCCAGTGAGTGTGGCAGCACTATAAAGTCACCCTATGGGTGCGCACTGTCACAAGTCGGTACCTGTCCTGATTTGATCTTAGATGTTGCCGGGATGTAAAACTCCGACAACCAACCAACCAAAACATTCCAATTTAAATTGGTCCAATGACAGTCACCAACCCTCCTGTCCTCCAGTGATTCGCCGCCCGAGGAAAAATAAATTGCATGTAG
Organism: Branchipolynoe longqiensis; assembly: GCA_030323885.1. Taxonomy (NCBI): domain Eukaryota; kingdom Metazoa; phylum Annelida; class Polychaeta; order Phyllodocida; family Polynoidae; genus Branchipolynoe; species Branchipolynoe longqiensis. The sequence goes on along the minus strand of CM059195.1, from coordinate 46,221,975 downwards.
ATAAAATTCACCAGCACATCTTACACCCAACAGTTACCTAGCAGTCTTTCCCTATTTCGGATCGACCTAGGATAGCCAACCTCAACACAAAACAAGCTTAAACATCTACACATACTAAATAATCACCATGTACCTGCTACTGTGTGAGAAACAAAAACATCTACTGTGTGATAAGATTAAACCACTACTACAACTGGCCAGCATTGAAAACAAGCCCATAATCCATAATATAATATAATAAATTCTATGGTTTTCAAACGGTGTCGGAAACCATTTTGTTGTTGTTGTTGTTTTACGTCCTAGCAACATCTAAGGTCATATCAGGTTGGGTACCGACTTGTGACAGTGCACACTCATGATGACTTTTATAGTGCTGCCCCACTGGGAGACCAGGCCACCAGCACCATGACCTGATATCCCACTCAGTCACATTACCCTGACACTGAGCCAAGTAGTCCTTGCCCTATCCTAGTAATGCTGAGCATCAGGCTAGGAAGCGACAAGTATCTTAAGTCATTGGTTTTACTCGACCAGGGTTCGAACCCACGATCCCATGGTCTACCAACACGGGACGCTGATAGTGCTGTGGCATCTGCACCACATATTAATAGACTCTGATGGTGCTGCAGCGTAAAGCAACATAATAGTATACACTTATAGTGCTGCGACATTTGAACTACTAATAGCTACCGGAAAAATCCCGGAAATCCGGCAAATCTGGGAGATCTGTCATCCCTGGCACTTAGATTTTCTGATGGAACGACTCTGTACCCTCAAATTGTTGGGATTTTTTTAAAAGGTTCTTCAAGGAGCCAGAGAGAACAAAGCCTCAAGACCCATATACCCGCCTCCCGGATCGAAAGCCAGCACTCTACTCGATACACACACAGAAATAGGGTGGTTTGCTATATCCACCTGAATGTGAGCCACCGTGTTCCACACACAAATGAGCGTCTGTCTCCCGTTTTGGTAGATCATGGGATTCGAACCCACGGGTTCGAACACTGGTTGATCCAAACCACTGACTTAAAAATTGATACCTTGTTGCTTCCTAGTCAGGCCTCGGCATTATTAGGATAAGGCAAGGACTGATTGGCTCAGTGGCAGGATTATGTGACTGAATGGGACATCAGGTCATTGTGCTGGTGGTCTGGTCTGCCGGTGGGGCAGCACTATAAAGTCATCATGAGTGTGCACTGTCACAAGTCGGTACCCATCCTGATATGACCTTAGATGTTGCCAGGACGTAACACTCCAACAAAGAAACAAACAAATCTGCACACAAATTAATTGGTTTCAATCGAACGCAGACAGAATAAATGAGCCTGCTAAAATATAGGTCGAGGGCTTGGAGATGGTTGAGGGCTTCGTGAACCTAAATAATGTCAGCGGGTCTCATTCAGAGATTGAGTGGTGCTTGCAATTTTCAACCGGCGCATTCTGACGGCAAAGGCCAGTTTGTGTGTGTGTGTGTGCGTGCGTGCGTGCGTGCGTGCGTGCGTGCGTGCGTGCGTGCGTGCGTGCGTGCGTGCATGCGCGTGTGTGGATCGGGACGGAGCGCTCAGTGGACACATTTGCAGTTTGGGCTATTTTCCGTTCAAACCAGTGGTCCACAACTGGTTCATCAAAGGCTGTGGTATCTGCTGTCCTGTATGTGGGAAAGTGCATATAAAAGACCCCTTCCTGCTTATCAGAAAGAGTTACCGATGTGGAGGCAGTGGGTTTCCTCCAAAGAAATATGTCAGAATGACCATATTTTTATCGTCCAATAGCCGATGTTAAAAATCAATGCGCTCTAGAGGCGTCATTAAATAAAACTAGATAAAAGATTCACCCCGAACATCCAGTACAGGGGTGAACAACAACGTAGTGTAAATGCGGGCGAAAATAGCTTTAGTATGGAACAGGAAGTAGAAACTCTGGCCCCAGTATCAAATAGCTACCCATATCGGCACAGAGTTGGTGAAAATGGAGAGAATGCATAAAGACAAGATGGCAGCCATAGAATGCCGTCGATTTCACTATTAAATCTTATTAAACTAGATATTGTATTATATGTTTCAACTCAAAGGTAGCAGGGAAATATGAAGACATATATAAAGAATATATTTTGCTTCTTATATTAAGAATTTATTTGCTCAGTTAATTTCCCCAGCATGTCAAAATTCTTCGCCCGTTTTTCTAATATGTTGGGTTTTCACCCCTGTACTATAAGAACGGGGTGAATCTTTTATCTAAATAAAAAAAACTTTCCTTTTCCTGTGTGTGTGTGTGTGTGTGTGTGTGTGTGTGTGTGTGTGTGTGTGTGTGTGTGTGTGTGTGTGTGTGTATATATGTATGTGTGTGTGTGTGTGTTCATTGGTAGTACTCGTTCAGCCCACCAGGGAACGGCAGTTGTGAAAGGTTGGTTGGTTGTTGGAGTTTTCCGTCCTGGCAACATCTAAGGACATATCAGGACCGCCTAGTTTAAGGTGTGTGTGAAGGGGGGGGGGGTGAGAGGCAATCGGAAATATGTGGGCGGCACCAAGAACATTGGTTGTTATTGTTGTTGGTTAGAGTGTTATGTCCTGGCAACATCTAAGGTCATCGAGAGATGTTGCAAGGATATAAAACTTTAACAACCAACCAATTACTGCTTTGGACTTCAGTGAGTTCTGCTGGTGCTAATCTCGTACTCAACAATCGATGTGTAAAAATATACGGATTTTCGGTTAAGAATTGTATATTGGCAAAGAGCATTATTAGTCTTGAGCGACGGAGTGGGGACAATGTTATGTAAACTAAAAGTAATAATATCCCACTCTCATTATGACATGATATAAGCTATGTGAAATATATGTTCATACATGATGCCTAAGATTAATGGAAAGGTGCTCCTATATAAGAGACAGTACATGATTGTTGAAATACTTCTCTATGCATTCATAAAGAGTGCAATTGGAGAAAAGACCATTTTAACAGAGATCTATTGTAACTGTTGCAACGACCTGTCCCTACATGACCACTGGGTGTGCACACCAGCCTAATTTGCATATACACACAGGGCACCACCTGCAGCTGGGTTGAGTGACAGCCACCCCTACTGGGGGAGGGTGCCACCCACCCTGACTGTGGAGGTGCCTGATTGGCTGGCTGTGGACTGCCCAGTCACCTGCATCCCATTGGCCCTCTGACCACACTAGCCTCAAACCAAGATCTTATTGCTAGATTCTGCTTCAGACACACTGAAGAGAGATCACTCTACTCCTGGCTCTTGAGTGAGACACACCTACTCTTGAGCAGGAACCCCAGACACTTTGTCTGATGCTATCAAAATTCATCTATTCCAATTGAGTGTGTACACAGCCATAGGACTCCTGTCCCATGGGCTGTAGGCACTGCTTTCTATACAGGCTAAAGTGGTAATGAGATATTGTGTGGCTAGAAGGCAAGGGGTGTGGATGATAGGTCACTGGTAGGTGGACAGGAGTTGGTGTTATTAAAGCACAACTTCTCCACTGTTTATCTGTGTGACTTGTCTTCATTCTTCCTTAGCATTGGTTAATGAGTTGATAGACAGGTGAGATGAAGGGGAGAGTTTTTGTAGTATTATCTGGTGTCCCAAACATGGCCGGGCATTCAGAAATATAATAGATGGGTTCGCCTACTAAACACCGATAAGTTAGCCACTCATGCAATGTCACTGATGCCAACTCAGTTGCCTGAAGCGCTGGTGCCAATTCTGCATGTATAGTTGATTAACTGAATAGAGAATGCCAGATAAGTTGGCTTCGACTGGAGCAGGATGAGAGTTGGTTGGTTGGTTGTTGGAGTTTTACGTCCCGGCAACATCTAAGGTCATATCAGGACGTATACCAACTTGTGACAGTGCGCACACATGGCAACTATATAGTGCTGCCACACTGGGAAATCAGGCCGCCGGCACCATGACCTGATTTCTCACTCAGTCACATTATTCTGATACTGAACTAGCTACAAGAATAAATTGTGTAAGTCATTGGTTTGACTCGACCAGGAACCCAATCTTGACCTAGGCCTGCGCTCTACCGAATCACCCACCGCGTCAGGTGTCGACCAGTGTAGGCTTATGTAGTGGGTGGTAGGCTTCATCCCACAACCTCACGAGACCCTCCCCCCCCCACCCCCCCAGCAACCTCGGTTCAATAAGCCGAGTCGCCGTACGCGTAATCGATTAATCAACTCGGGTCACCCGAGCCACTTTTTGGCGCATGCGCACATCCTACAGACTCGGGTCGAATAATCGAATACGCTCCTCCATGCTCGGGGTGGAAAAAATGGTGGCTTAATCCAACACTTTTTTTGTTTGTTTAATAACCGATATAACTACAGCAAAATAGGATTTAAAGTATTTTATGATTGCATAGTTTAGTTATATTTCCATTTCCTTAATCTGTGTTATTACCAACAAAAAAACATATAGGACTGGTGCTTGTAGCTATTATCCTGCAGGACGGAACCAGCACAAATGTGACGTCATCGTTCCTAGCAAACCCCAGCCAAGAGGTGGGTTCCTGGGGTCGGGTCGTTTTGCACACGGCACATGTTTTTGTCAAGTCCACTCACAGTGTTCAATTTGAAATTCTAGCAACTCGGATGACCCGAATCGCCCGGGTCGTGTTAATCGATTACGCCCCGTATGACAGCCTGTGGCAATGGCTACAAAGCGTGTGGGGACATCCTGAACAGGCGAGTCCTCGCTTTTGGGTGAGTGAGTGAGTGAGTGAGTGAGTGAGTGAGTGAGTGAGTGAGTGAGTGAGTGACAAGACGAGGCTTCAGTCAAACAACCAAAAAAGAAAAGAGAGAAAAAATTGGAAAGAAGAAGATGTTTGTTTGTTTGGTGTTGTTTTACGTCCTAGCAACATCTAAGGTCATATCAGGACGGGGAAGAAGAAGAAGAAGAAGAATACATACAAATTGTCTCAAATGCACTGCACGGCCCAGCACACTAAGCCCCTTCCCACCCTTCTTTCAATGTCCATTACATACCTAGTACCTAACATTTTTCTTGAAATTGACCCAATACCAGTCACATATAAATCCCCACTACAATCTCAGACCTCCATTCCATTCATCAAATCATACAATACAAAGAACTAACAATCTGGCTGGCTTGAGCTCTGACCAGCAAGTGAGCATACGCGACTGCATCTATCACCACCCTCACCGCACCCAGTGTCTCGTTAGCAAATTAATCATGTTAGCTATGCCAACATAACCAATTAAATGACTCAAACAGTATTGCAAAAATTAACATCAGACAATTTGACATCCAGTGTTCCTGTCACCATCATACCATATCTTTCGGTATATAATGACTTACATTTATGGGCAAATCAGTGTAGGTATTTACTAGATACCAGCATATTAATTGTGATTAGATCCACTGATTTGCATATATATATACTGTGCATGTACTTGAAAATAGGTATATATAATTTTGATTTATTTCTTTACAAAAAAGGAAAGAAGGAAAAAAGTGTTTAAAGACAATTCTAGAACCATGCAATACATATTCACTGCATGCATGATACCTTTATTGGACTGGAATTGTACACAGTTACTACTACAGCTGATACTTCATTTATGAAATGTAGAATACTTTTAGTATCAAACAGCATTTGCATGCAGTTACTATTACAACTGATAGTAGTGTCATGGGGGTGATGAAAATGGGAAATATTGTGCCTAGAGTGGGACTCGAACCCACATCTCTTTGCATTCCAGGCCAGTGTGCTTACCATTACACCACCTAGGCTCCCTGATATCAACACACTACCCATGCCTACCTGACTATGTGGTTACTTGCCTGAGAGTTCAGTGCAGCCTACTACAGTAGTTTCATTTTTTTTTTCTTGAAGATTTATACTGCCTATTATGGATAAGCCTGAATATACTTGTTTTCACCATTAGACAGTTTGTCGATAGAAAGCCCGAGCCTACACTTTTACCTCCCACACCACATATACATGGTATGAGAGCAACTGGCCTTTGATGACGCTGTAAGTTATCCACAGCAATGGAAATCCAAATTGGCAGAGGTGGGGCATGGGGAATCGAACCAACGACCTTCAGATTAGGAGTCTGACCTAGAAAAAAGTCAGACACTCTAACCACTCCGCCACAGAGAACATGTATTAAGGAATTGTACTATACGGCCTGAAGACCAGTGCTCTGGCACTGACAAGAGATATTAATCGAAGAATAAAATAAATACACTTTAGTAAAAAAGAAGAAAAAGAAGAAGAAGAAAATAATCGCAGACATTCCTTAAAGCCTTATTACCTTTGAAACTACAGGCTTAAATAAATCCCTCACACGAAAGTCCGCACTCCTTTAATCAGCCTAATAGACATGTGCACCCCCGACCTCACCCCCCCCCCCCCTCCCTCTCCCACCCACCTACAACCCGCTTCCGGTCTGCGCCACCCCTACTTCCGGCAGCGTTCATTGCCAGGTCTACTGCCCTGCTTCGCTCACTTCTATATAATCTTCTTTCATTTGTTCAAAGAAACTGTTAACAGTTTATTTTGTGGGGGTAGGTGGGGGTGGTAAATATTGTTTATTTATCATATTACATGTAGTACAGAAATTGGGTATGCAGGTATTGCAATACCTCAGGGAGTTTGACGCCCCTGCCCTGCAGAGTTGTAAACCACTGCCTTGTGGTACAGGTTCTTGACAGAACCGAAGGCTAAGGGAGCAAACCCTGAACTGAACCATGTCATTGTGGCTGCATCAAGGGCGGTTGATGTATGGAACTCCCAACATCTCCCAACCAGCCACTGCAGGGACAAATAGTTTTGTGCCTGTCTGGACATGTTCTTGCTGGTGTGAAACGTCTACTTGCTCCCCGAAAGAGTGCTGCTGGTAACTTGCAAAAGCCAGCAGCACTTCAACACTTTTGCAGGCAGCTTTCATGAAATGAGAGTGGCAGTCAAGTAATGAAAGCAGTCTTTGTCGCATCGCGACCGACAGCATGATGATGATGATGATGACAGAAATTGTCATTCTCGCAGAGGCACTTATTTCTCTGCATCTTCCAAGTCATAGGCATTGACGGCTTATTTTCCTTTGATGGCGTGATGATTTCGTTGGTTGTTGTTGTTGTTTCATGTCCTGGCAACATCTCCGGTCATATCAGGATGGGTAGAGATTTGTAACAGTGCACAGTCATGGCGACTTTATATTGCTGCCCCCACGATCTACCAAAACGGGAGACGGACTCTCAACTCATTCGGCCATCCCGTCCGGTTTGTGAGTGGGTGAACCTGTTAATGGTGGTGTTGGTGGTGGTGTTGATGGTAGTGGTGGCGGTTGGGCAGTCGGTAATGGTGCTGGCGGCCTGGTTCCCGAGTGGGATAGCCAGGAACCCGTCCTGATATGACCTTAGATGTTGCAAGGACGTAAAACTCCAACAAACAACCAACCCCCACACACCACGCTACCACAACCTGCCACCTCACCACCACCACCATCTCCCACAGACCCACCCCCACAGACCCACCCCCACACACACCATGCTATCCACCCACTCCCCCCCACCGGACGCGGTTGGCCTAACCGGCAGACTGCGGGCCTCACGTGCGGAAGGACGGGAGTTCGGTTCCCGGTCGAGTCAAACCAATGACTTAAACAAAATTGTTACTTCTCGCTTCCTAGCTTGGCACTCGGCATAAATAGGATAGGTCAAGGACTGGTTAGCTAGATGTGATTTAGTGGGATATTGAGTCATGGTGCCAGAGCCCTGATTTCCCAGTGGGGCAGCACTATAAATTTGCCATGAGTGTGCACTGTCACAAGTCAGTGCTTAGCCTGATATGAGCTTAAAGTTGCATAGTCCGATGGTGTTGAGTTTTTGTAATTTTTCTGAGATAAATAGATTAACCTGATCATTATAATCGACCTTAAGGGGCTGTCACATTACGGCGTATGGCGGGAGCGTATTGAAAACCTACGTACGCCGTGCTGGTGCCACTTTCGGGTGTGTTTGAGCGTATGGGGGACCTATGAGGAGCGTACGAGGAGCGTATGAGGAGCGTATGGGAGCGTATGGGAGCGTGCTGTGACATTTTTTGACATTATGGGCCATACGCCCTCATAGGTCGTGTTTTTTTGAGCATGCACAAAAAAAATTGGACGGACGAATTTATGAAAGCGTATGGCGGCGTATGCCTCATACGCTTCACATACGCCGGCATGTTGCGGCACTGGCGGCGTATGAGTAGCGTATGAGTAGCGTATGAGTAGCGTATGAGTAGCGTATGCGGCGTATGCCGACGTATATGACGTAATGCCGCTACGCCGCCATACGCTCCCACCATACGCCGTAATGTGACAGGGCCTTAACTTTAGCTTCAAGTCCTGTTTATTTTAAACAGTTATGTTTAGAGATATTTGAAGTGCAAACATGTCAAAATAGTTTTGGCAACCTTGCCAAAACTCTGACACCATAGGCTTTAGCAGTAACAGGTTCTACTAAATTGCCTCAGTATTCCATGATATGTGGCAACAAATACTTAATATGTGCATCAGTATGTAAGTTAGATATGTAGAATCAATTCCAGATAATTGTTTTGGTTTTGAAAAGTTGATGCTTCATCGGACTATGCAGCTTTAACAAATCCCCAACAAACAAACTGATATCCACCCCCCCCCATATCTCCCCCTGCCTCCCCCCTCCCCCCACCCCCTACATGTACTGTTTTAATACGAGGCGCATCAGTACCGACAGAACGCCGCCCATGAAGACGATAAAGGGAGCATTACTTGAATTAAAACATCAAATTTTTCAAAAACCAAAATAGCGATATAAACTTGAGTCTACACACCTAACTTAGACACTGATGCACATATCAAACATTTGTCATCACATAGAAGGGAACACTGAGGCAATTTAATAGAACCTGTTACTGCAGAAGTCTATGGTGTCAGAGTTTTGGCGTGCTTGCCATAATTAATTTTGCACGTTTGCACTTCAAATATCTCAAAAGTCAGCCATTTAAAATAAAAGTTACTTTAAACTGAAGTAAGGTAGAATATAACAATCAGCCTAATATATTTTTCTCAGAAAATTACAGAAACTCAAAATCATCGGACTATGCAACTTTAAGTTGTGAAAGGTTGGTCCTTAAAGTTGCATAGTCCGATGGTTTTGAGTTTCTCTCATTTTCTGAGATAAGCATATTAGGTTGATCATTATAATCCACGTCACTTTAGTTTGAAGTAACTTTTATTTTAAATGGCAACCTTTTGAGATATTTGAAGTGCAAACATGCTAAATTAATTTTGGCAAGCACACCAAAACTCTATCACCATAGGCTTCTGCGTTAATAGGTTCTATTCAATTGCCTCAATATTCCCTTATATGTGACGACACATGTTTAATAAGTACACCAGTATCTAAGTTAGATATGTTGAATCAAATCTAGATAATTGTTTTTTGTTTTGAAAATTTGATATTGTTATCGGACCATGCAGCTTTAATTAATCAATCAGCCAATCAATCAGTGCCTCCCCGTGTGTGAGTGTGTGTGTGTGGGGGCTCTCATGGGGAGCCGACATAATTACGCTAATGTCACCTTCCTTTTGTTTTTTACCCGTCAATATAGCGGCGGGACGCGGCTTCTCTTTACACTAGATGGTCACGTGACCGCTTAGTGATGGCGTCCACTCCCCGTGCGGCAGGTCATGACTGGCCGAGTCAAATTGAAGATCTATAGTTGTTTTGTTTTTTCTTGTTTAAACTTTAAAGCTGTATAGTCCGATGGAAGCATAACATTTTCAAAATGAAAACACTGACCTAGATTTGTATCTAACTTAGCTAACTTAGTTGCCACATAGAACGGAATAACGAGTCAATTTAATAGAACCTGTTACTGCATAAGCCTATGGTGTCAGAGTTTTGGCGTTCTTGCCAAAAAGTAATTTGGTATGTTTGCATTTCAAATATCTCAAAACTTAGCCATTTTATATAAAAGTTACTTCGAACTAAAGTAAGGTAGATTATAATGATCAATATCTTATATTTATCTCAGAAAATGACAAAAACTCAAAACCATCGGACTATGCAACTTTAAAACATTTTGTTTTGTTTTTTTAGTTAAAAAATCCCACTATGTTTTATCTTTTTAATTAAATAGAAATTGATAGGCATTTGCTGCCAGGCGATAAGTGTTGTTTAGACTAGGATAATCGGGAAGGGGGATTGGTTAGCTCGGTTACCTGGTGACGGTGCCTCAGCAGGGCAGCACTATAAAGCTACTAGGAGTGTGCACTTTCTCCAGTGGGTAGCTAGTTTCGATAACCACAAATTATGTAATTGTCAGCTTGTTAAATTCATACGCCTGGCTACATTCCATGTAGCCAGGCGGTCGGCATTATCAGGATAGGGAAGCGACCGGTTGGCTCAGTGTCAGTATAATGCGACCACTTGATGATGATGATGATGATGATGATAATGATGATGATGATGCTAGAAAATAAAACCCCACCCATTCCACCTAATAGAACATCCCTCAGTAGGGGAAGCCAAGTAGAGACCTCACCTGGGGACTTGATGATGATGATGATGATGATGATGATGCTAGAACATAAAACCCCACCCATTCCACCTAATAGGACATCCCTCAGTAGGGGAAGCCAAGTAGAGACCTCACCTGGCACTTGATGATGATGATGATGATGATGATGCTAGAACAGAAAACCCCACCCATTCCACCTAACAGAACATCCGTCAGTAGGGGAAGCCAAGTAGAGACCTCACCTTAAGCAACATGTCTGACGTCATATCCTTTTTAAGCAACAATTCTGCAAGTAAAAAAAAGCATCATCAACAGGAATAACAACATAAGCTTGTTTTTATTGCTCTTCTGAAGACTTCCAATATGTGAGTTGATGACTGTTTCCATGAAACACCAGCTTCTTTCTATTCATGTCGATAAATGCATTAGGCATATATACATATACATACACATATGCGCACATACACATGCACATACATACTTGCATGCACATACATAGAGTTATACATACACATATATACATCCATGCAAACATATATATGCACACACATAGACACATACTTGCATGCATACATATAAATATAGACATACGCAAACATGTCCAAATATACACACCTATATACATACATGTGCACATATATACACACTTACATAAACACATCAATGCATATACATAAACACATATAGTGAGTATCCCTATACGGGTATAAATCCTCGGCTGGAGGTTTTTAATTATTATTATTATATATCATTATACGCTCGGGTTTCACCCAGTCCAATATCACCTGAGATTTTGCCCGAGCCTATGATGCGACGGTGGCGCCGCCACCTGGCTAATCCTGGTACTTATGTTCTACCCAGGCTTATTCACTTGCTTGTGAATAAGCCTGGGTAGCCTGTGGTCGCATATACACACATAAATACATACTTATGCATACATGCATACTTATGTAATCATACATACTTACATATACATACTTACATACACATATCACACACAGAGCTACATATAGAGCTACATACACATAACATATTATTGTTGATACATACATGCAGAGGCATACACACATACAACATATGTGCATGCACACATACATATATATACACATACATATGTCTATACATATACATGCACAACCACATGTACAAACATACATACACACATACAACATACTTGCATGCACACATACATATATACACATACATATATACACATACATACATAACCACACATACATATATACAGTACAACCTCTCTAACCGTCCACCTCTACAGGTCGACCACTCCCTTATATCGATCGATTTACTTGGGTCCCAATAATACCATCGATTTTGAGACGTTTAGGTCGGTCGATTTAGAGAGGTTTTACTGTACATAAACAAACATAAACACACATACAAAACTACATATATAAACACAACATACTTGCATGCACACATACAATATATACATGTACACACTTACATACATACACACATACACACACACATACATACACACATACATACACATATATACACACTTACATACATACACACATACATACACATTCACACATACACACACATACAACATACATACACACATACATACAGACACACACATACACACATATACATACACCCATACATAACTATACACATACATACAAACATACACACATACATCCATACACACATACACACACACATTTACACATACATACACACATACACACATGCATACACACATATACACACCTACACACATACACCTACATACATACACACATTCATCCACATACTTGCAAACATACACACACACATACATCCATACAACATACACATACATACACATACATACATACACATACACATACACTTCCACCCTCCCTCCACCCTCCCACCTCACTGCCGTCGCTGTCGTTACTACTATTACTATTAATACTAACCGTGCCGCGGAGTGATTTTTATGGGGCGCTGCTAAGACGGCTATTTACATACGGGACTACTTTTTCTTGCCCATGAGGCAGCTAAATGAAATATTGCCGCTATTAGGCGGCGCCATTTTCCCTGCATCTATCAGCCGATAGATAGTGTCATCGGAATGCGTCGGCACTCCCTACCCTCACAGCCGGGAATATTTCTTAGAGGGGCACTGACAGCTTGGTGTGTGTGTGTGTGTGTGTGTGTGTGTGTGTGTGTGTGTGTGTGTGTGTGTGTGTGTGTGTGTGTAATGGGTGTGGGTGGGATGTGTTAGAGTGGGCGGAGTGTGCGGTGCTGATGTTGGTGATTGTGCTGGGTTGTGTGGGTGTCGTGTGTGTAGTGTGTCGTCGCGATGTGTGTGTGGTTGGATGTGGTGGGTCTGGGGGCCGGGGTGGGCTTGTTTGTGGGTGTTTTGTTTGTTGGTGTTGTGTTGACTGTTGTGAAGTGTGTGGGTGTGTTGTGTTGTGCCTGGCATGTGTGTGTGCTGTGTGGGGTGGGTTGCTTGCGTGGAGTGTGGGTGTTTGTGTGTGCTTATGTGGATGTGTATGAGTGAGGGTGAGTGTGTGTGGATGTGTGTGTGTGGGTGGATGTGTGGGTGTCGGGGTGATTGTGGGTGGGTGTTTGTGTGTGTGTGCTTGAGTGTGGGTGGATGTGGGTGTGTGGATGTGTGTGGGTGGGTATGTGTGTCTGGATATGGGTGGGTGTGTATGTGTATGTGTGTGCTTGTGTGTGTGTGGCTGGATGTATGTGTGCTTGTGTGTGTTTGTATGTGTGTGTGGATGTGTGTGGGCGTGTATGTGTGTCTGGATGTGGGTGTGTGTATGTGTATGCGTGTCTATGTGTGCTTGTGTGTGGTGGGTGGATGTGGGTGTGTGTGCTTGTGTGTGTTTGTATGTGTGTTTGTGTGGATGTGGATGTGTGTGGGTGTGTATGTGTGTCTGGATGTGGGTGTGTGTATGTGTGTGTATGTGTGTGCTTGTGTGTGGCCAGTGGATGTGTATGTGTGTGTGCTTGTGTGTGTTTGTAGTTGTGTTTGTGTGGATGTGGATGTGTGTGGGTGTGTATGTGTGTGTTTGTGTGTGGTGTGTGGATGTGTATGTGGGTGGGGGTGTGGGGGAGGGGAGCTGACGAGGTGTTCGTGAAATCAGCTGCATAAAATACGTAAATAACCAGACTGGGTGGGTGGCCGAATGAGTTGAGCGTCCACCTCCCGTTTTTTTTTAATTGAGGCTGTATTTATACTGCCCATAGCATATAAGCCCAGGTACCCAGGCTTGTTTTCAATGCTGGCCAGTTGTAGTGTTGGTGTTATCTTACCACACAGTGGCTGCTGATAAGGTATTTGATTGCCTGCATTTCAGTAGCAGATAGATCATTGGTTGGTATGGTTAGTAGCCTATGTTAGTTTTTTTGGATTTTCTTGGTATATATGTTTTTATTTTTCTACTCTTATTACTAGACTAGCCTACTCCTATTTACATATCATAGGCTTGTACGTAGCTGTGTGGTGTGTTATCTGGCTACTTTTGTCATGGTTACCTTCCATTGGGCGTCCCGCTGGTGGGCCGTGACATATTACATGCCCCTTTGCGGTGCAGCTTAGTGGGGGTTTCCTAGCCTTATTTTGCACAGATATTTTTTGTAAGTTTTTAGGTCAGGAATTTGTCGGTCCTTTACCATTTGGGCATTCCACACCTTGGTAGCCATTTCCAGCGTGCTTCTCTCATGAGCTTTTATTTGGCTTCTGGTCTGCTTTAGTAGTGGCGCATTATTTGCTCTAGTAGCCCTGTGTGGTTACATGGTGATTATTTAGTATCTGTAGATGTTTGAGCTTGTTTTGTGTTGGTGTTGGCTATTCTAGGTCGATCCGAAATAGGGAAGGACCATTAGATAGCTAAAGGGTTTAGTTCTAAGTGTAGGTGTTATTGGTTTTATTTTCTGATCACCCTTGTTTGGTAGGTCCTGTGATTCGAACCCTGGGTTCAAACCATGGTTGAGTCAAAGCAATGACTTAACATTTCTTACTTGCCGCTTCCTAGCCTGGCGCTCGACTTTAATAGGAGAAGGCGAGGACTGGTTAGCTCATTGTCAGGATAATGTGACAGAGTGGGATATCGGGTCATGGCACCGGCAGCTTGATTTCCCAGTGGGGCAGCAATATAAAATCGCCATGAGTGCACACTCTCGCAAGTCAGTACCCGTCCTGACATGACCTTAGGTGTTGCCAGGACGTAAAACTCCAACAACCAACCAACAACCTTCACCATTGCATCACCCACGTGGCAAAGAAGAGAAAACCGGAACTAACACAACAGCCCACAGACATGACCTTAGATGTTGCCAGGATGTAAAACTCCAACAATGATTGCGTAGTTGATGAATCGGTGATATAACCTGGCCAGAGAGAGGCTTCCTGAAATAAAACACCGCGTCATGCGTATAGGGCAGTAGTACCGGAAACGGCCGATATGCGGCAGTGGGTGGCGCTGCTGTCGCTCCATTAAATGTAGGTCACGCCAGAGTCGGGTCTGTCGAAATGTGGATAACACTGCAGTCCTAGCCCATCAACGAAAGAGGATATATATTATATATACAGTAAAGCCTCTCTAAATCGACCGACCAAGGGATCAACTTTAAATGGTCCATTTAAGAAGTTTTTTTTTTTATCGTTACAATGGTATTGTATGGGCGATCATTTTGGGACCCAAATAAAGCGATTGATATAGGGTAGTGGTCGATCTCTGGAGGTGGTCGCATATACAGTAAAACTATATTGTGGTGTTCTCTGTAGCGGAGTGGTTAGAGTATCTGACTTTTTTCTAGGTCAGACTCCTAATCTGAAGGTCGGTGGTTCGATTCCCCGTGCCCCCACCTCTGCCAATTTGGATTTCCACTGCTGTGGATAACTTACAGCGTCATCAAAGGCCAGTTGCTCTCATACCATGTCTATGTGGTGTGGGAGGTTAAAAATCCCTTCGGTCGGTAAAAGTGTAGGCTCAGGCTTTCTATCGACAAACTGTCTAATGGTAAAAACAAGTCTATTCAGACTTATCCATAATAGGCAGTATAAATCTTCAAGAAACCGACCACACCTCCCTAAATGGACCACCTAAACTTGGTCCCAAGGTCGGTCCATTTAGAGAGGTTTTACTGTGCACCCTAGGCTTATACTCCATAGACGCAGTACAAAAAAAATGTATATACAATAAAACCTCTCTAACCGACCACCTTCACAGATCGAACACTCCCATATATCAATCACTTTATTTGGGTCCCAACAATACCATTGTAACTATATTCTAACTCCCTAAACTGACCGCCTCCCTAAATGAACCACTTAAAGTTGGTCTCAAGGTCGGTCGATTTAGAGAGGTTTTACTGTGCATATATATATA
>CM059195.1:45918829-46205574 GCA_030323885.1 Branchipolynoe longqiensis | reverse complement strand
CCCCCCCCCCCCAACACACACACACATACATACACCAGCACCAATCACTCTTGGCTGTGGAATAACCAATTCGGTGTCAACGAAGGGGCTCCGGGCCCAACGTTAGGATGCGTGTTGACACGTTAGATTTACTTCATTATAGCCTAGTATCCAGGGGCCGTATGCAGGAGTCGGTGGTATTCGGTGTTAGCGAGCCAAAACGGTGGTAGGCGGGAATTTCCCAGGTAGGGGCGAAAAATGGTATGCACGAGGCAGTGATAGGCCTAACACCAAAAGCTTAACCGGTGTTACCCTACCCCTGATAGATAGGAGGTATAGCGAGTTCATTAGGCCCAAATCTATTCAATGCTATCATATTTAACAGAATTACATACGCAATAAGTGAAATTTTATTAAATTAACCCTAAAATCAAAGCGAGATTAACGCTACCGCCGCTAAGGCGGCAATATTAATATTGTCGAACCGACGAATGCAAGCAACCACCGCCGCCAGCGCCAGTATGGAAAGTGACATCGATGCAGCGGCAGCGGCGGCAATTTGTTTACATTACATTAGTCGATTCGAACATATTAATATCGCCGCCGTTGCGGCGGCAGCGTTAATCTCGCTTCGATTTTAGGGTCAATTTAATAAAATTTCACTTATTGCGTATCTAATTCTGTTAAATATGATAGCATTTAATACATTTGAGCCTAATATACGCCTACACACGCAGAGGGATTTTCCAAATCCATAAATAAATTCACGTTTAGCTATAATCAAAGTGTTACGCGCTCCTGCATACCACTTGACACAGTTCCCGACGTTGGCGATAGTTACCCGGTAATAGGCTGTAACACCATAAGCCGCTACCACCGACTCCTGCATACAGGCCCAGTGGTATTGACAGTGCTGTCACTGTTGACAGCATGCCTCACGCCTTGCCTGACAGTGCGACCAATAAGCCTCACAGTATAAGTCACTTTGTGTGCGGTTATTGACAGGGTTGCTAATATTGGTGTGTGTCTCCTACTTTCCCCCCTCTCCCCCTCCCCCTCTCCCCCTCACCCTCGCCCACTCCCCTCCTCCCTCCTTCCCCCTCCACCTCTCCCCCATCTCCTTCCCTCCCCTCCCTCTCCCCCTCCCTCTCCCCCTCTCTCCCCCTCTCTCCCCCCTCTCCCCTCTCTCACCTCTCTCCCCCCTCTACCCCCCTCTGCACCTCTTGCAGTAGGGGTGAACTTTAACGTAGTCTAAATACGGGCGAAAATAGCTTTAGTATATATATCACTTGCTATCTGGACCACACTTCATCCACACCTCTCTCTATCTCCTCTCCGCTGGCCATGCTCCTCCTTGATATTGTCTGAAAAGAGTTCCAGGAGGGGGAGCCTGCCAGCATTTCAATTTCTACTCTTACTCTGTCCGTGTCTTTGCTCGCCGGCTGGTCGCCATAGAGCAAATAGACACAGTCCTTTGACTGAACTCTGCTCATTTCTCTTTCCTATACTCTACCCTTTTCTTTTTTTCTCCCAGGCTTACTTCTCCCCCTGATCAAGGGAGTTGTTTGCTTGGGTGGGGCGATTTACCTTTACATTTCTCTCGCTTTGTTCTTGTTGCTGGAACCGCTGGACCCATCTTTACCCATCCCTTCCTCGGAAACCCTTGCTGCTGTCTGCTGGATACAAGTGCTGTGCTACCGCCGGACGCTAGTGATTTGGGGCCGCCCCAATGACTCATTGTTTAATCGTTGTAAAGACATCCCCCAGCTACAACCGTCCCACCAGAAGATTATTCTTCAACCAAAGATTGGGCCGATTTTTCGGTGCCTCTCTATAATGCTGCAGTTCTGCACCTGGTAACCGTCGTAAGGTTACAAACACCCCAGAAGTCAAGTCTTTAGCATGGAACAGGAAGTACAATCTCTGGTTCCAGTTTAAAATAGCTACTTATATCAGCAAAGAGTTGGTGAATTAAGAGAGAATGCAAAAAGACGAGTTGGCGGCGATAAAATGCCATCAATTTCACTTTGTTAAAGGATATGTTTTATGATATTTTTCAAATCAGAAGTAGCGGGGAAATATGAAGATGTATGTGAAGAATATATTTTTGTTCTTAAAATAAGAATTTATCAGCTCTGTTCATTTCTCCAGCATGTCGAAATTGTTCGCCAGCTTTTATATAAGGTTGTTTTTCATCCCTACTTACAATTACGGGGTGATGTTTTATCTAAGTTCAAATACGAATGCGAATACGAATGCAAATGCAAATGCAAATGCAAATGTCAATGCAAATGTGAATGGGAATGGGAATGGGAATGCGAATGCGAATGCGAATGCGCATGCGAATGCGAATGCGAATGCGAATGCGAATGCGAATGCGAATGCGAATGCTGTTCAATTTCCCATAGACATGATAGAGAAACCAGCAACTTTGTCTTTCCTTCAGAATTTGGTGGCACGAAAAGGAGGAAATCACATGGGTATTTCATGCCGCATACGGCATGCCGCATGCCGCATACCGCATACCTCATACCGCATACCGCGTATATGGAATCTTAGCTTTACAAGCTTGTTGTCAGGTGACCATGCACGCAGTGAAGCGTGGCGGTGCTACACTCAGTTGGGGGCAGCGCACGGCTGTAGAAGCTAGTGGTCATGTGACCACGTGTGCAGTACTATATTGAGTAGGGAAAGCACATGGCCCAAAGCCCAAGTCACACCTACCCGGACGAGCCGCGGATTTTTAGCCGGACCACCCCCGGACCACTCCCCTGGACTGTCCCAGACAGCCCCGGATAAAATCACTATTTTAGCCTTGCTCTCACACCTACCCGGACGAGCCATGGACTAAAAGCCCAGATCCGCCCGGATGAGCCCCAGACAACCCCCGGACTACCTGGATGAGCCCTGGACAACCCCCGGACGAGCCCCGGACAACCACCGAACGATAGCCTGAAATGCGGGACTCATCCTGGGGTAGTCCATGAGTAATACATGGTGATCGGTGGTGATCGGTGGTTAATCCGTGGTGATCTGGACGGCCCGAGTCTTATCCGGGCATTCCGGGAGTGGTCCGTGGATCTCTCGGGGCTAGTCCGCATTAAACCGGAGCTACTCCAGGCTAAACCGTGGCTAAAACGTGGGTCTTCCGGTTTAAAAATGACCCAGACTGCCCCAGATGGGACACTGACTACCTCCAGACCACCCCCGGACCACCCGGACCACCCTCGGATTACACCCGGATGACGCCGGACCGAGCCCGGATTGCAATATTCCCTGGATTGCCCCGGATGTTTTAAACATTTTAAAACATCTGGGGCCGACCCCAGCTGAGGCCGGACCAGCCAAGGATCACCAAGGATCATCAAAGACCACCAAGGACCAGCCACTGATGAGCCACGGATCACCACGGAGCACGCCGGATCACGGGTCGGGGCTCGTCCGGCCCCTGATCCAGGTAGGCGTGACCGAGGCTTTAGAAGCTTGTGGCCAGGTGACCACGTGTGAAGTGAAGTGTGATGGCATACTATGTCGAGTAGCTAGAGCATACGGGCGCACGCGCCTGTGCCACGTTGTCGTGTGTGCAGGGAAGCGTGACGGGTACTGTAGACCCCTTTCAATGTTTATAAACATCAGAACGAAGGCTGCAGAACGAAGGCACACTGCCATTGATACGCGCAGTGAAAAACGTCAGTTTTATTCAAAATTAATAGAAATCCAGAACCCTAACCTTATAAAATTAGCATAATCTATTTGTTAACCATGTTTTCTATATGTGTTCCAAGTGGTTTGTGTCTAGGTCATGTGGTTTTAGAGATATTTAACTTTTTCTGTATGACGATTGCTCACGGCCATTGACAATGCATTGAGTTTGCCGGTACGTGCAGTGCAAAATGTCAGTTTTATTCAAAATTAATAGAAATCCAGAACCCTAACCTATCAATTTAATACAATCCTTTTGTTAAATATGTTTTCTATATGTGTTCCAAGCGGTTTGTGTCTAGGTCATGTGGTTTTAGAGATATTTAACTTTTTCTGTATGACGATTGCTCACGGCCATTGACAATGCATTGAGTTTGCCGGTATGCGTGGTGCAAAACGTCAGTTTTATTCAAAATTAATAGAAATCCAGAACCCTAACCTTATCAATTTAATATAATCTTTTTGTTAAACATGTTTTCTATATGTTTTCCAAGCGGGTTGTGTCTAGGTGGTGTGGTCTTAGAGATATTTCACCTTTTCTCTATGAAGATTGCTCATAGCCATTGAGTTTACAGTGTGACAGTTTTTCGTCCTGCAGCCAAACAGCGCGCGCACTGACCTAGATACCTGTGCTGACGTCATATGAAATAGGTCTATTGTGAGCAGGGAAAGCACCCTGGACCGGAGGCGGTGGCCGAATCGGTAGAGCGCAGGCTTCCCGTGCGGAAGGTCTCGGGAGTTTGAATCCTAGCCGAGTCAAAGCAATGACTTTTAAGATTGCTGCTTGTCACTGCCTAGCCTGGCGCTCGGGTATAATATGAGACAAGGACTGGTTGGCACAGTATTGGGATGTTTGTTTGTTGTTGTTTATGTCCTAGCAACATCTAAGGTCATATCAGGACAGGTACCGACTTGTGACATTGCATACTCATGGTGACTTTATAGTGCTGCCCCACTGGGAGATCAGGCCACCAGCACCATGACCTGATGTCCCACTCAGTCACATTATCCTGACACTGAGCTAACCAGTCATTGCCCTATTCTATTAATAACAAGCACCAGGCTAGGCAGTGACAAGTATCAATTTTGTAAGTCATTGGTTTAACTCGACCGGAAATCGAACTCACAACCTTCCGCACGGTTGGTATAATGTGACCGTGTGGGATATTGGGTCATGGTGCCGATGTAGGACGTTCAAAACACTACCCGGTTGAAAACACTACAGTAGTGTTTTCAACCTAAGTTCAAAACACTACCGTAGTGTTTTCAACTTAAGTTCAAAACACTACTGCTAAGTTCAAAACACTACTACATACATCCAAAACACTATCCAAGTTCAAAACACTATCATAACATGGCAGTGGGCGCTGTAAGTGTAATGCTGCTTGTTTGTTCGTTGTTGTTTTACGTCCTAGCAACATCTAAGTTCATATCAGGATGGGTACTGACTTGTGACAGTGGGCGCTCATGGTGACTTTATAGTGCTGCCCCACTGGCAGGCCAGGCTGCCAGCACCATTAGAGTAGTGTTTTGAACTTAAAGGGAGTGTTTTGAACTTAAGGACCTGATATCCCACTCAGTCACATTATCCTGACACTGAGCCAACCAGTCCTAGCCCTATCCTAATACTGCCGAGCGCCAGGCTAGGATGCAACAAGTATCAATTTTTAAGTCATTGGTTTAACTGGACTAGGGTTCGAACCCATGACCCCATGATCTACCAACATGGGAGACGGACACTGCAACTCATTGGGCCATCCAGGCTGGTCTGTAATGCTGCAAAATGTAACCTACTGGTACATATTGATGTGCTGACCATGCTGCGGGGTTTGATTGATTGTTTGTTGTTGTTTTATATCCTAGCAACATATATGGTCATCTCAGGAAGGGTACTGACTTGTGAGAGCGTACACTGATGGTGACTTTATAGTGCTGCCCCACTGGGAGACCAGGCTGCCAGCACCATGAGAGTAGTGTTTTGAACTGAAAGGGAGTGTTTTGAACTTAAGGATAATGTTTTGAGCATGGCCACAGTAGTGTTTTGAACCTACCTTTAACTAAGTTGAAAACACTACCATAGTGTTTTGAACCTAGGTTGAAAACACTACTGTAGTGTTGTGGGGTAGTGTTTTCAACTTACTACACCGGCGACCTGCATGTGTGCATACATGTTTATGCCAAATTGTTATGTATTTCTATTCATTTTGAATAAAATCTAAGTTTTTCCCTATCCGTATCGACAAACTCAATGGCCGTTCGCATTTGCTTTGCTGCCAACGCCGTTTTCAGTGCATGCGCAGTCGGAACCGTGATCCCGTTTATTGACAAGATCGCCGGCAGGCACTTCCTCTGACAGACGTGGCGCCACCTGGTGTTTTAGCCACGAACCTTCGGGAGCTATTCATGGATGCCGTTTGTGATAGCGCCGTCTCTCGGTTCGGGGGAGGTTGACATTATAATTTACACCGCGTCTGATTGATACCCCAGGGAGTATTCGATTAACCAACTCGGGTCACCCGAGTCACTTTTTGGCGCATGCGCACATCCTACATACTCGGGTTGAATAAACGAACACGCTTCTCTACGCTCGGGGTTAAAAAAATGGTGGCTTAATCAACAACTTTTTTCTTTTTTTTTAATAACTGCAGCAAAATAGGATATCAAGTATTTGTTGATTGCATAGTTTAGTTATATTTCCATTTCATTACTATGATTTTTTTTAATTTCTAAGCATTAAAAAAACAGATATTACTTGTACTGCTACAAGATAGTACCAGCACAAATGTGACGTCATCTCTCCTAGCCAACCCCAGCCAAGACGTTGGTTACGGGGGTCGGATCGTTTTGCACACGGCACGTGTATTCCTTGACTCCACTGGCTGTGTTCGATTTGAAATTCTAGCAACTCGGGTGATTCGAGTCGCCCGGTGATGCGGATTCCGAGGGACACCAGTTTGCCAGGGACATTTCCATTCAAATGCATTGTTAACGGCCGTGAGCAAATCTTCATACAGAAAAAATCAAATATCTCCCAAATTACACCATCTAGAAACAAATCGCTTGGTACACATTTAGAAAACATCTTTACCATAAGGACTATATTAAATTTATACGGTTAGGGTTCTTGAATTCTATTAATTTTGAATAAAACTAACGTTTTGCACTGCGCATACCATCAAACTCAAGGCATTGTCAATGGTTGTGAGCAATGTTCATACAGATAATACAGAAGAAGTCAAATATCTCTCAAATTACACCATCTAGAAACAAATCGTTTGGTACACATGTAGAAAACATCTTTACCAAAAACATTATATTAAATTTATAAGGTTAGTGACGATGCTGTTCGATTTTGATGCATGTACAGAAGCGATGTGTCCCTCGCAAACTGGTGTCCCTGGGAAACAGCAACACCGGTTCGTGTTAATCGAATACGGCTCGAGTGATTGCAGTCAACTCATTTTCACTCATATCAAATCGATGCGGCGGAATAATTGGGACGAAAATCCAAGTTATTGTCCCAGCTGTGGGGAAACCACCCCGTACTCATAGCGGGAACTGGGGCTGGGGTCGGTGAGAACAAGGAGGACTTGGCTCCTGCTGCATTGGACACTCGTGGCTTACACTCTTGTCTGCTCAAGGGGGACCCTTTCCCCAAATGTATTGACTGTCAGTTTACCGCTAACACTCAAATATATTTGATTGAACTGTGTTGATTTTATAGCCTTATGCCAACAATTTTACAAATGCAAACAGCATGGATAATCTTTTTACTAACGCAAAACAATGATTCATTTTTAGCGATCTTGAGGACAGCAAAACTGTGCCACTTCATATTGCTTATTGAACAGATTTATTTGAGCAATTTAGGGAGAATGATACCATTAAAGTTCGTCTATAATTTTATCTTATTTGGCCTCAGTTTGTATGACTTGTGAGCTTTGAAATTCATCAATCTTTTTGCAAATAATTTATTTTAAGCTTGTAATTCTATGTAAAATCGACGGTTGAGTAATAATAGGACTGAATACAAGTTGAACAGTTCTTGCCATAAATATGGCCTTTGTTGCCAACACAACGTAAAGCAACCACCAATCAATCGATCAATCAATCATAGCCAGTCCATATGACAAGCTCAGGCGCAAAACCCTGTCAACGTCAATCCAAAAATGCAGTTTAAATAAAAGATTTCCATCTGAAAATAATTTTAATTCTAACTACTCCCATTTTTCTTATGTTGACATGATTATGGAGCAATGAACACAAAAGTAGAAATGCAAAATAATTTACCTTTTGAAGGCTTGATTCCAATGTTTATATTACTTTCTGGATTGGCGTGAACTCTTCATATTGAACTGACTATGCTGACGCGAGCTTCTGCTTAGGCCTATTGCTCTGTACAATCATAAGTTCAAGCTGCATAGACCGATAGAAGCACCAAGTGTTTAAAACTGAAATACTTACCTACATTTAATGCTAAATAACCAACACAGATAATAGTACAGTTATTAAGCTTGTGCTGCTGCATCTAATGGGATACTAAGCTAATTTAATAGAACCTGTTACTTCTGAATCCTTTGGTGCCAGAATGTTGGCGTGCTTGCCAAATTAAATTTGTTCTTGAGGATTTATTTTTTCTTGAATATTTATACTGCCTATCATGGATAAGTCTGAATAGACTTGTTTTCACCATTAGACAGTTTGTCGAGAGAAAGCCCGAGCCTACACTTTTACCAACTCAAGGGATTTTTAACCTCCCACACCACATAGATATGGTATGAGAGCAACTGGCCTTTGATGATGCTGTAAGTTATACACAGCGGTGGAAATGCAAATTGGCAGAGGTGGGGCCTTGGGGCATGTTTTCATTTCAAATATCTCCAGAGTTAGCCAATTAAAATAAAAGTTACTTCAAACTAAAGTATGCTCAATTATACTGATCAATCTCCCCCGTCCTGATATTACCTTAGATGTTGCAAGGACGTAAAACAACAACAAACAAACAAACTGATCAATCTAATACATTGTAATAGGTCGCGTATGGCCTGTTCCTTCCTGGTATCTCTAGTTGAATCACGGAAGCGAATAACGACAAAGACAGGAGAAACATTCACTTCCAACGTTTATTCTTCCTCTCCGCCCACCATGGCATCACAAGACCAGGTGACTCGCCCCCTGACCAGCAAGGTCGTAGGTTACTTCTCACGGTAGAGGGAGCCACTAGCCAGGCGCAGTATGGACAGTCCACACGGAGACGCACCCACTGGCTAGCATGCCACCACCTGATGCAGACAAACTGTGGCAGTAGACAGCGTAGTCCTTGTCGCCACCACATGGTGGTGGACCTCATGTCCGGACTACTACACTATTTATTTAAGAAAATTTCAGAAACTCAGAACAATCGGACTATGCAACTTTAATCGGTAGGTGGCGCCAATGCGCCATTCTGGGTCTCTGTCTGCTCCACGGTGTTGTGATGATGGCCGAGGACAGTAGATGGCGCCACCCACGTTTTGGTGGTCAGCAGATTCTGTACCAAACTACCAATGCCATATCGACGACCCAATGGCACCCTGTGTTAGAATAGCTTTTGAGGGGTGCCACTTTTAGGAGAGGATTTCCACCACAACCACCACCAACCAACCCGCCATGTGACCTGGTGACAGCAGTGCAAGAAAATAATGTTCTGCGTAGTACTCCAGAGTGCAGGATGGTCAATAGAAAATGTATTATTATCACTGCTTATAGTTGTTTGTTTGTTGTTGTTTTACGTCCTAGCAACATCTAAGGTCATATCAGGACAGGTACCGACTTGTGACAGTGCGCACTCATGGTGACTTTATAGAGCTGTCCCACTGGGAAACCAGGCCGCCGGCACCATGACCTGGTATCCCACTCAGTCACATTATCCTGACACTGAGCACACCATTATCCTGACACTGAGCACCTGGCTAGAAAGCGACAAGTATCAATTTTAAAGTCATTGGTTTGACTCGACCGGGACTCGAACCCACGACCCCACGATCTACCAGCACGGGAGATGGACGCTCGAACTCATTCGGCCATCCCGTCTGGTCCACACTGCTTATAGAGAATTTACAGTGCCGGATTAACCTAGTAGTAGCAAAAGTAGCATATTCGATGGGCTCCACATTTTCATGGGCCTTGTGTTAAATGCATGCAAGGTGTGAATTGATACATACATTTAAGTAATTACTTACAATGTGTGCAATTGTGCATATTAAGTTTGGCTACACTTTAAAGTTTAATGAATGCACAACGCGAGTATGGGTTGATGGATTTTAATGCGATCTGGCTTGGAAAAGTGCCTAGCCGGTAATCAAAAATTTGAAAACCCGGCGAAGAATGGCCGAGTGAAGGTTCGCACATCACCTAGGCGTGGTAGTGCTGCAGTCGCGCAGACCGAAAGTGTGGAACTCCGGCACCGATTGGCTAATATACATATTTTTCTCACAGTTGGGACAGCATTGAATAACAGTAACGAAGATGGATGACATTCCGCCATTTTATATATCGATAACTAATTATCCAATCTATCAAGTTTGGCTACACTTTAATGAATACACAACAGGAGTATGGGTTGATCATCTTTTAATGCGATCTGACTAGGAAAAGTGCCAGAGGAACCGCTTCAACTTCGTATATGGGTCACTCTCCTGAAAACTGGCCAGAAGTGTCACATGGAGAGTACACATTTAATATTTGAATTTCTTAGATTTTTTGGTTGCAAATGAAAGCTGGAAATCTCCCCTTTACATCTATGTAAAAGATAAATTGATGAGATAAAAAATAAAGGTGTAGTCCATGAATAAGATATCTCTTATGGCGGTATAACATGTGCGTCACACGTGTAACACATGTTTAGGACACCACACAGTCTGCTTAATAAATATCTAATCAGAATTAAATAATATCATACTTAGAAGCATATTAATCATGGCATAATATACAGAAATATTTAGTGCTTATATTGATAAAAAAAAGTAATTCCCAGCCATGCTTTATTCACTGAATAATTAGTGTACAATATTTGTGTGGCATCCAGACATCACGGTTACACGTGTGACGGAAATTTGTAATGTTATTTCTGAAGACATTAAATTTTTTTTTTTTTTTAAATTTAAGCATGCATACATGTTAATAAATACTTCCTCTTTGATTTGGGAACTGTTTTGTTTGATATATCAATGCAATACAAGATGTTAATAAGGATTCAACCACGTCCCATATGTCATGTTACAAATGGCTGACTGTAAAATGGGTTTTTTTGGTTCAAAAACAGTTCATAACTAAAAAGACCAAAGTTGCACACAGTTTTATTTTATTTCCCTTATTTCTTTCAACAAATCTGAGCATGAATATGAAAAGTATAAGGAAAAGAATAAGTAGGAAGGTTTTTATTGATGTTTTAAAATCCCATCTCATGCTGACCAGTTTTCAGGAGAGTGACACATATATATGTATATAATTATTGCATATAGTGTATGCATAATTATGTGTAAATGTGGATATAATTATGTATACGTGTGCATGTGTGTGTATATGTGTAGGTGGAGGCGTATTGGTGGAGTGACACCCCCCCCCCCCCAACTGTTGGGGTAATTGGCGGGTGGGGTGCCCCTCACGCAACTCACACTGGAGGAATTTAATATATTTTGAGCGAGTGGTATAGGCAAGAGGCTGAATCATGACAGCTGAGTATGCCAGGTGGCAGCACCAGGCAAGGCAGAGAGCCTGTCCATTCACCTAAGTTGTTAAGTGTCAATAACTTTGAACTGTCACGCAAGGTGGCAAGCAGAGGCACAGTTCAAGAATAATCAATTTACGGATAATTATACTCATATAATTCTTATACAGCACTTAAATGTATATATGTGTATGTGTACAAATTTAATTTTGCAGTGAGAGCCGGGAGACCGATGGAGTCGGTTCCCAGGAAAGCGGAAGCAGAGAGTACCCGTTTACAGGGGGGGGGGGGGCTGCTGAGAAAGAGGGGTGTTGCGAAGCGAGATGTGCCTAGAAGGAGCACTGAAAATATTGGGGACTATTCTTTATTTATATTCACATAATAAATTATATAGCACATATATGTATATATGTGTATATAATGTGTATATAAGTATATATACTTGTGTGATCCACACATGGCCTTGCGCCAACAATGTTCTCTGTGGCGGAGTGGTTAGATTGTCTTACTTTTTTCTAGGTCAGACTCCTAATCTGAAGGTCAGTGGTTCGATTCCCTGTGCCCCCACCTCTGCCAATTTGGATTTCCTCCGCTGTGTATAACTTACAGCGTCAACAAAGGCCAGTTGCTCTCATACCATGTCTATGTGGTGTGGGAGGTTAAAAATCCCTTGGGTCGGTAAAAGTGTAGGCTCAGGCTTTCTATCGACAAACTGTCTAATGGTGAAAACAAGCCTATTCAGGCTTATCCATGATAGACAGTATACATCTTCAACAACAACAATACAATGCAAACAGTATGCATGACCTTTTTACTCACGTAAAACAAGGATACATTTTAACCATCTCCAATATGACCTTAAATGTTGACAGGACGGAAAACCCCAACACACATGAGTAGTGTGCTGACAACCATAGACACATTTAATTTGTATTTCCCAATAAATAGTATGATATAAACAGGTATTATTCGTACCAACCACGGATAATAACCGCCTTCATCCTAAAATAATACTCGCATAATAAACTATACTACACATATTGCTGTTTGGGCTTTACTTACAGTGACCTAGAACAAATGAAGAGTTTAGGCGCAAAACCATGGAAACGCCAATCCAAAAAATGTAGTTTAAATAAAAGATGTTTGCCTGAAAATAATTTTAATTCTCACTAATTCCACCTTTCTTATAATCACATGCTTGTGGAGCAATGGACAAAAAAAAGTAGGTATATAAAGAAACTAACTTTTTGAAGGTTTGATTCCAATGTTTATCTCTATTTTTGGATTGGCGTTTACCGGGTTTTGCGCCTGAACGCTTCAAATTACAGGAATATATTAAAGAGAATGTTAATTACAATATTAGTAGTATAACTAATCTCAAAATTCAGTGTCCATGACGACGTCCATTGGTTCTTGGCGATACTCTAGTTCCACGTGCAGCCACTAGGTGGTGCCAGTGAGTAGTGTACAACAACATACAGAACAGCTACTCACACAACCGGGCGCAGAGGCCATATCCATATTGGAAGGTCGGGACTTCGAATCCCGACCTAGTCAAACCAATGACTTGAAGTTGCATAGTCCGAAGAATGAATAAAATTGTCAAAGCCAAAACAATTATCTAGATTTCATTCTACTTATCTATCTTAGATACTGGTGCACTTAGTAAACATTTGCTGCCACATAGACGGGCAACTAGAGTGGTCCACAATTGCTTAATCAAAGGCTGCGGTAAGTGCTGTCCTGTCTGTGGGAAAGTGCATATAAAAGACCCCCTTGCTGCTTATCAGAAAGAGTAGCCTATGTGGTGGCAGCAGGTTTCTTCTAAAGAAATATGTCAGAATGACCATATGTTTGACGTCCAATAGCTGTTGATACGAGAACAAAATCAATACACTCTAGTTGTGTCGTTAAAGCTTCATAGTCCGATGAAAACGTCAAATTTAGACAAAACAAAACAATTATCTAGATTTGATTCTACATATCTACCTTAGATACTGATCTGCTGATGCACTTATTAAACAGTTATCGGCACGTAGAAGGGACTACTGAGTCAATTAATAGAACCTGTTACTGCAGAAGCCTATGGGGATAGAGTTTTGGCAGGCTTGCCAAAATTAAGTTAGCAGGTTTCCATTTCAAATATCTCAAAAGTTTGCGATTTAAGATAAAAGTTACTTCAAACTAAAGTAAGGTAGATTATAATGAACAACCTAATATGTTTATCGCAGAAAATGAGAGAAACTCAAAACCATCGGACTATGCAACTTTAAATAAAACAATCCTTACTTTACCTTTTGTCTGCCAAATCAGTAGTGGATAGACATTCTATAACTAGCTATGTAAAATTCTAGATAAGCACGTTGCCTACTGACAAAATAAACAAGTATATGTTAATGTAATACCCCTGTCACACTACGACATAACGAGCTAACGTAAGCCTAACGTGGTGATTTTTTGTCATTACGTTGATGTACGTTGGATTACGTTATGATGACATCATAATGACGTTAGACTGATGTCGAGCTATGTCATATTACGTCGTGTTACGTCGAGTTACGTCAAGGTTTTGGACATGTTTAAAAATTTTGACGTAGCTCGAACATAAGGGTTTACGTTCGCCGTACGTTCTGTTCATATTCAGCGAACGTCAATGACGTTAAATGGACGTTAGGCAAACGGTGCTCACTATGTCCAACTACGTTCCACTATGTTGACCCACATTAAACCGGGTGGAAATGCCCACGTGGCGTAATGGGAACGTCAGGAGAACGTCAGGAGAACGTCAGGAGAACATCAGGAGAACGTCAGGAGAACGTACATTCAACGTCTCATGAAGTATGTAATGTCATGTAATGTTCTTCTGGCGATGGAATAACATTCATAACGTTCCGTGAGCGTAATGACGTTGTCCTCTCTCATTGAATGACAGTATCACTACGCTTTACCGACGTTACGCTCTCGTCCACTATGCTGCATCCATGTTCAACTTGTGCCCAAATTTGCATACTACGCCGAGAAGTTCAACGTTTTTCACGTTCTCCCTATGTTGACGTTGTTATGTCATAGTGTGACAGGGCCATAATATGATTGAGGCTACATGAACCATATGTACGATACAAAACTATCAGATTTGATAGAAACAACACTGAAAGTAGCCAAAGACTAACTACGCACATACTCACACACTCACCCAAGCACCAGTTTTCACGTCATTTTCTCACTCACGCACAGTCGCTCACACTCACCTTCACTGTCACCCACCTTCACAGTCACCCACACACCCACTCACTCACCTAATCACTCACTCATACTCACCCATACTCGCCCACACACTCACACGCACTCACACACATTCAAACACACTCACACAAACTCACACACACACTCACACACACAGTCACACACACAGCCACTCACTCACCCAATCACTCACTCACACTCACCCATACTCGCCCACACACGCACAGACATTCAAACACACTTACACAAACTCCCACACACCCACACTCAGACACCTGCACACACACTCACATAAACTCACACATACCCACACTCACACACACTCACACAAATTCACTCATGCTCATAAACACTCACTGACACTCACATATATTCACAAACACTCGAATACACATTCACACACAGGTACACACACACACTCGCACACATACTCACAGCCATTTCACCCCCCCCCCCACCCCACCCCACTCACACTCTACGCACATCCACTCACCCCCACCTACAGAGCCCTCAGTCATCCCCCCCCCCCCCACCCCTCATTCACCCCTCACTCACCCCCACACCCCACATCCACTGATCCCCGCCTAAAGAACCCTCAGTCATCCCACACACTCCCACACACCCCTCATTCACCCCTCACTCACCCACACCCCACATCCACTGATCCCCACCGACAGAACCCTCAGTCATCCCACCCACCCCCACCCACCCCTCACACACACCCCTCACTCACCCCACACCCCACATCCAATGATCCCCAACTACAGAACCCTCAGTCATCCCACCACCCCCACACACCCCTCAC
Source organism: Branchipolynoe longqiensis (assembly GCA_030323885.1). Classification (NCBI taxonomy): domain Eukaryota; kingdom Metazoa; phylum Annelida; class Polychaeta; order Phyllodocida; family Polynoidae; genus Branchipolynoe; species Branchipolynoe longqiensis. Next base: position 46,190,137 of record CM059195.1, on the reverse strand, counting down.
ACACCCCTCACTCACCCCCACACCCCACATCCATCTCATCCCCACCTACAGAACCCTTAGTCATCACCCCCACCCCCACACCCCTCACACACCCCTCACTCACCCCCACACCCCAGATCCACTGATCCCCACCTACAGAATCCTCAGTCATCCCACCCACCCCCACACACCCCTAACTCACCCCCACATCCCACAGCATAGTCACCCCTAGATAAAAGATTCACCCCATACTTACAGTAGGGGTAAAAACGAACCCATTAGAAAAGCTGGCGAAGAATTTCAACATTGTGGGGAAATGAATTGAGCTGGTAAATTCTTAATTTAAGAAGCAAAATATATGCTTCATATAAATCTTCATATTTACCCGCTACTTTTGATTTGAAATATATAATAAAACATGTACTTTAAGGAATTTTAATAATAAAATTGACACCGTTTTATCGCTGCCATCTTGTCTTTTTGCATTCTCTCCCATTTCACCAACTCTGTGCCGATATATGTAGCCATTTGATCCTGGACCATAGTTTCTAGTTCCTGTTCCATACTAAAACTATTTTCGCTCATATTTAGACTACGCTAGGGTTCACCCCTGGGCCCGTATGCATGGGCTGGTGCTACGCATAGCCGGTGGTACCCGCTAGCTCTGGGGTAGCTATCCGCGGCTAGGAGGGGCTTGGTGAATTAGGTCAAGCCGTATGTACCGATGTCCAAACCGGTCGGATAGCTAACTGTGTACTTATTTATAGATTTGGGAAATCCCTCTGAGCCTGTTGCCGGCGAGCACTGCTATTTGTTTTGTGTACATTCGTCGATTCAACAATATTAATATCGCCGCTGATGTAGCACGGCATTAATTTACCATTATCGGTTAGATTTTGCGGTTAATTTGATAAAATTTCACTTTTAGAGTATGTAATTTTGTTAAATATGATAGCATTGAATAGATTTGGGCCTAATCGGTACCTAACACCGCCGGGCACCAGCTAGCCTTGTTATTGCAGAGCCTGTTCCCGGCTTGTTTTGTCTACATTCGTCGATTCGACAATATGAATATCGCCACCGATGCGGCGGCGGCGTTAATATCGGTTCGATTTTAGGGTTAATTTGATAAAATATCACTATTAGAGTATGTAATTCTGTTAAATATGATAGCATTGAATAGATTTGGGCCTAATCGGTACCTAACACTGCCGGGCACCAGCCAGCCTTGCTATTGCTGAGCCTGTTGCCGGCGAGCACTGCAGCGGGTGGCCGCGGTGGCGGTGATTTGTTTAGTTTACATTTGTCGATTCAACAATATTAATATTACCACCGATGTGTTAATATCGGTTCGATTTTAGGGTTATTTTGATCAAATTTAACTTATTGAGTATGTAATTCTGTTAAATATGATAGCATTCAATAGATTTGGCTCTAATATATCGGCAGGCGGCACACTAACTGGCGTGGCTTGCAGTTAAACTTGACTTGAAAGCAGGGTAGCTTAGCCTAGGCTACAGTTGGCGGCTAGCGCTGGCACCGGCTCATGCATGCAGATTTTCCACCGTTAGCCGTGTGGTGCCACCCTAGCCGCGGTTAGGGCGCTAGCACCAGCCCATGCATACGGGCCCTGTACTATAAGTATGGGGTGAATCTTTTATCTAAGTTCCCCCTAACCTACACCCATACATTACTCACTCCCACTCCTGCCGGCACCAGACCCCCTCACTCACCAGTCACTCACCCCCCTAACCTCACTCACCAATCACTCACCCCCTAATCTCACTCACCCTTCCCCCCACCCCACCCCCACACACAGCTCACATCTCCTTGCTCTCGGCCATGTGCGAGTACTCAGACAGGTGTATGCCCCGCCTCCGAAGCTCCGCCTCCTGCCTGATTGACATTGGTGGGTGGAGACGCCACAGGAAGCCACACCCACATACCATATATGGTATGGCCACGCCCATCGCCGACCCGACGGCAACCAGGGCGGGCCACAGCACCAGGTGCAGCATATGGTGGTGCTGGCCGTCCCTGACCCTGATGACCCTGGACACGTCGTCAGGGTTATACAGACAGTCGAAGCTGGCGTTCGGTGCGCCGAATGACGTCACGAACGCGGTGACGTAATCATCGTTTCGCACCTTCTCCTGGTTGCACCGGGGCGCGTAGGAGCACTGGGGAAGAAATGGGATGTTTATTTATTTATTATAGGTAGATAGTTTGTTTGGTTCTTTATTTGTTTGTGGTGGGTGCCCAGGGGCGCACCCAGGGGGGTTTCCTGGTTGCCTGGTAACCCCCCCCCCCCAAATTGTTTAAAAAATGATATAAACGTATGTATGCCTTAGTGTTTTTATTCATAGAAATAATTTCATGAGTATTTTTAAACAAAATATAATTTCATGAATCATATAGACCTAAATTCTTGCATTAAATTTATTAAGGAACACTAGATTTTAAGATTATGTGAAAAATTGCACCAAAATGTGGGTTGTTGCACCAGACCAGTAACCCATGTTAAGTGGGAGATGTGTTGCCTAAATGGTGTTGTTCCACCAACCCATGTGCAAAATATTACCCTAAAATAGGGGTAGTTTCGATCCATATTTGGAAATTACCCATAGCCAATTCCTGGGTGACCCCCCTGGTGCCCCATGGCAACATCTAAGGTCATTCATATCAGGACAGTTACCGATTTGTAATAGTGCACGCTCATGGCGACTTTTATAGTGCTGCCCCACAGGGAGAACAGGCCGCCGGGACCATGACCCAATTTCCCACAATCCAGTCACATAACAATTCATACAGTATAACCCCATTAAACCAAGCTTGGTTAAACCAAATGATCGGTTAAACCAAACGATCGGTTAAACCAAACGATTGGTTAATACAAACGTTTTTCAGCGGCCCGTCAAATAATACCATTTATCATATAAAAAAGTTGGTTAAATCAAAGTTGGTTAATTCAAATTATCGGTTAATCCTAACAAAATTGTCGGACCCCAGGCCAATTCCAGTATGGTTAAACCAAACTTTCATGTGGTTATAAGGCCATCTGAGATCCCACCAACTTTTTTATATGATCAATGGTAGTATTTTGCCGGGCCGCTGAAAAAAAGTTTGGGTTAACCGATTGTTTGGTTTAACCGAGCCTGGTTTAACGGAGATATACTGCATGTACATAAAAAAACAATAATCAAAGTGTCCACATACATTGTATATTACATGTGCAATACACGCTTACTCAAAGCCAAAGTTGAAGCCAAAGCTTGGTTAAACCAATGATCGGTTAATCCAAACAAATTTCTAGGGTTCCTTCAAGTTTGGTTTAACTGGGTTATACTGTACTTGTCATTACCTAGCCTGGCATTTGGTATTACTATTTGACGTCCAATAGCCGATGATAAAAATCAATGTGCTCTAGAGGCGTCATTAAATAAAACAAGCTTTACTTTGATATTACTAGGACAGGGCAAGGAATTGTTGAATGAGAAAGACCAATTGCTCATAATTGAAATTTCCCCTGCTTAATAAACTAATGTATTCACCCCCAACCCCCCAAAAAACACAAAAAAAACATGATGGAACTCCCATGAGTCGACCTTAAAGATGCATAGTCCGATGAAGTATCAAATTTTGACAACAAAAACACTCACCTAGATTTTATTCTAAATATCTACCTTAGATATTGGTGCACTTATTAAGCATTTGTTGCCACATAGAAGGGCATACTGAGTCAATTTAACAGAACCTGTTACTGCATAAGCCTATGGTGCTAGAGTTTTGGCATGCTTGTCAAAATCAATGTAGGATGTTTGCACTTCAAATATCTCAAAAGTTAGCCATTCAAAATGAAAGTTACTTCAAACTAAAGTAAGGTAGGTTATGACGATCAATTAAATATATTTATCTCAGAAAAATGGCAGAAACTCAAAACCATCGGACCACGCAACTTTAATTCAAGGTCTCACCCTTCCTTCTTCGTACTGAGACTGATGCAGCTGCGCTTCCTCCAGCTCACCCTCCGTGGTATTGTAGACGACCCGGATGTGCACACAGGGGTGGGAGGATTGGCAGTGGTGTCCACTGCACAGGCAGCTCTAAAAAGGGGAAGTAGAATGACATAGTTAATACTTTAGTAGTCTGCACTGACCTCTCGGGCAAGGAGCCACATAGACAGGCATGCGTGGATAGGGTGATTGCATCAGAGAACCTAGATTGTCTACTCGTTAGCATGCTAGTACTGTAAATCAAGAAGTGTGGGATCAAATCCTGCTCTCGGCATAATATTTCCCATTTTTGTTACCCCGTATGACATTGGTTGCTTCCCTCAATAGCCGATGTCTACTTTTTGTGCTGGGGAATCGTTAAACAAACAAAGATATTGGTTTCTGTGACCTGGATCTTGTATAACCTATGAGCTTTATGGTTGATGAACCTACCCTGTTTATGTATCTTAAACGGACCTGGTATAGGCTGCTGAGACACGAACTGTACTCCGACAAGTGCTCTCCAAGCACACCTTTGCAGGTTTTCAGTTTATGTAACTGTATACATGGGGGGAGAGTGCTGAAATGGGTTGCTCCTCTTGTGTTGTAGTTAGTCCAGCAGCACTGACAAGGGTTTTAGACAACCATATAGAGAAAAATGTTCGAATTTGCAATCTAAGATGCTAAATATAAAGTTAAAATGTTTATTTCTCATAACCAGCTACTTTTTGTGTGAATATTTGATTAAATCAGGGAGATTAATAGACTTTAAAAGTTGAATTGAGAGCTTTCTGTGGCTGCGATCTTGGTGGTTGCCATGGCTTCCCATGTGTGTGGGGAACCCCTCTAGGTCATGTGATGAGGGAATCCCACCTACGATGTCATTCATACATCACAGACCTCAACACTCTCCAACCACATGTTCAGTTGCATGAACTGAAAGAACTAAGCAAAGGTATGTTTGGAGAGCTTTTGATGCTGGATTCGTTTGTATATGGGTGAGGGATACCCGGCGATTCCAGGGGACGACTGCAGTAGAATACTATATGTTCTAATAACATACATATCTGGAAATCAGTTTTCTTTGTAATATTCTTTTTTGTGATCATTTGTTTATTTTGCTCTTAACGCTTAAGTGCATGCACTTGTTTTCACCACTGTGCAGTAGTGGTCACAAGACATACGGATTGATTTCCTTTTCCAATTTGTTCCTTACTCACATGGACGACAAATTGCAATTTTCACCTAACCAAAAATTGCACTAATTTGCCATCTTCTTAGACATTATTTTTTAGAAGAAGGAGAATCATCTTTTCGTTTTTGCAATTTAGTTTCACATTCAAATGAACGAGCTGATCTGGCTGCGAAGAAGGCCCTGAACAGTGATCTTGAACCGTGTCTGATCCCTCACTCTTATCTGAAACCACTAATAGCCACCCACATAAAATCCAAATGGCAACATGAGTGGGATGAAAACATTAATAAACTTAAAGAAATTGAACCATCTGTGGGAAAACCACCACAGACTCATGCAGGAGGTCGGCGGGACCAAGTGGTCCTTAGTCGCTGCCGTACTGGCCACTTGTGGCTTACACATGCTTTTCTGCTCAAGGGGGAACCTCCCCCTGAATGTACTGGGTGTCAGTCCCCGCTGACACTCAAACACATTTTACTAAGTTGCGTTGATTTTTTGGCCCTGCGCCAACAATTCTACACTGCAGACAGTATGCATCACCTTTTTACTAAAGTAAAACAAGAAAACATTTTAGCCTTTTTGAGGGCAGCTGGAGTGTACCAACTCATATAGTTTACTAAATAAATTCTATCAATTATTAATAAAACTTTACTTTTTCTATGGGAATTTGTTTCCCTTGACCATAAATATATGATTGTGAGCTTTCTAATTTAATGAGTGTCTATTGGCACATAATTGATTGTCTGCTTTTACATGTAAAAGCGATGGTTTGAACAAAAAACAAACATTTCTCACTGTGAATATGGCCTATGTTGCCGACACGGCATAAAGCAACCACCAATCAATCAATCAAACAATCAATCAATCAGTTTCACATTCAATTAACTCCCAATCAACCCATTCTGATTGCATCATTTATACAGAGCAGGTATTGCAGGTATTGCAATACCTCAGGGAGTTTGACGCCCCTGCCCTGCAGAGTTGTAAACCACTGACTTGTGGTACAGGTTCTTGACAGAACCGAAGGCTAAGGGAGCAAACCCTGAACAGAAAACCATGTCACTGTGGCAGCATTAAGGGTGGTTGATGTATGGAACTCCCAACATTTCCCGACCAGCCACTGCAGGGACAAATAGTTTTGTGCCTGTCTGGACATGTTCTTGCCAGCGTGAAACCTCTATTTGCTCCCCGAGAGAGTGCCGCTGGTAACTTGCAAAAGCCAGCAGCACTTCAACACTTTTGCAGGCAGCTTTCATAAAACGTGGAGAGCGGCAGTCAAGTAATGAAAGCAGTCTTTGTCACATAGCAACCGACAGCATGATGATGATGATGATGTATCTGCGAGTTGCATTATGTTATTGTCATGGGGGTCATGAAAATGGGAAATATTGCGCCTAGAGTGGGTCTCAAACCCACATCTCTTTGCCTTCAATCAATCAAGGCTCCCTGATATAACCACACTACCCACGCCTACCTGTCTCTGTGGTTACTTGCCTGAGTGGTCAGTGCACACTACTACACTCATCCCCCTGGAATTGTAAGTCTTGTAATGCTTACAATTACATACATACAGGCAATGCACTAACACATACATACACAGGGTAGGTTCAACAACCATACAGCGCATAGCGTGTACAGGATCCTGCTCATGGCACCAGTGTCATGGGGCTGATGAAAATGGGAAATATTGCACCTAGAGCGGGCTTCTCGAACCCATTTCTCTTTGCATTCTGGGGCAGTGTGCTAACCATTACACCACCTAGACTCCCTGATATAACCACACTACCCACACCTACCTGTCTATCTGGTTACTTGCCTGAGAGGTCAGTACTGACCACTACATTATTATTACTTCAATGATTAATTGGTTTGGGGTTGGTTTACAAACCAATTTCTTAGCAATTAATTTAATAAACAATAGATTTAATTTGGGGGAAAAGGCATTTGAAATCTATTTAACCACAAATTCAATGCTATAACACTATACACAAAATTATTTCTAAAGGACACACACAACCTTTCTAAGTTTTGTTTGGCATAATATGTTTCTTTAGCTTTTAGTTGTTGGAAAATTAGTTCCGTTTGCTTTTCACAACAAAAGTTACACGTATGTCTATATTTGGAGTTGTTGTTGATTACATTTGTCGATTGAGCAAGGAAAATAAACTTCCATCATATGTACTTAGCCTTGCTCATTCTACTGCTCCTTGCCCCTTTCCTAGTAATGTTGATCACCAGGCTAGTTTGGTTCTCGGTTGAGTCAAACCAATGACTTACATAATTGATGCTTGTTGCTTCCTAGCTTGGCTCTCGGCATTACTAGGATAGGGCAAGGACTGGTTGGCTCAGTCTCAGGATAATGTGACTGAATATGATATCGTGTCATTGTTCCGGTGGCCTGATTTCCCAGTGGGGCAGTACTATAAAGTCACCATGATGATGAAAATATCATGGACAAAGAAGATCACCAACAAAGAAGTTCTCAGAAAAATTAAAAATAAGAAAAGCTTGTTTGTCACTATACAGACAAAGAAACTTATTTATTTTGGCCACATCATTTGTCAGAGTTCAATATACCGTACATTGTTGGAAGGGAAGGTGAATGGCAGCAGAGGGAGAGGGAGACCAAGAACATCATGGTTTACAAATATTTCACAGTGGACAGGCTTGAATTATTCACAGTCTATCAGAACAGCACACCATCGGGACAAGTGGAGAACCATTGCATCCAACCCTTGACTAGAGGACGGAACTATTGATTGATTGATTGAGCGTGAACTGTCACAAGTCGGTACCTGTCCTGATCTGACCTGAGATGTTGCCAGGATGTAAACTCCAACAACCAACCAACGTAACACCGGCACCTTCGGCTTGTCTGAGTAGGCTATGTGGTGGAGAGTGTTATGCCGCATACCTTCCCCTTGTCTGAGTATGTGGTGGAGAGTGTTGTGCAGTGTACCTTTGGCTTGTCCGAGTATGTGGTGGAGAGTGTTGTGCAGCGTACCTTTGTCTTGTCTGAGTAGGTGATGGAGAGTGTTGTGCAGTGTACCTTTGGCTTGTCTGCGTATGTGGTGGAGAGTGTTGTGCAGTATACCTCCGTCTTGTCTGAGTATGTGGTGGAGAGTGTTGTGCAGTGTACCTTTGGCTTGTCTGAGTATGTGGTGGAGTGTGTTGTGCAGCGTATGTTCAGCTTGTCTTAATATATGGTGGAGAGTGTTGTGCAGCGGACCTTCAGCTTGCCTGAATATATGGTGGAGAGTGTTGTGCAGCATACCTTTGGTTTGTATGAGTATGTGGTGGAGAGTGTTGTGCAGTGTACCTTTGGCTTGTCTGAGTATGTGGTGCAGTGTGTTGTGCAGCGTACGTTCAGCTTGTCTGAATATCTGGTGGAGATTGTTGTGCAGCGTACCTTCGTCTTGTCTGAGTATGTGATGGAGAGTGTTGTGCAGTGTACCTTCGGCTTATCTGAGTATGTGGTGGAGAGTGTTGTGCAGCATACCTCCCTCTTGTCTGAGTATGTGGTGGAGAGTGTTGTGCAGTATACCTTTGGCTTGTCTGAGTATGTGGTGGAGTGTGTTGTGCAGCGTACGTTCAGCTTGTCTGAATATATTGTGGAGAGTGTTGTGCAGCATACCTTTGGTTTGTCTGAGTATGTGGTGGAGAGTGTTGTGCAGCGGACCTTCAGCTTGCCTGAATATATGGTGGAGAGTGTTGTGCAGCATACCTTTGGTTTGTATGAGTATGTGGTGGAGAGTGCTGTGCAGCGTACCTTCAGCTTGTCCGAGTATGTGTTCAAGAGTGTTGTGCAGCATACCTTTGTCTTCTCCGAATATGTGTTCGAGAGTGTTGTGCAGCGTACCTTTGGTTTGTCCGAGTATGTGGTGAAGAGTGTTGCGCAGCATACCTTCGGTTTGTCCGAGTATGTGGCGGAGAGTGCGGTGCAGTGTACCTTCGGTTTGTCCGAGTATGTGGTGGAGAGTGTTGTGCAGCATACCTTCGGTTTTTCCGAGTATGTGGTGGAGAGTGTTGTGCAGCGTACCTTCGGTTTTTCCGAGTATGTGGTGGAGAGTGTTGTGCAGCGTACCTTCGGTTTGTCCAAGTATGTGGTGGAGAGTGTTGTGCAGCGTACCTTCGGTTTGTCCTAGTATATGATGGAGAGTGTTGTGTAGCGTACCTTCGGTTTGTCCAAGTATGTGGTGGAGAGTGTTGTGCAGCGCGTGCGCACAAAATGCAGCGACCTCTGGAAGGGCAGCACAACGCCGGTGCCGACAATGGTGAGCAGTGTCAGCGACAGGAGGCACATCAGGCCACAGTACAAGTACAGGGCCTCCACGCATGAGCGCCGGAAGCAGATCCGCGGGCACCAGACGCAGTGGCGCCCCACGCGGGTCTTCTTGGAAGCTCGCTCGATCCACTCGCAGGCTACAAGTGTTTCCGTCGAGCTCCACTTGGCGGCGAACATTGCACCTTAGTCAGTGGCGCTCCTGGTGGGAGAAAGTGGCAGTAAAGGCTGAGTACTAAAAGGTATTATAGTCATTGTTAATCTTAGGGCATTGCCGCATTAGAGTCATTGTTGCTGATGTTGTCATGCTTAAAGTTGCATAGTACGATGGTTTTCAGTTTCTGTCCTGTTCTGAGATAAATATATTAGGGCAATCGTTATGATCTACATTATGCCCGGCGCACACCTCCCGTTTACGACGTAAAACTGCCCGTTTACGACGTAAAACTGGGTTTTAGTCATTAGGTGTGCGGCCCCCGCACACACCAGAGCCATGCGATTCGCGACTTAAAACTCAGTTTTAGGGCTTAAAACTCGAATCGCAAGGGATTCGAAAAACGAATCGGGCCGTTCGAGAAACGGTAGGTGTGAGCGGTCAGCCGTTTGCGATCAGCCGTTTGCGATCCAAGTCCTCTGTGTCTGTGTGTCTCTGTGTGTGTCTCTGTGTGTGTCTATGTGTGTGTCTCTGTGTGTGTGTCTCTGTGCGTGTCTATATGTGTGTCTCTGTGTGTGTGTCTCTGTGTGTCTCTGTATCTCGATGTGTGTGTCTGTGTGTGTGTCTGTGTGTGTGTCTCTCTGTGTATGTGTCTGTCTTTGTGTGTGTATCTGTGGCTGTGTGTGTGTCTCTTGTGTCTCTGTGTGTGTCTCTTTGTCTCTGTGTGTGTCTGTGTGTGTGTCTGTGTATGTGTGTCTCTGTGTGTGTCCGTGTGTGTATCTCTGTGTCTGTGTGTGTGTGTCTCTGTGTGTGTGTCTCTGTGTGTGTCTATGTGTGCGTCTGTGTGTGTCTATGTGTGTGTGTCTCTGTGTGTGTATATGTGTGTGTCTGTGTGTGACTCTGTGTGTGTGTCTCTGTGTGTATCTATGTGTGTGGCTGTGTGTGTCTGTGTGTGTCTCTCTGTGTATGTGTGTCTCTGTGTGTGTCCGTGTGTGTGTGTGTATCTCTGTGTCTGTGTGAGTGTATCTGTGTGTATCTGTGTGTGTGTCTCTGTGTCTATGTGTGTCTGTGTGTGTGTATCTGTGTCTCTATGTGTGTGTCTGTGTGTGTTTCTGTGTGTGTTTCTGTGTGTGTCTATGTGTGTGTCTGTATGTGTCTCTGTGTGTGTGTCTCTGTGTGTCTCTGTGTCTCTATGTGTGTGTATGTGTGTGTCTGTGTCTGTGTGTGTCTCTCTGTGTATGTGTGTGTCTTTGTGTGTGTATCTGTGGCTGTGTGTGTCTCTTGTGTCTCTGTGTGTGTCTCTTTGTCTCTGTGTGTGTCTCTGTGTGTGTCACAGGGTCACACACACAGACACACACAGAGACACACACAGAGACACACACAGACACACACATACACAGACACACACACAGACACACACAGAGGCACACCCAGAGACACACACAGAGACACACACAGAGACACAAAAACACACAGAGACACACAGAGGCACAGAGTAACACACACACAGACACACACACAGACACACACAGACACACACACAGACACAGGGAGGGAGAGAGGGAGGGAGAGTCGCGAAAACGGATGGTATATGTGAGCGCTCCAGTCGGAAACGGGTCGGGTCGGGTCGGGTCATCAGTTTTAGTGCGCGAATCGTAAACGGTAGGTGGGTGCGCACAGACGGTAGGTGTGTGCCAGCCATAATGGCTTTGGTTTGGAGTTATTTTTATTTTTAATGGCAAACTCTTGAGATATTTAAAGTGCAACCATGCACAATTTATTGTGGCAAGCATGCCAAAACTCTGACACCATAGGTTTTGGCAGTAACAGGTTCTATTAAATTGACTCAGTATTGTGTTCTATGTGGTGATAAATGTTAATTCTACATATCTAAGTTAGATATGTAGAATAAAATCTAAGTATTTATTTGATTTTGAAAATTTGATGTTTTCATCGGACTATGCAGCTTGAACTAAGTGTGTGATTGCACTGTTAAAGTTTATTATTTGGAAAATACTGGTTTTAGGTTGATTGATTTGATTGATTCATCTTTAAGTGGCTATATTCACGTTACATGGATCTGTCCTAAAAACAGCTTAGTGTGTTTATTATGACTAATCAGATTGGTTTTTTTATATTAAAATTCTATATTAATATTAATAATAATAAAATATTTATTTCCACATGATCAATGTACACACAAGTTGATATTTATATCAGTAATTTTTTCACATGAAAAAGGAGAAAGCAGAAGTACAATACTTATGAGGTGCTTTCCTCATTTAAAAATAACACAGATACATTGCTTATACCATAGAAATAATAAATAGAAAAATAAAAGTTAAAAGCATATCAAAATTACCCTCAATACTGTAAATTACATCTCAATATTTATGTACGAGACTACTATGTGTTTTCCCTCTGATTAAGCTTAAATATTTTCTTTTTATACATTCGTTGAAACATATAGATGTTTTTTGAACATTTGATATTATCGTCAAGTGAATTCCATATTTTTATACCACATTGAGACTTTAAAGTTGTTCTTGCAAATACTTGTCTTAGGTTGTTATTCTGCCTTGTATCATGGCTACTATCTGAACTTATTTTGAATAAAGACTGTAGATTTGTTGGCAGTACCCCTTTGTTTGCATTGTAAACTATAATTCAGGACAGGAGGCGGACTACATAGTATGGGATTTATTCAGTAAGGCAATGTAACAGTGAAGTAATGTAATCAGAGGTCAAGTTCGACAGTTGTTAAGGCAATGTAAGTGTAATGGATAAGTAGTAATGTTCAAGGTCAAATGTCGTAGGTAATGTCTTTATCGTTAGTTAGAGTCTTAAGTGACCCGGGCCTCAACCAAATAGTGTTGAGAGTGCCCGGGTCGCGACCGCGAATGCCTGCTGGGGAACGTATGAGTGCAGGGCAGACGACCGCCAGTGGCCGAGGTCGGCGACGTCCTTCATGGGCGCTTCGGCGGCGGCACATGCCTGTGCGGCACCCCGACGGAGGCTGTGGAGGGTGTATCCGGTTGGGTTGGGGCACCCCGAGTGTCGTAAGGCGGCACGTAGTGCGCTCGTGAGTGTGTTGACCGTCAGTGGGGACCCGTCCGGGGTCATGAAGGCAGGGTCGAGTGGTCGAGGTGAAGTGGCGCTCGAGTAGTGCCTCCAGGCTTGTACGGGGCAGCAGATGGAGGTCGGGATCCGAGGGATCGTTATTGCGTATTGGTCGGATCGTGCTCTGGAGGTCTTGGTGGAGCGGACGACGATGGTGAGGTGGGTCCGGTGGCTGGTGATCTCTTGGTATCTGATGGTGTGTCCTGGGTCGTCGGGGCGGCCCGTCACGAGGAGGTTCCCTTGTCGGAGGAGGGAGAAGTACCCAATGAGGATGGCCGCTGTAAGGACCTTTGCATTGTTGCCAGCCCGACGGAGGAAGGTGGTGACGGCGCGAAGGTCAGTAGGTGTGAGGGGAGGGGCCTGTCGAGGCATATGGTCGGACTCCCGGGTGATGCCTCTCTTGATGATCGTGACGAGGTATGAGTCGAATCCTCTTGTTCTGCCGTCCTTGAGCCTGACCCATGTCCGCGCGGCACTGAGATGGTTCATCACGGCTCTGGGGGAGCGGAGTGATACGGAGATGGAGGCTAGGTAGGATGCTATGTCGAGCTGAGTCGGGCGGGTAGGGTCGTAGTCTCTGTCGAGGGAGTGTCTCAGGTAGGTGGTTATCTGGCGTTTTTTGTTTCTCCAGGTGCCCTTTGCGAGGCCGGCTCTGAAGAGGTGGGCAAGTCGGTGCTGTTCTTCCTGGTTGCCTGGGGAGAGAGAGGCAAATGATTATCTCGACCCAGGCTATTCGTCTGAGTCGAGTATGGAAGTACTGTGGACGACGCGCACGCGGACGAGGTCCATGTCGTCCACGAATCGATCCGCTTTCCGCCTGGCCGCCCGGTCGAAGGGGGCACTGCTGAGGGCGTCGGCGAATGCGATCTCAGTGCCAGGCTTGTGGACGACGTGGATCTCGCAGGAGTAGGTCTTGTCGGTGGTGTGGCAGGAGGAGAAGTGGCCGAGGTGATGGGGAGGCGGAAGGAGGAAGGGGGGGGGGAGGTACCAGCGGCGGGAGCAGCGTCGGGAGCAGCGTCGGGACCAGCGGCGGGAGCAGGGGGGAGGGAGGTTGTGGTGGTGGCGCCTGGAGGGAGTGGGGAGAGTGAGGGGAGGAGGTGGTGGCGCCATCTAGGTGGAGAGGGTGAAGGTAGGGTGAGTGAGTGGGGAAGTGGAAGGAGGGAAGGGGAGGTTGGAGATTGGTGAGGGTAAGGGGGGGGGGGGTAGGCCGGGGTAGGGTGGTCGTCCGCCTCCCCCGAATTACCCACATTGCCACAGCAATATGGACAATTCCACGATTGTGATTTCCCGCCATATGTTTGAGATAAATGGTTTAGGTTGATCGTGATAGTCTAGTTTACTTTAGGTTGAAGTAACTGTACCTTTAAAGGGTATTTGAAGTCAAAACAAGTTAATTGCATAGGCTCTGTTTACAAGGTTTTTAAGTGTAGCAGCGTAGCACAGGAGCACCAAACTGCACTCAATATTTAATCAGACTGGATGGCCAAATGAGTTAGAGCGTCCGTCTCCCGTGTTGGTCGATCATGGGATCGTGGATTCGAATCCTGGTCGAGTCAAACCAATGACTTCAAAATTGATACTTGTCGCTTCCTACCCAGTCGCTCGGCATTATTAGGATAGGGAAAGGAGCAGTGGAATGAGGAAGACCACTCGTCTGCGACTGAAATTTCCCCTGCTTAAACAACTAATGTACCAACATTTCTTTTTTTTAAATGACTGCTCCAGTATCTAAGGTGGATATGTTGAATCAAATTTAGCTAGGTAAGCATTTGACTTTCTTTTTTTATAAATGTGATATTTTCGTCAGATTATGCAGCTTTAGATCATCTCGGATTCATTCTTGACGCCTCCCTAATGAGGCACTACGCATTCCCCCAGTAAAGCAAGTGACAAGGCCATAACAAAGATTACTTTTATTATCAATAAAAGTTTAGGATTAAAAACTATTTAAGAATAGCTTGCGACGACATGAAGCAAAACCAAACTGAATGTTAATTCTTATTCTTTAGCATCCAAGACTACACTCTTTGAAGAGTTATACTTTGTCAATGAATAATTTATATGGATGCATTGTTCAATATCGCGCGCAATAATCTAGAAACCGGGAAATAATGATATATTATATTGGATTTCTCTGTCCAAACTGCCACAGCTCTAGCAATTTCTTCTTAATTGCTGAAGCACAGAGCAGTGTGTCATCTGTCTTCATTGGTTCCGTGAACATGGCAGTTAGGTTGGTTGGTTGTTGGGGTTTTACATGCTGGCAACATCTAAGGTCATACCAGGATGGGTACCTCTATTCGTGACAGTGCACATTCATGGCAACTTCATAGTGCTGCCCCACTGGGAAACCAGGCCACTAGCACAATTACCTGATATCCCACTCAGTCACATTATCCAAATACCGAGCCAACCAATCCTTGCCCTATCCTAATAATGCTAAGCGCCTGGCTAGGAAGTGACAAGTATACATTTTGAAGTCACTGGTTTGACTCGACTAAGGTTCAAACCTACAGGTTTGGATCCCACAATCTGCCAAAAGGGAGATGGACGCTCAACGCATCCGGCCATCCTGTCTCGTGGCAGTTACTAATTGCAAAGTCCATTAAATATTTCACATATCGAAAGCCCTTTAAAGTTGCATAGTCCGAGGGTTTTGAATTTCTGTATTGTTTCTGAGATAAATATATTAGATCGATCACAACTATCTACTTTACATTAGTTCAAAGTTACTTTTATTTTAAATTTCTTGAAGATTTATACTGCCTATTATGGATAAGTCTGACTAGACTTGTTTTCACCATTAGACAGTGTGTCGATAGAAAGCCTGAGCCTACACTTTTACCGACCCAAGGGATTTTTAACCTCCCACACCACATGGACATGGTATGAGAGCAACCGGCCTTTGATGACGCTGTAAGTTATACACAGCAGTGGAAATCCAAATTGCCAGAGTTGAGGGCACAGAGAATCGAACCGCTGACCTTCAGATTAGGAGTCCGACCTAGAAAAAAGTCAGACACTGTAACCACTCTGCCACAGAGAACTCCACAATATGGTAAACTTTTGAGATATTTTGAGTGCAAACATGGACAGTGACAGGTTCTATTAAATTGACTCAGTATTGCCTTCTACGCAGAAACAAATGCTTAATAAGTGCATCAGTATCTAAGTTAGATATGTAAAATCAAATCTAGATAATTGGTTTGGTTTTGAAAATTTGATATTTCATCAGACTCAATCAATCAATAGTTCCGTCCTCTAGTCGAGGGTTGGATGCAATGGTTCTCCACTTGTCCCGATGTTGTGCTGTTCTGATAGACTGTGAATAATTCAAGCCTGTCCACTGTGAAATATTTGTAAACCATGATGTTCTTGGTCTCCCTCTCCCTCTGCTGCCATTCACCTTCCCTTCCAACAATGTACGGTATATTGAACTCTGACGAATGATGTGGCCAAAATAAATAAGTTTCTTTGTCTGTGTAGTGGCAAACAAGCTTTTCTTATTTTTAATTTTTCTGAGAACTTCTTTGTTGGTGATCTTCTTTGTCCATGATATTTTCATCATCCTTCGATAAGTCCACGTCTCAAATGCTACTAAACGTTTGTACATTTTCTTAGAGATTGTCCATGTCTCAGCCGCATACATCGGACTATGGAACTTTAATATATGCTGATAAGTGATGGAAGGGATAGCGATAGCCTTATTTCCCATAAACCCACCTGAATATTTGTCAATCATTCCCTCCCTACTATGGACTACAATTAACAGCTCACAATCGCTGGTTTATAGAAAATCTATGGGAATACAAACAGCATAATCCTAGTGTCGCGTATTCAGAGAGTTCACTGTCTCCAAAACATCTGAATAATAATCTTTAAACATGGTGACTGAATCGGTAGAGTGCAAGCTTCCCGCATGGAAGGTCGGAAGTTCTAGTCCTAGCCAAGTCACAGCAATGACTTACAAAATTGATACTTGTTGCTACCTAGCCTGGCCCTCGGCATTAATAGGATAGGACAAGGACTGGTTTAGCTCAATATCAGGATAATGTGACTGAGTGGGATATCGGGTTATGGTGTCGGCGGCCTGGTCTCACGATGAGGCAGCACTATAAAGTCACCATGAGTGTGCACTGTCACAAGTTGGTATCCGTCATGTTATGATCTTAGATGTTGCCAGGATGTAAATCTCCAACAACCAGCCAAGCTACCTAGTGGGGCAGCACTATAAAGTCGCCATGAGTGCGCACTGTCATAAGTGGGTACACGTCCTGATATTATCTTAGATATTGCTAGTACGTAAACAAAAATATATTAAAACAATCTTTAGGGAAAAAATCTAAAGCTTTGTTGTATTATCTAGTACCAGTTTCCATAAGCTCTTTCAACCTCCACCAGCATGGTCTGAGCTACAATGATCTTGTTTATTGCTAGTAATTTAGACGCAACTGTCATGCTTGAGTGACTTCTCATGCATCGACGAACATCGTAATGGTATCCGAGAAAAAGAGAAAAATTGGTTTGATTAAATGCTTATCCTGTGAACCACAAGAAACCATTAGCCCAAGTTAGCGGTTTAATGCATCGATTGCGAGCGTGAATTCCTCTCTGTTTACTCAATTTATTTGACCTGATTATCGGACAGAGCCTCCTCACTCCAGCCCCCCCCCCCCCCACCATCCCCTTCCATTCACCCGGCCCCATCAATAGAATCCAGTTCCATCCTCTTGCCCCCACCCCTACCCCAGCCTCCCCATCCCGCCCCGATTGATATAGAACCTGATGATCTTGATTTCGAAGAGACTGACTCAGTTCTGGCATTACATTTTCGAAAGCAAAAGACTACACAATCTGCATTTACAATTTAGAAAACACAATTTAATTAATAGAAAGAGTTAGTACTGAAGTCTATAAGGTTAGAGTTTTGATGTGCGTGCCAAAATTAATTTAACTTGTTGACACTTCAAATTCCCTGGTGTGTAACTCGTTATGCGAATATTATTTTTAATGGAGTCTACCTGTGTTGTCTGCCTGTTGTCCACCGATATATATATATATATACATATATATATATGTATATATATATATATATATATAAACAGTTGGCCGCATGAAACAGAAACAACAAGAAGACTGAAGTAAATATTTGACCGTCCGAGTGGGTCGGGAGGCGATAACGACCAGACACAGCTGGGCTTATATGAGGTCAGAGCCCCTGACAGGTGGCGCTGGTGTGGCCAAACCTGGAACTAAACAATGTCATACACTAGCTGTGGTTCACAATTTAGCAATTCAGATATAACTGAAGATTGTAGTGTCCTTGTTTATATCAGAGAGCATGTATATAAACAGATGAGAGAGACAACTACCGCGAAAAACGGTAACACAGGCTACAGTGGCGTTCCTGGCGGTTAGTGTTGAACAAGCCATGAGTTTGCCGGTACGCTCAATGCAAAACATTTGTTTTTATTCAAAATTAATAGAAATCCAGAAGCCTAACCTTATCAATTTAATATAATGTTTTTAGTAAACATGTTTTCTATGTGTATTCCAATCAGTTTGTTTCTAGGTGTTGCGGTTTTAGAGATATTTAACGTTTTTCTGTATGAAGATTGCTCACTGCCATTGACAATGCATTGAGTTTGCAGTACGTGCAGAGAAAAACGTTTATTTTATTCAAATTTAGTAGAAATCCAGAACCCTAACCATATCAATTTAATATAATCTTGTTGGTAAACATGTTTTCTATGTGTATTCCAATCAGTTTGTTTCTAGGTGGTGTAGTTTTAGAGATATTTCACTTTTTCTGGATGAAGATTGCACACTGCCATTGAAAATGCCTTGAGTTTGACAGCTGGGTCATGTACTGTTCAACAACCACCACTTGGAGCGCCACAGTCGGCAGCTGTTACAGGGTCTAGTATGGGAGTTGTCTCTCTCATCTGTTTATATACACGCTCTCTGTTTATATTCCCATAATAGATCATAGAACAGATATATGCTGTATAGGCCATTATACGAGTATAATAAGCCGGAAGATGCATCTACTCCGCAGCCACTAAGTCATCGTGGCGCCACCTGCTCGCCCACGCCTCAGCGGCCGTTATCCTCAATCACTGTACAGCTGAAATATATATATATATATATGTGTGTGTTACTATGTATTAGCCGGGTGGTTAACTATATATAAGAAGGCTGTGGATAACGATATACATCTGAGTGTTATTATTATATAATTTTGTATTTGTAAGCAAGCCTTCCGACATTCTCCAGCCTATGGGAGGAGCAATTCTTAGGTTTGCAAAGACTCGCTTTGTTAATTTCTCACTATACTAAGCTGGAGCGCCTTGGCTACCAGCTCAATGCCCTCAATAAGGGAGGGGGGCAATGACTCATGGGAGGTCACATGCGTGCGTGCTCCCCTAATATCTTCCTCAGTCATGCAAAATGTTGACTTAGTAAAGTAGAGGGGACTTTTAGCAGAGAGCGTGTATATATACAGATGAGAGGGACAACTCCCATACCAGGGCAAGGACTGGTGTGCTCAGTGTCAGGATAATGTGACTGAGTGGGATACCAGGTCATGGTGCCAGCAGCCTGGTTTCCCAGTGGGACAGCACTATAAAGTCGCCATGAGTGCGCACTGTCACAAGTCGGC
Source organism: Branchipolynoe longqiensis (assembly GCA_030323885.1). NCBI lineage: Eukaryota > Metazoa > Annelida > Polychaeta > Phyllodocida > Polynoidae > Branchipolynoe > Branchipolynoe longqiensis. The sequence goes on along the minus strand of CM059195.1, from coordinate 46,170,754 downwards.
AGCTGTCCTGATATGACCTTAGATGTTGCTAGGACGTAAAACAACAACAGAACCAACCCAGGCAGGGTCATTCGAGTATATTATTACCGGGGGGTTGGAGGGACACAATTTTATGCCGCTACAGCGGCTCCACAAAACACCGGAAGCACATGAGGCGTCACCGCAGATCGATATAATGATTTAACATCTTCTGGGTGTCACATGAAGCTGAAAGTTCATGTGCAGCTAGACTAGAACTCGCTTCCTGCCGCTTATTGGCGCTCCAAGTGGTGGTTGTTGAACAGTTTACGCATATGGGCAAACTCAAGGCATTGTCAATGGTTGTGTGCAATCTTGCTACAGAAAAAGTGAAATATCTCTAAAACTACACCACCTAGAAGCAAATCACATGGTACACATATAGAAAACATGTTTACCGAAAGGATTATATTAAATTTATAAGGTTACAGTTCTGGATTTCTATTAATTTTGAATAAAATAAACATTTTGCACTGCACGTACGGCAAACTCAATGCATTGTCAATGGTTGTGTGCAATCTTCCTACAGAAAAAGTGAAATATCTCTAAAACTACACCAAATAGAAACAAGCCGCTTAGTACACATATAGAAAACATGTTTACCAACAAGATTATATTGAATTTATAAGGTTAGGGTTCTGGATTTCTATTAATCTTTTAAGAAAATTAATGGTTTGCACTGTGCGTACCGGCAAACTCAAGGCTTGTTCAACAATAACCGCCAGGATCGCCACTGCAGCCTGTGTTACATATTTTCGCGGGAGTTGTCCCTCTCATCTGTCTATATACACGCTCTCTGCTTTTACTGAGGGTCCAGCCAGAGATAGCCAAACCAAACTAATTGTTTTGTCTTCTCATTACGTAAAGCCCCTGTCACACATCACCGGATTGAGCAACGGACAGAATTGTCTAGTCCGGGCATCATAAGTATCAAAATGTATTAAAATGTGTCAAAATGTTGCGATATCGGGTCAAAGGCCGTTGGACGAACAAACATGAAACGGACATGAAATGGACATAAAACGGACATAAAACGGACATGAACGGATAGCCCACGGATCAAATGAACTCAAAACGAACAAGACCCATAGACGTCAGTCGGCCGGCATCCATTCTTAGTTTTGTGCATGTTCAAAATTTGTACAGACACAAAACGGACTTTGTTCAGTTTCTGTCCGTTCCCCCAATCCGGTGATGTGTGACTGGGGCTTTATTTTTATTTTTTTTTTTTTTGTGACAAGTTTTTTATTCTGCCCATAACGGCTCCCGCGAGGGTGCTTGTTTTCAACGCTGGACAGCTGTGATACTGGATTGGTCTGGTCCCGCACTCAGGAGTCTTTACCTGATCTTTCTCGGGCCAACCTTTGCGGTTTTGAGTGTTAGTAGTTTCTATATTATTTTTTTTGAATTTTCAAGTTTTTTCCTAACCTGTATATGATAACTTAGCCTACTATGTACATCTAGGCAGATGACATACAGGGCTGTGGGAGAGGATCTCTTCCCATTGTGGTTTGTTACAGCATCCTTTCATCCATGCCCTGTCCTTAGATAGTACACCAGTGCGCCAGAACACCCCTGGACCCTTCAGATAAATAATACTGAATTTAGTCATTGTAAACCAAAGTTACTTCAAACTAAAGTAAGGTAGATTATAACAATCAACCTGCTATGTTTATCTCAGAAAATGACAGAAACTCAAAACCATCAGACTATGCAACTTTAAGGTAGTTTAACCGTCTGGCTAATCCGCCCCCGCTAAAGGCAAGCCTTCGCGTTAATTTATATAATTATTTCCATGTGAATTTCTTGGGCCGGCCGCGGGCCGCCGCTGCCCCTAGTCCCGTCTGCAGGTAGTCCGTGTCCGTCGGTGTCCTTCCCGGGCTAAAGTCGGCCAGCCAGAGCATCGTCTAAATACAGAGGTTTGCCCCCCTCCCGTATTTATCGGCCGAAAGCAATTACTTCGTTATTTCAACTAACTGGCTGGTCTACTCGCCTTACGGTGTATTTAATATGTTTAAATTGATTCAGAACTAAGCAGATGCGCTACTGTCACTAACACTGTCACTGATAATCAGCCTAAGTTACTGTCTTATTTTAGCCAAAAGATCTATACGTTAATTCTGGTAAGGTGTCTGTTATAATCTCCCCGCAGATGGGCTAAGTTGCTGCATTAGGCCTAGTTAGGCTCAAGGCCCTTAATTATATATATAAAGCAATCCAATGTTAAGTTCGACCATAGCGGTTTACTCCATAGAAAACTGGAGGACAGTAAAGAATGCAAGGAACGTTCCAATTTACTTTTCCAAGAGCTCACAGCTTTGTTTATTCTTATCCAAACTAACATTCGATCAGAGCACATAGTGTAGAAACATATTGCAAACCCTTCCCCTAATGTTTAATGTCAAACAACTTTAGAATTTCAATAATATAGGCCTAAAAACTCGGCTAAAACATCAGAACGTCATAAATTATGTCTGATCGGTCTGGGTCCGAACGCCCGACCTTCTTCCGTTGCCAGGCGAGTCGCAGTTTGCGTCTCCTAGCAACGCTTTACGGCCGGAAACCCGGTTGCCCGTGAATGTTTGGCACTCGCGGTCTGCCATGGCGAGTAGCCCGTATTTCCGAATACAGGTTAATCGGCGCACGCCCGTGAATGCCACAAGGCTAGCAGTCTCGCCCACTTCAGTAGCATGGCTGATTAATCATAATAGTGTTGCCACAGTCTGCCTTTATTGTACATGTACTTCTGGCAATTATAATAGTCTTTATATGTGGGTAAAGTGATTTGAAATGGGCCTCAACCCTCAGCTTCGACCCACAGCTAACACCAGACAGGATGGCCGAATGTGTTGAGCGTCCGTCTCCCATTTTGATAGATAATGTGATTCAAAACCACGGGCTCAAACCGTGGTCAAGTCAAACCAATGACTTAAAAATGTATACTTGTCGCTTCCTAGCCAGGCGCTCTGCATTATTAGGATAGGGTAAGTGGCTCAGTGTCAGGATAAAGTGACTGAGTGGGATATCAGGTTATGGTGCTAGCAGTCTGGTCTCCTTGTGGCACAGCATTATAAAGTCACTAGGAGTGCATACTGTCACCGCAAGTCAGTGCCCTTCTTGATATGACCTTAGATGTTGCCAGGACGTAAACTCCAACGACCAATCAACCTAAGGGTGGGGGCTGTTTGTTTCGTTTCTGGACGGGGTTAATGTAATATTATTAATGATTATTAATATTATTAATTAATATTATTAATATATGGGTTTATACTTTCAATGGTCCTTTTAGGGAGGTGGTCGGTTTAGGGAGTGTTTTAATCATTGCCATGGTATTGTATGGGCGATCATTTCAGACCCAAATAAAGCGATCGATATAGGGGAGTGGTCGATTTGTGGAGGTGGTCGGCTAGAGAAGTTTTACTGTATAATATTTCCCGCTCCCCCGCTACCACTCCAACCCAGGCAACCAGACGGGATGGCCGAATGAGTTAGAGCGTCCGTCTCCCGTGCTGGTAGATCGTGGGGTCGTGGGTTCGAATCCTGGTCGAGTCAAACCAATGACTTAAATATTGATACTTGTTGCTTCCTAGCCAGGCGCTCGGCATTATTAGGACAGGGCAATGACTGGTGTGCTCAGTGTCAGGATAATGTGACTGAGTGGGGATACCAGGTCATGGTGCCGCCGGCCTGGTTTCCCAGTGGGACAGCACTATAAAGTCGCCATGAGTGTGCACTGTCACAAGTCGGCAGCTGTCCTGATATGACCTTAGATGTTGCTAGGACGTAAAACAACAACAAAACCAACCCAGGCAGGGTCATTCGAGTATATTATTACCGGGGGGTTGGAGGGACACAAAGTTGCGGGGCACAACTTTATGCCGCTACACCGGCTCCACAAAACACCGGAAGCACGTGAGGCGTCACCGCAGATCGATATAATGATTTAACATCTTCTGGGTGTCACATGAAGCTGAAAGTTCATGTGCAGCTAGACTAGAACTCGCTTCCTGCCGCTTATTGCTCCGATAGGTTGCGTGTTGGTGGTGTGTGTGTCGGTGTGTGTGCATCGGTGGGTGGGTGTGGGTGGGTGGATGTGTGGGTGTGTGGGTTGGTGTGTGGGTGTGGGTGTGTGTGGGTGTGTGGATTGGTGGGTGTGGGTGTGTATCTGAATGTGTATGGGTATGTGAATGTGTGGGTGGGTAGGTGTGTGTGAGTGTGTGTATCTGAATGGGTTTGTGGGTATGGGTGTGTGTGGGTGTGTGGGGTAGGTGTGTTTGGGGGTGTGTGTATCTGAATGTGTGTGTTGGTATGGGTGTGTGGCAGTGTGTGTGGGTGTGGGTGTGGGTGTGGGTATGGGTGGGTGTGAGTGTGGGTATGGGTGTGGGTGTGGGTATGGGTGTGTGGGTATGTGTGTGTGGATGAGTGTGTGGGTGCGTGTGGGTGGGTGGGGTATGTGTGTGTGGGTGGGTGGGTATGTAATCTAAGTGTGTGGGTGTGGGTGTGGGTGTGGGTGTGGAGGGGCACCGGCTTGTGACAGTGCACACTCATGATGACCTGAGAGTGCTGCCGCACTGGGTTGATTGTTGGAGTTTTACGTCCTAGCAAAATCTAAGGTTTTATGAGGACGGGTACCGATTTGAAACAACTCACAACTTTTATAGTGCTGCCCCGCTGAGAAATCTCCCGATATCCCACTCAATCACATTATCCTGACACTGAGCTACCCAGTCCTTACCGTATCCTATTAATGATGCCGAGTGCCAGGCTAGGAAGCGACAAGTATCAATTTTGTAAGTCATTGGTTTTACTCGACAGGGAACCGAACTCCCGATCTCCAGCACGCGAGGCCCGCGCTCTACCGATTCTGCCACCCCGTCCGGTCTGTGTATGTGTGTGGGTGTGTGGGTGGGTGTGTGGGTGTGTGGGCCTGTGGGTGTGTGGGAGTATGGGTGTGTGGATGTGTGGGTGTGGGTGTGTTGGTGTGTGGGCATGTGGGCATGTGTGGGCGTGTGGATGTGTTGATGTGTTGATGTGTGGGTGTGTGGGTGTGTGGGCATGTGGGCATGTGTATGTGGGTGTGTGGGTGTATGGATGTGTGGGTGTGGGTGTGTTAGTGTGTGTGAATGTGTGAGTCGGGGTGGGTGTGTGGGGGTGGGTGTGTGGGTATGTGTGGGAGGTGTGGGTGGGTGCATGTGAGTGTGTGTGTCTGTGTGTGTGGGTATGGGTGTGTGTGCATGGGTGTGTATGTGAGAGTGTGTGTGCGTGTGTCTGTATGTGAGAGGGTGTGTGTATAGGTATATCTGAATGTATGTGTGGGTATGTCGGTGGGTATGTGGGTGAGTGTGTGGGTGAGTGTGTGTGTGGTGGGTGATGGGGGGAGGGCGTTGTAGGCTGAATGCTGTCAGCTGAGAGTTGTCGGGAAAAACTCCCGAGTTCAGCCGAGCGTTCCATGGACTGACGTGGCGCAGGAAGGCGCTGAATAAAACGGCGCCACCTGATTGGCTGAAATTCCTCACCGCTGCCCGCAGTGAATGACATGGCGGCTCTTCATTGGACGATCTATGGGCCCATGCCCCGAGCTGAATGAGGGGCGGAGAGTGTGATTGGTCGCCATTTGTCAATCGTTAAAATCCTGCTATGTGACCCAAATCTCACCCATCAGGGCTGATGGAAGACGGCATTGTGCCTTATAATACCTTTTTTTCTTTTCTTCTTTTTCTTTTCTTCTTTTTCCACCCCCCCCCCCGCTTTTTCCACCATTTTTTTCTTGTTGCCATACCTGGGTAATATTATATGGATTGTCCATCTCGTTTGTAAGCTGTCAAGTAATGCGTGTAATCAGAGTCATCATCCACCTGCTATTGGCAATCCTCTCAGAACACAGTTGACTGTCTGTCACCAAAAACCAGAGTGTTTATCAGACACGTCATGACCCAGGTCAAAGACCAATTAGGTAGGCTAAGGCAGTTCAGGACGACATTCTGGAAGAAATAAACCGGCAAAAACTAGACGGGATGGCCGAATGAGTTGAACGCTAACTTCCTGTTTTGATAAGTCAGACATTTTTATGCTAGCTGAGTTAAACTGATGTCTTAAAAATTAAGCATTTAACAGTACTGGGCTAGGGCAAGGAGCAGTGGAATGAGGAAGACCAATTGTCTGCGAATGAAATGTCCTCCACTTAATCAATTAATGCGCCAACAACAAAAACACTACAATTCATAAAAGTGAAGCTTATTTTATTTAACGACGCCTCTAGAGCACATTGATTCTTTTATCGTGCCATTGGCTATTGACAAAGTATTGGCGATCAAACATATGGTCATTCTGACATATATCTTTCGAGGAAACCCACTTCCGCCACATAGGCTACTCTTTCCGATAAGCAGCAAGGGGTCTTTTTATATGCACTTCCCCACAGACAGGACAGCACATAATTCATAAAGCAGTACCAAAACCCACATTGCCGCCATTCTGTGGCGAGCGTCCTACCAATAGAACTTTTCCATGGAGCAAGCACAGTGAGCTTCAACCTAGAATACTAGTTCTGGTCACTGTTTCTTTGTTGTTGTTTTACGTCCTAGCAACATCAAAGGTCATATCAAGACGGGTACCGACTTATGACAGTGCTCACTCATGGCGACTTTATAGTGATGCCCCACTGGGAGACCAGACCGCCAGCACCATGACCCGGCCATCCCGTCTGGTCGTCAGATCAGTAGCAGAAATTCGCAATGCATTCTTTCTCTGTTTGTGAGACATTTCCGTACATCTCCCTACCATTTCAGATGTTGCTAGTTATGGAATTGGTTGGATGTCTGGTTACTCATCTTATATGGTGCTCCCACAAACACATACAATTATGTTATGTGAGGTATAGAGTACTTATGCATATATTATTCATGTATGGAATTCTCCTGCTTTGTTATTGACTTGTTTTACTCGCTACAAATACTCTTGTAACCTCTTTTGATATGTTCTTTGGTACTTTGTGTTACTGGAGGCTGGGGTGCAGCCTGGAGGGCGGGAGGTCTGCTTTCAAGCAGGTTTCCTAATTCGCCTCATGCACTAGTAAGATGCTTGATCAAACATTCTGGATTGCACCGCTAAATGCTCGTACATCTATTCAATTAAATACACAATTTGATCTAAAAGAGGTAGATTATTTGGCGCGGTGAAGCACTCGAGTACCGCCAAGCGGCATTTTTCTGCTGAATAGCATTTAGGGCGTTTTCCAGGCTGCCCAGGGAGCTCCGACATTTCTAGTGCAGTGTATACAAAGTTTGGTTGGTTGGTTTTTAGAGTTTTACATCCTGGCAACATCTAATGTCATATCAGGGCAGGTAGCGACTTGTGACAGTGCGCACTCATGGCGAAGTTTTTCTGCTGCCCCACTTGGAGAGCATGCTACCTAATACAATGACCTTATATCCCAGTCAGTCACATTATTCTGACACTGAGCCAACGCAGTCCTTGCCCTATGTTAATAATGCAGAGTGCCTGGTGAGGAAATGACAAGTATCAATTTTTAAGTCATTGGTTTGACTTGACCAGGGTTCGATCCCATGGATTCGAATCCCACAATCTGCCAAAATGGGAGACGGACGCTTAACGCATTTGGCCATCCCATCTGGTGATGTTTACAAAGGAGTACAAATAGGACAGGAGTGATGCTAGATAAGATCTGGCACTGAAAGAGAATAATACAGACATAACAACTTACACATCACAAGTTACACATCACCAACACTACAACTGGCCAGCATTGAAAACAAGCCTGGGTACCCGGGCTTATATGCTATGGACAGTATAAATACAGAATCAATAAAAAAAAAAAAATGTAATTAAAAAAAAAAAAGCTTCAATCAAAACTGTTCTCTCACATGACCTGAATGCAGCATTGACAGTTCTTACTCTTCCACTACCTCGTCTTTGGCCTGTCTCTGTGAATAGGTTCTCAGCTCCTAAATCAGACGGGCAATACAAATGTCCGGGGTGAGCGATATCCTCGGAGATTTAGGAGAGCGCTCAGTGCAGGGAGCATCGTTAAAAAGGCACAGGAAATAATGTCGTCAGTGAACGGAGATGTGGTCACGTGGGGGTCATGTGGGGGTCACGTGGGGGTCACGTGGGAGTCACCATGAGGTATGTTGGGCGATTGTGGTAAAGGTGTGAGGGTGTGTCGGGTGGGGGAGGGGGAGGGGGGAGCATGTGAGAGGCCAGAAGGCAGTACTTTGTCACAACATTGATTGGAATGTGGCTTTCGTGCTTCATATGAATCGGCTGCAATATTTGCGTTGTGTTTGATTCAGTAGGAATGACATGTTCTTCCATCTCCAGCCCGCTGCGCTTCAAACTCTACTTTGGTTGGTCGGACAAGTTCACCGTTTATCCACCCGATTGGGCACTGGGCTGTCACACCTTTCCCACCATTGACCATAGCTCGCCGCTATATCTCTTTACTTCTCGGTGAGCTGGTGACATGCACACTTTTCTTCGACCACACACCCTACTACGTTTTAGCTTTTATGTTTGTCTTTGGTTTTTTTTCTTCACTTAGGACTTGACCCAGACATGAACGTCCCACCTGAATTAACATTTTGCATCTGCACCTCTGCTCTATAGCCGTGGTTACACGGGCGAGTTAAAACGCTTCATATAAAACCACTTCCCTAGATTGATTTACATTTGCCGTGTAAACGCGACACTGTGGCGTTTTAGGGCTGAATCGATTCATATAAATCGGTAGATGTAAACCACCTTGCGAGGTAGTATAGATGAAGCGATACAGCTGGTTCCCGGGCGGCGATAGTGTAAAATAGTGGTGCTCGCCAGCTACAGGCTCAGCTGTAACTATACACTGGTACCCAGCAGTGTTAGGGACCGATTAGGCCGAAATCTATTGAATGCGATCATATTTAACAGAATTACATACTCAAATAATGAAATTTAATTAAATTAACCCTAAATTCCAAGCGATATTAACGTAGCCGCTACATCGGCGTCGTTATTCATATTGTGAATCGACGAATGTAAACTAAACAAATAGCAGTGCTCGCCGGCTACAGGCTCACCACTAAGGCTGCTGGTCCCCGGGCGCCGGTAGTGTCAAATAGCGGTGCTCGGCAGCTACAGGCTCACCACTCAGTCTGCTGGTTCCTGGTCACGGACACAGTTTCAAATTTGTCGTGTAAACGTGCCACTACATCGCTTCATATAAATCGATTTGCCTAATTCGCTTCACATTTGCCTGTGTAAACACGGCTTATGTCGTCCCTTAGCCATATCATCAGATTACATGTTTTTACCTAATGCCCGACCTGTGATATTGACCTCAAATGTTGCTAATAAAAACCTCAACAAACATACCTCAACAAACAAACTAGCTAAGTAAGCTTGTCAATTTTACCTTTCCAACCTCTGGGAATTGTAATCAATCACTATCACATTCTGATAAGACGCCATTGCCGAATGAGTTGAGCATCCGTCTCCAGTTTTGGTAGAACATGCGATTCGAACTCATGGGTTCGAAAATCCGGTCGAGTCAAATCAATGACTTAAAATATATACTTGTCACTTCCTAGCCAGGCGCTCGGCATTATTAGGATAAGGCAAGGACTGGTTGGCTCCGTGTCAGGATAATGTGACTAAGTGGGATATCAGGCAATGGTGCTGGTGGCATTGTTTCCCAGTTGGGCAGCACTATAAAGTCCCCATGAGAACACATTGTCCCAAGTCGATACCCATCTTGATATGACCTTAAATGTCGCCCGGACGTAAATCTCCACCAACGAACCAACTATCACCTGCGACTCATTTCGTCCACCCTTTCAATGCGAATACCCCCCTAGCCACCTCCACCCATACCCGACTACCTCTCATCCACCACTCTGACCCCCCCCCCCACGACCATACATCCCTGACCAGCTCTCCGTTCATAATACATCTTGGTTGGTTGTTGGAGTTTGGGTCCTGGCAACATATGAGGTCCTATCAGCACTGGTACCGATTTGTAACACTGCACACTCATGGTAACTTTATTCTGCTGCCCCACTGGGAAACAAGGCCGCCAGCACCATGACCTGATATCCCACTCAGTCACATTATGCTGACACTGAGCCAACCAGTTCTTGCCCTATCCTAATAATGCCAAGCGCCTGGCTAGGAAATGACAAGTATACATTTTTAAGTCATTGGTTTGACTCGACAAGAGTTCCAACACATAGGTTCGAATCCCACGATCTACCAATGCGGGAGACGGATGCTCAACTCATTCGGCCATCCCGTCTCGTTCATAGTATGTCTTCTTAGTAGTGGTCACGTGATTCAGTGTACTACATCCCACTAAGCATGTCTCTACTAACATCGCATTTACTTGGTTCACTCAGCCTCTAAGGTGCTGGTCACGTGGTCATTCCCTCCCCTTCTCTCCCTCCCCGTTCCCTTCCCTCCCCTCCTCTCCTCCCCTCCCCTCCCCTCTACTCCCCTCTCCTCCCCTCCACTCCGCTCCCCTCTCCGTCCCTCCCCTCCCCTTATCTCCCCCTCTCCCCTCCCCTTCTCCCCTTCCGTCCCCTTTCCTCTCCCCCCCCTGCCTCTCCTTCCCCCTTCCCTCCCTATACCACCCCTTGCCTCCCCTTCCCCTTCCCCTTCCCTCCCCACCCCCGCTCCCCTCCCCTCCTCCCCCTCCACTCCCATTCCCTTCCCTTCCCTCCCCATCCTCGCTCCTCTCTCCTCCCATCCGCTCCCCTCCCATCCCCACTCCCGTCTCATCCCATTTTCTCCCCTTCCCTCCCCTCTTCTATCTTACCCTTTTCGCCGCTCCACTCCCTTCCGGTCCCTTCCCCTTCCCTTCCCTCCCCTTCCCTTCCCTCCCTTCCCCTTTCCTCCCATCCCTTCCACTACCCTTCCCTCTCCTCCCTTTCCTTCCTCTCACTCCCCTCCTCTTCCCTCCTTTCCCCTCCCCTCCCTTTAACCCTCGATCCCCTCTACCATTCGTCCCCTTTCCATGCCCCCCACTCTTCCTCACATCATCCCCCTCATTCCCCTTCACACTGGTCCCTCGTTCTTCACACTGGTCCCTCCCCATCTCAATATGGCTGCCATAAGCCTCGGGTTCTCTTTAACGACATTACCCCCCGAACCTACTCTGCTGCTCCAAAGTGATTTAGTGACACACACCTCCGCTCTGAATGGGCACCCACGGGGACCAGTGTAGCGCCATATTTTACGACACTAAATCTCCCCACGTGACCCACCTGTGGCACTGAAAACCCTGCATGTGGGTGGACCTCTTGCTTGACATGGAATCTTTTCTTGGTCCGAATCATTTTTCCTTTCTCTCTTTTAGAATCAAAGAAGCTCTTTTCCTACTTTCGTTAAAATTGGGGTTTTTCTTTCTGGTTATGCTCAAATTCATGATACGCTGTATAGTTAGATTTAATTGTGATATATCGCGACCTTACTATGAAAAGGTTCTATCTGACAAAATGGTGCTTTCGAGATAATGAGCACCGAAGCTGTGTGACTGCATGATAGCAAAACAGATAGAAGAATATTTTAAATATATCTCAGTGAAAAATACCAGTTGAGAAACAGTTGTGTAACTGCATGATAGCCTTTTGTAGACAGAACATTTTTACATCCATAACACCAATTTGGTCACTTTGTCAGATAGAACCTTTTTATAGTACGGTCAATATATATAAATTAGCAATACTCTAATGTTGAAAAGATTCTGTTTTCTTTTTATTCAAATCAAAGAAGCTCTTTATCTGGTCATCTTCAAAGCAGTTCTAGTCGCGCTCTAAACATGATCTTTCTCTTCGTTTAAAATAAACAAAAAAAACACTCCCCATTCCAGTGTCTGTATTAATCAGTGAATTCTTAGAACTAGCGGCTAATAATTAGTATGCTGAGCCAAACAAGAATCCCACAATATTTCTCATAGTCATGCATTTATTGACTCACATGACGTAAATCCATGTAATTATTAAGAATTTGTGTGCAATATAACTTTCAAAACCGAAACTATTATCTAGATTTGATTGTACATATCTAATTTAGATCATCATCATCATGCTGTTGGTTGCGATGCGAGAAAGACTGCTTTCATTACTTGACTGTCACTCTCCATTTAGCTCTCTGCTGTGAGAGTGATGTCCATGAGTCGGTCTTAATGTCTCTCAGCTTCAGGTTTCTCTTGATGGTATCCTTGAAAATGAGACGAGGGCGCCCTCTCTTTCTGTAACCAGAAGACAGTTGAGAGTAGAGGATCTGCTTTGGTAGCCTGTCTGATGACAACCTCATGAGGTGTCCAGTCCACCGGAGATTCTTTTTGATCAGAAGATCTTCTATAGAGGGCAGCCCCGTCTGTTTGAGTATTTCCTTATTTGTCACTTTGTCCTTCCAGCTTAGCCTTATGATTGAGCGTAGATGTTGCATCATCATGGTAATTTAGATACTGGTGCACTTATACAACAATTCTTGCCACATAGAAGGGAATAATGAGTCAATTTAATGGAACCTGTTTTTGCAGAAGCCTATGGTGTCAGAGTTTTGGTATGCATGCCAAAATTAATTTTGCCTGTTTACATTTCAGATATCTCAAAAGTTAGCCATTTAAAATAAAAGTTACTTCAAGCTAAAGTAAGGTAGATTATAACGATCAACCTAATAGATTTATTCCAGAAAATTACAGAAACTCAAAACCATCAGACCATGTAACTTTACAATTAATTGTCTTGGTTGTGAATTAATTTTTTTTTTCTTTTAACATAAATGAATCTGAATGCTTCACTTTAATGTCCGAGTGTTCAATCTACTAGACATTTCTGTAACATGTTTAAAAGGGGGGGTGAGGGGTGGGCTGGTGTTTGTCCATGTGTCCCGATCACTTCAATCTGAGGCTCTGGAATTAACTGTCACGTGGTAGTGACGCCATCTTGTCCACTGACACGACCAGGGGGCGCTACTGGAGGAGGCTGCGCGCGCATAGATAAGACAAATACATGCAGGGTGGGGTGTGTGAGTAAGTTGAGGGGGGGTGGAGGTAAATGGGTTGGCTTGGGTTGGGGGGTGTTAGGCGGCGATCAGGCCCTGATAATCGGGATCAACCAACACCATCTGGGTTGAGCTAGATTTGTTTCTCACACACAGTGAATGTTACTGATAGGAAATCGCTATTTCGCATCAATTATAAACAACAAAATACAATTAAATATAAATGTTCCTTCATATTGCAGTGGTCCGCATTGACTGATATGAAATCGCTATTTTTCACCAATCATAAACAACAAAATACAATTAAAATAAATGTTCCTTCATATTGTAGTGGTCCACATTGACTAATATAAATATGAAATCGCCATTCTTCACCGATCATAAGCAATAACATTCATATACAAATAAATCTTCCTTCATATTGCAGTGGTCCCCACTGATTAATAGAAAATCGTCATTTTTCACCAATCATAAACAAATAAATATGCATAAATTAAAATAAATGTACCTTCATATTCTAGTGGTCCATACTGACTAATGGGTAATCGTCATTTTTCACCAATCATAAAAAACTAAACATGCATGAATTAAAATAAATGTACCTTCATATTCTAGTGGTCCATGTCAAAGTACAACGTCTGAACACTTTGACTTCTGGATACTGAATGGTTTATTCCCCCTCCAGGGCTCGCTCAAAGCGCTGGCTAAACTTTCCATGACGTCATCTCATATACATACTCCTTTGTCTCAAACCTTTGCATCTCATTAGCATATATTATCCACATGCCTATACGTCTGTTACGCATATATCACAGTCCATACTGACTAATGGGTAATCGTCATTTTTCACAAATCATAAACAACAAAATACATATAAATTTAAATAAATGTACCTTCATATCCTAGTGGTCCATACAGACTTATGGGGAATGGCCATTTTTCACCAATCATAAACAACAAAATACATATAAAAATAAATCTTCCTTCATATTGTAGTGGGTCTGCACTGACCTCTCAGACAAGGAGCCACACAGACTGGTGGGCATGGACGTGGAGAGGGTGATTGCATCAGGGACGATAGGTGGTTTAATGGTTAGCACATTAGCCCTAGAATGGCAAGAATGCCGGTTGGAATCTTTTTCTTTTTTTTTTCTTGAGTCATCAAAGGCCAGTTGCTCTCATACCATGTCTATGTGGTGTGGGAGCTTAAATATCCCTTGGGTCGGTAAAAGTGTAGGCCCGGGCTTTCTATCGACAAACTGTCTAATGGTGAAAATAAGTCTATTCAGACTTATCCATGATAGGCAGTATACATCTTCAAGAAAAAAAACAAAAAACGTCACCCACACCCCGACTCACACCCACACCCTCATACCCCCACACCCTCATACCCCATCCCCACACACATACACACGACCCCACACCCCAACACACCAGCAACAAACCCTGCTATGCTCTCATCTGGGTTAGCAGCCCTTTCTTCTGGCCTATAACGGAACCGGAAGTAGACGTGGTGCAAGGTGCAACGGAAACCAGGGCAAACATTCAGTGAGCAGGCGCGTGACAGTAACAATTGCCACGTGACTGCCATAGACAAATACCACTCTCCATGTCCTACTAACGCATCAGCAGAATTGTCCCCCCCCCCCCACCCCGCTTTTCAAAACTAGAATTTAGGGTGTGTCTATAGACGATTTTCACAGCCACCTCCCCTCATCAGCTGATGGCAGTGGTAAGTATTAATAGATCTGTGATGGGCCCCGTCGGCCCCACGTTTATTTGTTCTGCTCACCGCGGCGTCCACAGTCAAATGTCCGCCCCCTGCCCCCGCTAGGTCCCACATCACCTTTATTGGGAGGAATATGCTAGCCCCTTGTAGTAGATGGCAGTTCAGTTGTGGCACTGCCCCGGTGGCTACCATAACACCACCTGACGCAGTAACACTGTGACGGTGATGGAGCAGTCCCTGCTGCCACCATATGGTAGTGGAGCTCATGTATGGACTACTGCATATGTATTGTAAATAACTCTATTGTCACATGGCTGGAAGACCAGTGCCAGGGCAGTGACAAAAGATTGCTTGTGGGGTTGTTTGTAACCTTACGATGGTTACCGGCTGAAGAACTGCAGCAATATAGTAAGGCCCCGATAAATTGGTCCAATCTTTGGTTGAAGATTAATCTTCAGTAGGGATGGTTGTAGAAGCTGGGGATGTCTTTAACATTCAAAACTGCGAAGCTTTGGGGCGGCCCCGAATCTCTCCAGTGCGGCGGTAGCAGAGCTCTCCTATCCAGTCAACAGCAGCAAGGGTTTAGGAGGAAGGGACGGGCAAAGAGGGGTACAGTGGTTCCAGCAATGAGAACAAAGTGAGAGAAACGATAAGGTACAGGGCCCCACCCAAGCAAACAACTCCCTTGATCAGGCGGAGAAGTACGCTTGGGAGAAAAACAGGGTAGAGTATAGGAAAGAGAAATGAGGAGAGTTGAGTCAAAGGACCGTGTATATTTGCTCTATGGTGACCAGACGGTGAGGCAAAGACACGGACAGAGTAAGACCAGAAAGTGAAATGCTGGTGGGCTCCCCCTCCTGGAAGTCTTTTCAGACAATATCAAGGAGGAGCATGGCCAGCGGAGAGGAGATATAGAGAGGCGTGGATGAAGTGCAGTCCGGATAGCAAGTGTGTCAAAAGTCTTTTTCAATGAATAAACTATTTTTACAACAACAACAAAGATGATGTGCATAGCAGCTCAATGTGCAATATGCTCTGTGGGAAAGGTTTAATAGACGATTTCCATCACTAACCCGCCCTCTGATGGAACTGGTAAGAACTAATGTGGGGAGCAGGTCGCTGTGCAGCATGCTTTGTGGAAAAGGTTTGATAAACGATGGTTGGTTGATTGTTGTAGTTTTACGTCCTAGCAACATCTAAGGTCATATCAGGAAGGGTACACATGAGAAACCTGTGCTCTATTGATTCGACCACCGCGTCTGGTTTTCCGAGTATCAGTTAATGCGACTGAGTGTGTGGTATTGTGGTTATTGGGTCATTATCATACCGCCAGTGGCAGTCTCTCACTGGGGCAACACTATAAAGCCATCATGATTAAGCATTAGACAAACGAAATTATGTGTGAATAATAGCGAAATGAATACACGTATCCATCAACGTACAGATTTCCCCTATCGCGGTCACATGAATATTTTAAGGACTGAATAGACCCCCACCCCGCCAGTTATGCTGGAAAGTACCCGATTAGAATGGTTCCAGATTCTGCCGACAGATGTCACCAGCTTACCCGGAGGGGTGTAATACATGAAGAGAGCGGCGGTGAAATTCCAGAAGAAAAATATGACATAGTTGTCTTTTTCTAAAGATATATTACAAGGATAACAGCATGACTCCTGTTGTGATATGAATATCTGAATATAATCAGGCATTTTATTATTTTTCCAAGCATTCTTTACAGAGATATAGCATGTGAAATCATAGGCAGTCGGGGAATGTACCCGACTAGAGTGGTTCCAGATTCTGGTGACAGATGTCCCTAGCTTAAGTGGCAGGGTCTATTGTTTACCTGGTACTGAGGGTGTGGCCGATGGCCTTGTCTGTTAGTCTCTCTAGGGACCCTAAGCCGTTCATACACTTACCGATTTCCAGCCGCAGATGTCAGCACCCTGGAATCGTAGAAGTTGCAATTGTCTGGAATGAGACAATTTTATATAGATAGTTATGCCACGCCCTCCCCCGACAACCGGCTCCACCCCACCCCTCGCGGCCACTCAAATGTAACTCCTCCCACTTCAGACACACACCTAACGCTCAAAGGGGGGGGGGCTGGAGGGGGGAGGAGGGGGGGCGGTCAGGGGACAGCCAATCAAAGCCCGCCATTTCTAACAGGGCTGATACCTCAACAAACCTACTCATCAGTCCTCATCATGCTCTCGGACTGTCCACTACTCCCCAACTTTCGACCCACCCACCCACACCTGCCAATTGATTAGACCAGACGGGGTGGCCGAATGAGTAGAGTGTCCGTCTCCTGTTTTGGGAGATCGGGAGATCCGAACCCATGAGTTTGTGGGTTCGAATCCTGGTCGAGTCAAACCAATGACTTAAAAATTGATATTTGTCGCTTCCTAGCCTGGTGCTTGGCATTATTAGGATAGCGCAAGGACTGGTTGGCTCAGTGTCAGGATAATGTGACTGAGTGGGATATCAGGTCATGGTGCTGGCAGCCTGGTTTCCCAGTGGGGCAGCACTATAAAGGTGCCATGAGTGCGCACTGCCACAAGTCAGTACCCATACTGCTATGACCTTAGATGGTGCTAGACGTAAAACAACAACAAACAAACATAAATATTTAATCTATCGAAAAACAATGATCGACTGATGCAACGAACCACCCCACATCTACATGTCTATGTATGTATGCATGTATGTATGTATCTATGTGGCATCTTGTCTGTTAGGTCAGTGCAGCCTGAGACGATACCTTCAATGGATACACACCGGACATGGTGGCCGAATCGATAGAGCGCAAGTTTCTCATGCAGAAGGTCAGGAGTTCGGATGGCAGCCGAGTCAAACCGATGACTTATAAAAGTGATACTTGTCGCTCCCTAAGCTGGCGCTCGGCACTATTAGTATAAGATGATAACTGATTAGCACAGCATCAGGATAAAGTGACTGTCTGGGATATCAGGTCATGGTGCCAGTGGCTTGGTCTCCCAGTGGGGAAGTGCTATAAAATCACCATGAGTGTGCAGTGTCACAAGTCAGTACCCATCCTGATATGACCCTAGATGTTGCTCGGACATAAAACAACGACAAACAAACAATCGGCAGATATATCTTATCACACATTTTACAAAGCATGTCACAGACAGACGCATATATTACAAACGCCTACCCATGGCTTTCTTTCTCCCTACACGCAACATGGTGTCAGTGACAGGAAACATTGAACTGTGATTGCTGCAGACAGAAAAGGCACGTACTTTCTTTAATGAACTCTCCTTCTGTTGTAGATCAAACGTGGTGGCTTAATCGGTAGAGTGCATGCTTCTCATGCAGAAGGTCAAGAGTTCAGATCCCAGTCGAGTCAAGCCCATGACTTTTAAAATTGATACTTGTCGCTACCTAACCTGGTGCTCGGCATTCATAGGATAGGACAAGGAGTGGTTAGCACATTATCAGGATAATGTGACTGTGTGGGATATCGGGTCATGGTGTCAGTGGCTTGGTCTCCCAGTGGGACAGTGCTATGAAATCACCATGATTGTGCACTGTCAGAAGTCTGTGCCCATCGTGATATGACCCTAAATGTTGCTAGGACATCAAACAACACCAACCAATCGATAGATACATCTTACCACACATTTTACAAAGCGAGTCACAGACAGACATATATATATAACAAGCACCTACCGAAAGGCTTTCTCCCCACACACAACAGAGTGTGAGTGACAGGAAATATTGAACTGTGATTGGTGCAGACAAACAACACAGGTACTTTCTTTTATGAACTCTCGTTCTGTTGTTCTTGGGGATGTGGATGTCTTGGTCTGTGGGTGTGAACAGGTGCGTGGATGGATATAAGGAGAAAGGGTGAGAAGCAGGAGATGGATATTTTAAGTTTAAATCTGCATATTCTGATGAAATATTAAATTTTCCAAACCTACATAATTGTACATGTTATAATTAACATTGGTAATTCGGCCACGAGACTGGACAGCCGATAACATTCACAAAAACGACACTGTGGTGCCACCTCCTGGCTCCAGTCCAAACTAACTGCGACTCCCAGCGGCCATGGCTGCAATGGTGGCGCCATCTGAAGGAACCTCTCTCCAAACCCATTCACATGATAGGTGGCCGAACCAGATCAAATTTCCCACCATTTCGGTCACGTGACCTAACAGCCTTTTGAAATCCCCGCATGACCGTCGCAGCTTCCGCCATCTTCACACCATCCAGCTTTCTTCACCCACCCACCCACACTGCTAGATAAAAGTGACTCGATAGGGTTGGGGGTTCGAGTCCCACCAGATTCAAACCAACACCATGGGTTACGAAGAAGAAGCAGATTGACGGCAGTTCCGGTTCAGTGACTCATATGTATTGCTCTCATGAATCACTCATATACACTGTACTGATACTATACCTATACATGAATTAAAACCCATTGTACCTTGTGTCATGAATTATCTAGATTTGATTTGATATATCTAACTCAGATACTGATGCATTTATTAAACATTTGTCGCCACATAGAAGGGAATACTGAGGTAATTTAATAGAACTTGTTACTGCAGAATCCTAAAGTGTCACAGTTTTGGCACGCGTGTCCAAATTATATTAGCATGTTTGCACTTGAAATTACTCAAAAGTCAGCCAGTTAAAATAAAAGCTATCGCAAATAAAAGTAAGGTAGATTATGGCAGTCAGTGTAATATATTTCTCTCAGAAAATGACAGAAACACAAATCCATTGGACTATGCAACTTTAAATAAATGCAAGTGTGTAAATATGGCGGGAAGGGGGGAAGAGCATAAGAAGTGACATTAGGAGTTTAAATAACCCAGTACATGCACAATAGCAATGTATAGTATTTTCCAAGGGGAATTTATATCATAAGTATTTTGATTCTTTCATTCTCCTTTTCTTCATCCACTGTCATTAAATTTCATGGAAATTGTATCTGTACATAATGAGGATGTTGAAATAAACTTGATTGAATTGAATTGAATTAACAACTCCCTGATGCAGAAGTAATTGAAAATTGCAATTTTAGGTGAAATTATAGTATGTTATACCATATACTATTTTATTTCAGAGTACCTTTTGTGAAAATTTATATCAGGCTTGCATCAGATTATGTAACTTCAATCAATCAATCAATAGTTCCATCCTCTAGTCGAGGGTTGGATGCGATGGTTCTCCACTTGTCCCGATGGTGTGCTGTTCTGATAGACTGTGAATAATTCAAGCCTGTCCACTGTGAAATATTTGTAAACCATGATGTTCTTGGTCTCCCTCTCCCTCTGCTGCCATTCACCTTCCCTTCCAACAATGTACGGTATATTGAACTCTGATGAATGATGTGGCCAAAATAAATAACTTTCTTTGTCTGTATAGTGGCAAACAAGCATTTCTTATTTTTAATTTTTCTGAGAACTTCTTTGTTTGTGATCTTCTTTGTCCATGATATTTTCATCATCCTTCGATAAGTCCACATCTCAAATGCTTCTAAGCGTTTGTACATTTTCTTAGAGAATGTCCATGTCTCAGCCCCATACATTACAGTAGACCACACATAACACTGAAGAATACGCTTCCTTGTTTGTATTAATATCTTACTTGATGTTAACACTCTATACATTTTGGAGAATGTTGTTCGGGCTATTGTTATCCTATATGTAACTTCAAGAAGACATTTTGTCATATATGAAATAAACCAAGTGACTGGAATTTATTGCTATAATTGTGAGAATCTAATGTCCCAGTCACACCTTACCGGACTGAATACCGGACACTGTCCGGTGAAATAGGGCAATGTCCGGTATATGTCCGGTACCCATCCGGCGGTGTCCGGTGGTGACCGGCGGTGTATGGTACAAGTTTTGAACATGCACAAAACTTCTACCGGACACCGCCAGACTGACATGTCCGGTTGGTGTCCGGTATCTCCGGTATCCATCCGTGCATGTCCGGTACCCATCCATTCGTGTCCGGTTGGTGTCCGGTTTGTCCATTTTGTCTGGTACATGTCTGGTACCCGTCCATTACGTGTCCGGTTCTCGTCCGGTTCTCATCCGGTATGTGTACGGTACATGTATGGTACTTGTCCAGTCGCCCGGCGGCAATTGACCCAATTACGGTCCATTTCGGTACATTTCGATTCTTTTTGTCACCTGAGAGCACCGGACTAGACAATTCTTTGTCCGGTGGTGTCCGCCACTCAATCCGGTAAGGTGTGACAGGCGCTTACCCTCTGTGTTTCAGATGGATTATTACACTGTATGGCTGAACTGAATGAGTTGAACACCCATTTCCAATGTGGCAGATCATGTATTCAAATCCCAGCTACGCAAATTTAGTGATTTAAAAAAAATGCCCCGCATCTGATCGAATTACACGTGATTCAGCATGGAATGACAAGCGAGACCACTTTCCATCCTCCTTGAGTTGCCGGGCCCATTTCTTATTGCCTGTCATTTCACCGACTGGAACCCGCTGGCTGTCACTGCCTCACTTCCTGGTGAGCTACCTACCCAAGAAAACTCACCGCCCATCGCCCTGTCCTATATATTATTATATATATAATACTGAATGGTGGTTAAGTTTTAGGGTCATTCTGATCACTACTCCTCTGTTAATTGGCACAGCCAATGCACATCATCATACTCCACTGATGCTTCGCTATGTATGCGTTGTTAATAGCATGTTTTTGTGTGCCTAACATAGACATTTCATATCAATTTTGTTGGATTTGACTAACTTTGGTCACTTCGACCAGAGTGGCATCCATTTTGAGTCACAAAACCACAAGTGTTGTTAACTCCGCCATTAGATAGTGCCCCTTGTATGGTTTAGCACATAATGGTACAGATGGATTCCACCAGATGGCTGCACTATATTTAAACGGGACCGTGCACAAGTCCGAAATATAGCAGTGAATGTAGATATATACAAGGTCTCTGAATATAGTCAGAGACCGTGAAAATATATATAATGACAGTTCAACACAATATCAGTCCAGCTGTAAAATTTTCAGATATAATGGCATGAGGATATATGTGAAACTACGATAATAAATTGCAAACTGTCTATATAATGGTAAATGGTAATATATAAAAACCAAAGGCATATGAGGGATATGTGGAGTTGGTAAACTATTACTCATTAGGTATAGAAATTGTATAGTAAAATAGTCTTTGGAGGAGTGTCACTTCTTAGATAAGTCTTTGGAGGAGTCACCTCACATACCCCCTCCCCCCATGGTG
Organism: Branchipolynoe longqiensis; assembly: GCA_030323885.1. NCBI lineage: Eukaryota > Metazoa > Annelida > Polychaeta > Phyllodocida > Polynoidae > Branchipolynoe > Branchipolynoe longqiensis. Next base: position 46,148,731 of record CM059195.1, on the reverse strand, counting down.
TTATTTATGAATCATTGGCCACCACAAGGCACTGAAGCCAGCATAACAAGGCCTTGGATACAACAGATTGAACTCTGATTGGTGGATCGAACCATGTGACCACTGCCATCTTGGATTTTAGAAACCTATATAAGATAATAAATGAAGGAGTCTCACTCTCCTACTTTCACTCTTTACCTACTTTCCTTCATTACCTGTATTGATTTCTCTTGGCTTGTCCACACCACCCACACCACCAGCCGGCGACTTTACACAGCAATTGATGTGTAGCCTAGCTTTAGCCCATGCGCAGCACAGGTTAAAGATAGTTATGTATACATTTCTGTTCAACTTAGGGCTTATCCCACGTCTCATGTGTGATTAGAAACAAATGCACTCCCACCTTCTTGTCTTTCCTTTGCCAAATCATACCAGTTGCTACCTACCTGGGTGTTTGGCATCTCTAAGGTAGAACAGGGAGTGGTGGACATAAGAAAACCAATTGTCCATGATTGACAGATTGAAATGTCGCCTTCTTAATCAATGAATAAAAGAACAACGGATTATGCTCTTTTGATCTTTCCTACAATGTATCTATGTGTGAGAGTTTTTTTTCCAGATGCTAGAAGGAAAATATGATTAGTCAGCGTCTTATCATGAATAAAACATGTGTATCTTCTGTGAATGTATTTGTATCTTAAATAGGTTTTCAGTGCTTTTTATGGTGGCTTTGCCTTATCTTTGAGTATTGATTATTTCAAGCAGGATTTTTCTTCTAATAGCTTCCATTAGCAACAGACTTGACAAAAGCCACCCAGGACACCGACCAGAAATATTAGGAGGCATTCTTAATTTATATAAAAATAATAACTTACATAGTACATACATATCCATATCACGAGCACTACATCAGTCTTCCAGTCAAACTAGATTTGGGAATGCGTCTAGAATCACCAAGAGCGAGATAACTAAAGGAATAGATCCCACCAGTTAAGCTGGAAAGTACCCTAATAGAGTGGTTCCAGATTCTGCCGACAGATGCCACTAGCATAACTGGAGGGGTGTACCACATGAAGAGAGTGGCAGTGAAATTCTAGAAGAAAAAGGCAATATAGTTGTCTTTTATTAAAAAGATATATTATCAGGATAAGAGCTTGAATCCTGTTGCAATATTAATATCTGAATATAATCAGGCATTTTATTATTTCTCGAAGCATTCTTTATGGAGATATAGCATGTGAAGTCATAGGCAGTCGGGGAATATACACAACTAGAGTGGTTCCAGATTTTGCCAACAGATGTCACTAGCTTAACTGGTGGGTCTTATTGACCATCACAGCACACAGTCACTCTGTTTATCCTAGCTGCTTGCTATGAAGGTCTAAAGAATTAAATGGTAACTGACCTCTGAGAACTGTCCCCTCCCTCTGTTCTCCCTCCTCCTCCTCCACCTCGTCGTCTAACTCTTCCTCTGTCACAGTCAGGTGTGTTTGCTTCTTTACCTGAGTGTCGGGATCAGCACTCCCCCCACCCCCCTCCCACACCCCCACCCCCACCCCACCCCCGAACAGAGGTGGGACTAGGTTTGTATGCACCTGTTGTTGTTGGGTGGGTGTGGCAGTTTGTGAGTGGGTTCAGAATGGTCGGTCACATACACGTTAGTGAACGTAGTTGAACGTATATAGAATAACGTCAGTGAAACGTGCAGTCACAATATTCAAATATGTTAAGGTACGGCAGGTTTTGGTTGATGACCCATCTAATAGTATGGATAAATATGTTATATTAGGATCCCGGTATGATATGGTATGGATCCCGGTACATCCAACTACATTCAACTATGTTACCCTCCACTACGTTCAACTTTGTCCACTAACGGCTATGTGACCACGGCAGAATGGCCAAGGTTTTGTGTGGGTCAAAGGATACTAGGGTATGCTAGAGTATGCCAGAGTATGCTAGAGTATGTTATCACCAAAGAGGCTACGTCTACCTCAAATGTGCTCTTTTGAACCTGTCCAAAGCTTAAATCGGAACTCACGGCCCACAGACGTTCTTATCACGTTAGCATCACGGAGAAGTATGGATGCTGGTACACTCAACTACGTTCAACTATGTTCAACTACATTCAACTACGTTCAACTAGGTTAGCCTCCACTACGTTCAACTATGTTCACTAACATGTATGTGACCGGGCCTTAAGCCTATGTTCATGCGTCTGTGTGATTCATCGTTCTCCATTTAGAAAGATTGGTTGGTTGTTGGACTTTTATGTCCTGGCAACATCTAAGGTCATATCAGGAGGGGTATCGACTTGTGACAGTGCACACTCATGGCAACTTCATAATGCTGCCAAACTGGGAAATCAGGCCACCAACACTATGGTCCGATATCCCACTCAGTCAAATTATCCTGACACTGAGCTAACCAGTCCTTGCCCTATCATATTAATGCTGAGCGCCAGGCTATAAAGCGACAAGTAGCAATTTTGTAAGTCATTGGTTTGACTCGACCGGGAACCAAACTCCCGACCTTCCGCACGCGAGGTCCTCCCTCTACCGATTCGGCCACCGCTCCCGGTGAGACAGTTTGTGGTAGGTTCTGGAAGCCGCTTTCCTTGCGTCTGTTTGCTTCATTGTTCTCCATTTAGAAAGGAACAGGCTGTGAAATGTCACCCCGGTGCCCGTACGCTCCACGATGCCTGTATTGCACGTGTTATATATATATCTATATATAGATAATGTATATATACATTCTCAGATACTGTGTACCACAGATTTGGTTTCCATGTTACATTGTTCATGACTTTGCCTTTTCTTTCAGGGGTAGTATGTCAAATAGTTATTATCAGTTATTGATTATGTGTATTAATTATGTTAGCAATACTACATGTATTTAATCTATCTCACAAAATGTATCCAATTTTTTTTTGGGGGGGGGCAAACAGTTTATCCATCAGAATATAAATTTGTTCATCTCCGATGCACTGGTCTTCCGGCCGTTTACATTACATTTTAAATAGGTAGATCAGTGGGTACTTAGATAGGGCATATTAGTAGATTGTGAAGGGTGTTAGTGTGTTAGTGGGTTAGCCATAATAAGTTCAGTGTTATGGGCTAAGATGGTGGGTCGCTGCAAAAACTCCGCTGCTATTACGGTATAGTTGAGGTAAGTAATTTTTTCAACTTTTTTTGTAAGAGAAAATCTATTTTTAAAACTGTAATCAATAAAATGTTGTTTTAATTTGTTCTGTGTGTTAAAATGAAGTTTTGGATGTGTGTTTAAATGTTATTATAGGTGGATGTTTGTTACAGGGTTTATTTTAACAGTTTTTCTCAATTTATATAAGATGAAAATCAAAAAGTGAAAAAAGAATTTAAACTCTAACATATGTGCAACATATAAACCTTTATATGAATGGACTATAATTTGGAACGTTTTCTGCTATATCTTGGAAGGTGTTCTCTGTGGCGGAGTGGTTAGAGTGTCTGACTTTTTTCTAGGGCAGACTCCTAATCTGAAGGTTGGTGGTTCGATTCCCCATGCCCGCAACCTCTGCCAATTTGGATTTCCATTGCTGTGTATAAGTTACAGTGTCATCAAAGGCCAGTTGCTCTCATACCATGTCTATGTGGTGTGGGAGGTTAAAAATCCCTTGGGTCGGTAAAAGTGTAGGCTCGGGCTTTCTATCTACAAACTGTCTAATGGTGAAAACAAGTCTATTCAGGCTTATCCATAATAGGCAGTATAAATCCATAAATAAGATCATGGGTCGGGGCCCGTCCGTCCCCTGATCCGAGAAGGTTCGACCGAGGCTTTAATAAAACGAAGATGACCCCCACAAAAGCACAAAAGAGCACAGAGTGTGACTTAATGTAGCTATGCGCGAAGAATGCCGATCACCGCAAATTCCGACTGACAGCAAAACAAAGACATACGGCCATTGAGTTTGCCGATAGGCGCATTGTAAAACATTGATTTTATTCTAAATTAATAGGAATACAGAACAATTTGGCACAAACATGGATGCATACATGTAATATAATAATGTAATGAATATGTTTGTCATGGGGGTGATGAAAATGGGAAATATTGCGCCTAGAGCGGGACTCGAACCCACATCTCCTTGCATTCCGGGCCAGTGTGCTAACCATTACACCACCTAGGCTCCCTGATATCAACACACTACCCACGCCTACCTGTCTATGTGGTTACTTGCCTGAGAGGTCAGTGCAGACCACTACACTCGTCCCCCTGGAATTGTAAGTCTTTTAATGCTTACAATTACATACATACAGGCAATGCACTAACGCATACATACACAGGGTAGGTTCAACAACCGTACAGCGCAAAGCTTGTACAGGATCCTGATCACGGCAACCAGTGTCATGGGGGTGATGAAAATGGGAAATATTGCGCCTAGAGCGGGACTCGAACCCACATCTCCTTGCATTCCGGGCCAGTGTGCTAACCATTACACCACCTAGGCTCCCTGATATCAACACACTACCCACGCCTACCTGGCTATGTGGTTACTTGCCTGAGAGGTCAGTGCAGACCACTACATGTTTAAGACACAACTCTCCATAATTAACCATTTTGAGCTAAGAAACATACAATTTTAGTCACTTTACAGGCCATTTGTAAGCTTGGCTGCAGAATAACACTCGGTTGCATTCGCAAGCTCAATGGCCATGAGCAATCTTCCTACTGAAAAAGTGAAATATCTCTAAAACCGCACAATTTTAAAACAAACTGCTTGGCACACAAACAGATCAAATGTTTAACAAATGTATATGCTTAGTGTTCTGCATTTCTATTAATTTTGAGTAAAATTGACGTTTTGCACTGCATGTACCGGCAAAGTCAATGGCCGTGTGCAATCTTCATACAGAAAAAGTGAAATATCTCTAAGACCACACAACATAGTCTAAACAAACCGCTTGGAACACAAACAGATAACATGTTCAACAAACCGATAATATTAAATTTATAAGGTTAGGTTTCTGTATTTCTATTAATTAAGATGCTTCAGGTGGTCTAAACGTATAGCTCACGTATGCATAGCCACTGAGGAACGTGAGGAAATAGGGCACATGTGCAGTCACTGCCGTACGTCTAGACCGGCAGGATACGCGTACGGCTCACGTACGCGTAGCCACTGCCTTCTTTAAAATTGGGCACCACATCTTCGGTTTCCACGCTACGATGCTGATAATTAATTCTTTCTTCCAACCGGCAGAGCGCAGGCTTCTCGTCCGGAAGGTCGGGAGTTCGAATCCCAGCCGAGTCAAGCCAATGATTACAAAAATTGCTACATGTTGCTACTTAGCCTGGCGTTCGGCATTAATAGGATAGGGCAAGGACTGGTTAACTCAGCATCAGGATAATGTGACTGAGTGGGATATTGTGTAATGATGCCAGTGCCCTGATTTCCCAGTGGAGCAACACTATAAAGCTGTGACCTGGCATGCTGGGTCGCAGCTTCAGTCCTTCCTGAGGAAACACCGGACTTCGGAACACCTGAGTTCTTCAATGTATGAACTGAGGAGCGGGACGTAGCTCAGGCGGTAGCATGTCCACCTGTGAAGGTGTTGATCATCCTATCGATCCTGCTCAGTGGACACATTTGCAGTTTGGGTTATTTTCCATTCCAACCAGAAGTCCACAACTGGTTCATCAAAGGCTGTGGTATGGGCTGTCCTGTCTGTGGGAAGTGCATATAAAAGACCCCTTGCTGCTTATCAGAATGAGTAGCCTATGTGGCTGCAGCAGGTTTCCTCCAAAGAAATGTCAGAATGACCATATGTTTGACCTCTAATAGCTGATGATAAAAATCAATGTGCTATCGAGGCATCGTTAAATTTAACAAACTTTCAATGTACAAACTGTTTCTGTCTCATTTTCTGTCTCATTTTACTTTCCCACGTATTTGATGGAAGTCCCCAAAGCTACTGCGGAGGCTAGGGGGAGGCACAATTAATTCCCCGGGTTCAAACACATCCGGTCCGTATCCATGACAACCGCAGCATTCCCCGGATCCTGGGAACCTGTTTCAATCAAACCGCGGGGCAATTCAGAGCCCCATCTCCCAGCCCCCTCCCGGGGTTTTTAATTTCTGTTATTGCACAGCGGCAGGGGGAATGCGACGCTGGAACCAGCGACGTTGGAACCAGCAATGCTGGAACCAGTTGTAAAATATTCCGATTTACAGCATTGGGGGGAATGCAAATGTTCTATTACTGATCAGGTGTACGTGACCAAGCAGCATATGTAAGTGCTGGTGGTGCCTGAGTGGGATGTAAATAGACATAGTGGTGCTGTCAGGGCTGGGTGTGAGGGCACTCAGGGCCTACCCCCTCCCCCTCTGCTGGGTAGGATCACCACAGTCAAAGGTCAAGGATGGTGGTGGCCATGCGACCATACAACTTGGTGGTGGTGGGCAGACCACTGGTAGCCATGGGGACCAGGAATGCTGGAGCCCCATTGGTAGGACCAAGAATGCTTGTTTCCCCTTGGTGGGAAGGGGTGGGGTGATACTCTACAATGAACCCATGTAACCATATAAATATTAAACCAGAGGGCTTGTCCCTCTCTCTTCCTTTACACTTTATACCCTTCCTTTCTCTTTGTCTGTATTGATTTCACTATAGCCTTCCTACACAACCACAGATTAGAGCTTAAGCCATTTTACAAAACTGGTGACCATGACGAGTGGATTATTTGAGTAAGTGGATTTAGCCATTTTACACAGTGATGCTGGAACCAGTGACCTTGGAACCAGTGATGCTGGAACCAGCAACGAGTGATGCTGGAACCAGCAACGTTGGACTCAGTGATTCTGGAAGCAGTCCCTCTGGAACCAGCGATGCTGAAAGCAGTGATGCTGGAACCAGTGACGCTGGAACCAGTGATGTTGGAATGAGTGATGTTGAAACCAGTGATGCTGGAACCAGCGATGCTGGAAACAGTGATGCTGGAACCAGTGATTGCAGGGATTTCTCTATGTGTTTCCCACCATTGAAACCGGAAGCGGTCTCCTAAACGATAGAGCGCAGGCCTCCCGGTCGAGTCAAACCAATAACTTACTAAATTGATACTTGTCGCTTCTTAGCCTGGCACTCGGCATGAATAGGATAGGGCAAGGACTTGTTAGCTCAGTGTCAGGATAATGTGACAGAGTGGGATATCGGGTGATGGTGCTACTGGCCTAATTTCCCAGTGGGACAGCACTATAAAGTAGCCATGCGTGTGCAATGTCACAAGTCGGTACCAGTTCTGATATGACCATAGATGTTGCCAGGACATAAAACAACCAACCGACCAACCTTATTATGTTGGTTATATAGTGAGGATACGACAGAGGGAAAGACCCTCCCTCTCCACTCCCCACTCCCCCCTTCCACACACACACTTCCAGCAGTGTACACACTCCAGCTGGTCCCAGCTCACATGCCTAACTCCGGAACCAGCGGAAATGAACTCAGAAGCAGGGTCACTGCAGGCGGAGCCTAGGAACATGACTGTGGTATCGTTACGGAATGAAAGCCAGTTGCAGCTGGCGGTTCTGAGATATGCCAAGAGGTGGCAGCACAGTGAAACATCATTAAAGTTGCATAGTCCGATGTTGCTCAGGTTTTTTTGGGGGGACATTAGTTGTTTAAGCAGGGGAAATTTCAATCGTGAATGATTGGTCTTCCTCATTCCACTGCTCATTGCCCTATCCTAATAATGCCGAGCGCCTGGCTAGGAAGCGACAAGTATCAATTTTTAAGTAATTGGTTTGACTCGACCAGGATTCAAACCCATGATCCCATGATCTACCAACATGGGAGACGGACGCTCTAACTCATTCGGCCATCTCATCTGGTAGCTTGTGACATTTTCCGAGATAAATATATTTGATTGATCGTTAAGTCCACTTTATTTAAGATTGAAGTTGAGTTTGACTTTAATTGGCTAATTTCTTTAGATATTCTAAGTCAAAATATTCAAATTTCGATCAGTATCAGTGTCATTTTTCTTCTTTAATCTGAATAATACATATTAAAAATAATTGGATGAAATAAAATAAACATATATATATACAACCTGCAGTAGCGACTCTTACTCGACATCTAAATGTAGACTTTTATACATCCTCAATTTTAGATAACTGTTTTGTTTGTTTGTTTGTTGTTGTTTTACGTCCTAGCAACATCTAAGGTCATAATGTGTAGCAACAACTTGGTATAAAGTCCCAGATTTACTAAGCTAGCAAGCAGCATGTGGATAACTTTGATTGTTATACCTGCTAATCTACAGTTCTCAAACTGAGTGGGACATCAGGTCATAGTGCTGGCGGCCTGGTCTCCCAGTGGGGCAGCACTATAAAGTGGGCATGAGCGCGCACTGTCACAAGCCGGTCATCATCATCATGCTGTCGCTCGCGATGCGACAAAGACTGATTTCAAGTCGGTACCCGTCCTGATATGACCTTATATGTTGCTAGGACATAAAACAACAACAAATAACAGCAACAAGCTGGTTCCATGTATATTACGGATAATTCTGAGACATTTAATTTGACTTTACTACTTGTTAAAGATCTAGTCACATTATGTCGACATGTCTCCATAACACATGAATATTCTGTGTACCATAATGAAAGATCGCACAGTATAACTAGTTATGCACATATTATTTAGGCTGCAGGGCCTCATCTATGGCCACCGGCGGGGGGGTGGGTGCTGTGTCGCCTGCGCTACCTCGGCTGCTGCCCTGTGAGCCATTGCCATCCGCCCTGGGGGGGGGGGGGGGTGCGCTGTCCCGCCTTACTCCCCCAGCTGCAGCTCCGGTGAGCCGCAGGCTATCCTCCAATCAGGAGGAAGAATTGCGGGGGAAGGCGTTTTCGGGCGGCGCAGCTCCCACTCGGTCTCCAGTCGGCCGGAATTTTGACTGAATGGACTATTTGAGCTCGAACCCAGCTGGTCGGAATTGCTCTGCCCAGCACTATTCGTCTCTAAATATTCCAGGAATATTATTAATACTAATAATAGTTATACGATATCACACAGGGAAGGGAAGGGTGGACCTATATCGGTCATAAGACACAATTTAAAAAAGAAAACACAGTCAAATTCAGGTTGAGTAGTCATAGAGTTTGCACTACATTTCAAGTCTGTAATATTGCGAGGTATAATTTGTTACGCAAATATTATTTAAGATGCAGCCAAACACTGATTGTCCATCTTTACTGATTGTCATAGTCTAGTACTTATTCTGATACAACCATCTAGATAATGCATACCCGGTGTCAGGTTACTTTATTAACTAACTTACAAATGTGTTTATTGTATATCCTACTCAGTAACCTTATTATGTTTCTATTTGGCGGCCACGCGCTATCTGCTAAGGTTGAACTCACTACTGCTTGTTATCCAGGCCCTGAGCGCCTTGGGTAACTGCTCCACTGTTCTAAACTATGCTACTGTATCGATGGGCGATGTCACATGACTGCGCTCATCCCCAATATCTGCCTCACTCGCACGGATTTCCCTCATCTATGCCACTGAGGACAGTCATGAGGATTGAATGACACACATATTCAACTTTACTATAGAGGCTCTCAGGTCATGATTGGACCCTAAATAACTCCTAGACAATAGCTTATTTCAGCTTGTGCAAATTATGACTAATCATATATGATTATGATCATAATAATTGTGAATAAATAAAGTGGGTTTGGCTCGTTTAAGTGCTGATTCAAATGGAAATCAAAGTTCAAGATGGCCCAGAGAGAGCCATAGCTGATCAGAAGGTCCGCTTCTTACACCATGTAAAGTTGTGATTAAGAACCGACTACACACGTTGACGTCCAGTTGCATAATGACTTTATTACGGTGCCTCCCAGTCTGCGCTGGTTGCCTGTTCGCTGGTCCTGGCCCGCTGGCTCCCGACATGTCATGACTTAGTGCATACACAACAGTAAACAACACAGAATGCACAGTGCTATATCGTAGCATATACCACTGCAATAAGGAACTCGTAGCGCCTTACTTGGTATATAACGGCTAAGTAACTCTGTAGACCGCTTACTGATTTTCCACGTGAATTGCCTGGTCGACCATCTCTCTAATCTGTTTCAGATCTGATCAGTGGAGAGAGCCTGAACCCATCCTCTTTGTAGCGTATTCCTAAGGAATTCACAGACAATTCTTGTTAAAGCTGCATAGTCCGATGAAGCATCAAATTTTCAAAATCAAAGTAATTATCTAGATTCGATTCTACATATCTAACTTAGATACTGATGCACTTATTAAGTATGTGTTGCCACATAGAAGGGAACACTGAGTCGTTTTAATAGAACCTGTTACTGCAGAAGCCTACGGTATCAGAGTTTTGGCATGCTCGCCAACATTATTTTCACATGTTTGAATTTCAAATATCTCAAAAGGTAGCCATTTCAATTAAAAGTTACTTCAAACTAAAGTAAGGTAGATTATAATGATCAATTTAATATATTTATCTAATAAAAATGTCAGAAACTCAAAACCATCAGACTATGCAACTCTAAATAAGCGTCTAGGAAAAGAAACATTCTTTTTGTATGGAGTCATTCAGCAAAGTTGTATAATCTGATTGTTTTCAGTTTCTGTTATAATCTTTCAAAAAAATACCCCAACATATACACCATACGCATAATAGCAGCACAGTTTTTGCAGCAACCCACCGTCTTACCCCATAATACTGACCTTATTATGGCTAAGCCACTGACACATTAACCTCCGTCATAATCTACTAATATGCCCTACCTAAGTACCCGCTGATCTACCTATTTACAATCTAACGTAAATACCTCGAAGACCAGTGCCTCTGGGCTGAAAAAAACCCTGTATCGTCTGATGAATCAACTGTTTTATCCCACCAAATATAATATATTGGGTCGTTCATTTTATTCTGCTTTGCTTCAGTTGGGATAAATTTGATTAAAATTGGTTAAGGCTCAGTCACACCTTACCGGATTGGGTACCAGATAGAAAATGAACATTGTCTGGTAAAATACGTCAATGTATGGTGTATATATGGTCTGCATCCGGCGTTTCCGTTCTCTGTCCGGTGGTGTCCGGTGTGTACAGTGGCAAGTTTTGAACATGCACAAAACTTGTACCAGACACCGCCGGACTGATGTGTATGGTTGGTGTCCATTTTAAGTCCATTTAGTCCATTTTGTCCGGTTCATGTCCGGTACCCATTCATTATGTCTCCGGTTTGTTTCCTGAAGAGTCCATTGCCGGTGTTTCGAGAATTTGATCCGTCGTTTTTTATATGTTTTCGGCACGTCTGTGATCAGTCCGGTATGTGTCCGGTTGATGTTTGGTCCGTCCATTTGACATTCGGTTTTCGCCCATAGGTTGACCATTGCTTGTCTGTTGGTATCCGGTGTCATCCAGTTATGGTCCGGTTATCATCTGGTGGCTATTCGTTAATGTACGTTCCTTGTCCGTTTAGCATTTGTTTCGTCCGGCGGCCTTTGCAACATTTCAACGCATTTCGGTACATTTTGATACTGAACAGCACTGGACTAGAAAATTCTTTGTCCGGTTGTGTCCAGTACTCAATCCGGTAAGGTGTGACAGGCACTTTAGCTTTGGAGATATTTTGACTATATTGCATCGATGCATTGACAGTTTTATTCAAAAGCATTTCACATGTTACATTGTCTGTGTAGTGGTCTGCACTGACCTCTCAGGAAAGGAGCCGCATAGACAAGTAGGCGTGGGTAGTATGGTGACATCAGGGAGTCTAGGTGGTGTAATGGTTAGCACACTGGGGCCGGGAAGCAAAGAGATGTTGGTTCGAGTCCCAGTCTAGGCGCAATATTTCCCCTTTTCATCACACCTCCATGAAATAAAAATAAATTTGCAGGCAGAGTGAGGGTGTCTGGCCTGACAAGTTATCGCTTATACAGACAGGTGGCGCCACAATAGGCCTGAGGTTGCATAGTCGATGACCGATAATAATAAGAACACTACAGTAGATGACTGAGGCTGTATAATCAAATAACTAGAATGGAAATCTTCAGATTAATTATACTCGTATAATGTTTATGCATCACATACAGAGGAGTTTCGTTAACATATATATATATATATATATATATATATATCTTTCTATATATATATATATTTATGTATATATCTATCTATATATAGAGAGAGAGAGAGAGCACCCTCGTTAGACCAGATGGCATGGCCAAATGAGTTGAGCCTCCATCTGCCGTTTTGGTAGATCGTGCAATTCGAACCAACGAGTACAAACCCTGGTCCTGTCAAACCAATGATGTAATAATTGATACCTGCCGCTTCCTAGCCAGTTGCTCGGCATTGTTCGGATAGGGCAAGGACTAGTTGGCTCAGTGTCAGGATAATATGACTGAATGGGATATCAGGTCATGGTGCTGGCAGCCTGGGCTCTCAGTGGGCAGCACTATAAACTCACCATGAGCGTCCACTGTCAAAAGTCGAAACCCGTCCTGATATGACCTTAGATGTTGCGAGGATGTAAAACTCCAACAACCAACAACAGCACCCTTGTTAAAACCGCCTTTCATTCGGATACATGTGTGTATTTATTTAAATGAAAGGGAAACACAGCCCCAGTGTGTGTGGTGATCTATTTTCGTCACTTCCGGTTGTAGGTACCTTAGTGATGCATCCTGGGGGATTGCCAATTACATCAGCGATGGCAATAGGAGGCGACACTGTAGGGCTCCCGGCGCCGCCCGCTCCGTGCGGCGTCATCTTTTCCTATATAGACACCAATTTGTCACCACCAAGAATGGCGGAGCCACTGTCACAGCAGCCAACACCAGTGGGGGAGGGGGTGGAAAGAGGAGGGAAGAGGGAGGGGGGGAGAGGCGACGGTGGGGAAAGGGCCTGGTGGACTGAGGTGGAGGATGGGTTAAGTGGGGTGAGGTGGGGGTGGGTGGGTGGAGAATGGGGTGAGGGAGTGAGGTGGGGAGTGGGGTGAGGTGGAGGATGGGGAAGGTGGGATTGGGGTGTGGAGAATGGGGTGAGGGAGTGAGGTGGGGAGTAGGGGTGAGGTGGGGGATGGGGAAGGTGGGATTGGGGTGTGGAGAATGGGGTGAGGGAGTGAGGTGGGGAGTAGGGGTGAGGTGGAGGATGGGGAAGGTGGGATTGGGGTGTGGAGAATGGGGTGAGGGGGATGAGGTGGGGAGTAGGGGTGAGGTGGAGGATGGGGAAGGTGGGATTGGGGTGTGGAGAATGGGGTGAGGGAGTGAGGTGGGGAGTAGGGGTGAGGTGGGGGATGGGGAAGGTGGGATTGGGGTGTGGAGAATGGGGTGAGGGGAGTGAGGTGGGGAGTAGGGGTGAGGTGGAGGATGGGGAAGGTGGGATTGGGGTGTGGAGAATGGGGTGAGGGGGATGAGGTGGGGAGTAGGGGTGAGGTGGAGGATGGGGAAGGTGGGATTGGGGTGTGGAGAATGGGGTGAGGGGGATGAGGTGGGGAGTAGGGGTGAGGTGGAGGATGGGGAAGGTGGGATTGGGGTGTGGAGAATGGGGTGAGGGGGATGAGGTGGGGAGTAGGGGTGAGGTGGAGGATGGGGAAGGTGGGATTGGGGTGTGGAGAATGGGGTGAGGGGGATGAGGTGGGGAGTAGGGGTGAGGTGGAGGATGGGGAAGGTGGGATTGGTGTGTGGAGAATGGGGTGTCTGAAGTGGGGTGTGGGTGTGGTTTATTGGCTGTTGAGGGTTTACGTCCTGGCAACATCTCAGGTTATATCAAGACGAGTACCGACTTGTGATAGTACGCACTCATGGTAACTTTATAGTGCTGCCCCACTGGGAGACCAGACCACCAGCATTATGACCTGATATACCACTCAGTTACATTATCCTGACACTGATACTACCAGTCCATGCCCTATCTTAATAATGCCGAGTGCCTGGCTAGGAAGGGAGAAGTATCAACTTTGTAAGTCATTAGTTCAACTCGAATGGGAATTGAACTCTCGACCTTCCGCACGGGAAGCCTGCGCTTTATCGATTCGGCCACCGTGTCAGGTCAATTATGGGGTTGCAGAAAGGGGCTAGTGGGGTGAGGTGGGGGATGGGTTAAATGGGGTGAGGTGGGGGTGGGGCTGGGCGTGGAGAATAAGGTTGATGCGTGAAGTGGGGGAGTGGGGGTGAGGTGGAGGATGGGGTGTGTGGGTGGAGAATGGGGTAGGTGGGTAAATTTGGGAGTTGGTGTGAAGTGGGTGATGAAGTGGGTGGTGTGAGGTTGGGGATGGGTGAGTGGGTGAAGAATGGGGCGGCTGGGGTGAGGTGGAGGATGCGCTAAGTGAGGTGAGCTTGGGGATGGATGGGTGGGTGGATGGGTGGGTGAAGTGAGGTGAAGTGGGTGTGCGGGTGAGGTGGGGAGTGGAGATGAGGTGGAGGATGGGGAAGGTGCGTTTATTTGTTTTTTTTTGTCCATTAGTTGTTTAAGCAGGGGAAATTTCAGGCACACAACTGGTTTTCCTCATTCCACTGCTCCTTGCCCTATTCTAGTAATGCCGAGCTTCTGGCTAGGAAGCGACAAGTATAATTTTTTTAAGTCATTGGTTTGACTCGACCAGGATTCGAAACCACGATCCCATGATCCACCACCACGGGAGACGGACGCTCTAACTCATTCGGCCATCCCGTCTGGTTAACCAGACGGGATGGCCGAATGGAGAATGGGTGGTGGGTGTGTGAAGTAGATGTGGGTGTGAGATGGAGGATGGGGTGAGGTGAGTGGCAAATGGAGTGGAGTGGTGATGTGTGGAAGTAGGGTGATAGAAGGATGTGGATGGGGATGGGGATGGGGATGTTGGTCTGATGGGTTGGGGATGTCGTGTGGATGAGGTGAGGGTGAGTGTTCTCTGTGGCGTAGAGGTTAGAGTGTCTGACTTTTTTCTAGGTCAGACTCCTAATCTGAAGGTTGGTGGTTCGAATCCCCATGCCCCCATCTCTGCCAATTTGAATTTCCACCGCTGTGTATAACTTACAGCGTCATCAAAGGCCAGTTGCTCTCATACCATGTCTATGTGGTGTGGGAGGTTAAAAATCCCTTGGGTCGGTAAAAGTGTAGGCTCGGGCTTTCTATCAACAAACTGTCTAATGGTGAAAACAAGTCTATTCTGACTTAGCCATGATAGGCAGTATAAATCTAAAAGAAAAGGTTGGGTGAAATGGAAGATGCGTTGAAACACTGGAATTGGTCGATGAGGTGGAGGATGTGAGGGATGGGCTAGGTGTGTGTGGTGGGGTTGGATGGGGGGTTTGGAAGGCGGTGGGCAACAGATGGGTCACAACGCATGCGCATTGTGTGCCAGAATGAGGTTTCCTGTATGGGGATATAGGCACTGCGAAGCTAATTCTAAGCCAGGGTCCAATTTAATTATTAGCAAGATTTAATTTGCAAGGGTCGATGTAGTTGGCTACCCGCTCCCCACACGTACATACACACGTACATAGACCCTATAATACTAAGACGGCTCACTCAACCTGTACTGTGTAATCAAAATTATCAAACCCACCACTTGGTGCGCTGGCTGTTCTATTGGTTAAACAGGTGCTACATTATATGTATAAATGTATATGAATGTGAAAGATGTGTGATGATGGCGATGCTGATGATGATGTTGATGATGATGTGTATTTGTTTATAGCAATTTCATATTGATGTGTATTCATACTTACCTATCTCATGTATAATATAATTGTATGTGTTTACATGTGAAACACCAACCAGCAGCCGGGCTGATCAAACCCACCCCAAGGTGGCACTGCAAAATTTACATTATCATGGGAGAGATAGGGAGTGAGCCGTCTTAGTATTATAGGGTCTTTGACAGATGCCACTGTCACCTTGAGCAAAGAGAATAAATTCATGAATGTCTACCATTTAAGGAAAATTAATCTCTTTTTGTATAATGGCTTATTTACCCTATCCATAACGACTAAGTCGCATTGCGGCTTGTTTTCATCGCTGAAGAGTAATAATCTCAATTTGGTGGTTGCCTTGTCATCTTAGCTGTTAGTGTCAAGAAATATATTTCAACGTAGCCCAGCTTAGTAATATTAATAGTTTCTTAAAAGAGGGCATGGTATCTCTTTTTTTATTTATCTGCCCGTCCATTCCTTTCTCAATTAAGTACCTCAAACCCTGATTAATATAAGCTGGCCATGAGCCCTACTGCTACTATTTAAAAAGCAATTAATTTAGCAGAATACTTACTTTAAATGCCAATTAATTTCTATGCACCGATTTGTAAAGTCTAATCAACTAATCCACTTGTTGTGGTCTCCAATTATGTCAAGTCTAATCGACTAATCCACTCGTCGTGGTCACCAATTATGTAAAGCCTAAGGTTCGAATCTGCGGCTGTGTAGGCAGGCTATGGTGAAATCAATACAGACAAAGAGAAAGGAAGAGAAGAGAGAGTCCACCCTATGGTTTATTATTTATATGGTTACATGGGTTCATTGTAGAGTATCACCCCACCCCTTTCCCCCAATGGGGAAAAAGCATTCTTGGCCCTACCAATAGGGATCCAGCATTCCTGGTCCCCATGGATACCAGTGGTCTGCCCACCACCACAAGCTGTATGGCCCCATGGCCACCACCAACCTTGACCTTTGAATGTGGTGATCCCTATCCCAGCAGAGGATGTAGGCCATGAGTGCACTCACACCCAGGTCTGCCAGCACCACTATGTCTATTTACATCCCACTCAGGCACCACCAACCCATACATATATATACATTCATGTGCATGGTCACGTACACTGAACAGTAATAGAACATTTGCATTCCCCCCCTATGCTGAATATCAGAATATTTTTCACACTGACATTTGGGTTAGTATAGGTTTCAACAGTGAAAGGTTATATTAAATTGAATAAGTATTCCTTATATTACAGCAATATATATTTAATGAGTGTATCGGTATCTAAGTTGGAGATGTAGGACGAAATGTCCGTCAATGCTTATGTCACCCCCCACCCCCACCCCCCACCCCCCACCCCAAATGTATTATGCTTTCAGTGGACTATGAAAGTTTAAATCTGCATCAATGTAAAATCCTAGAAATAATGTAATATGCAGCATCTTACCGGGATGTATTTCAAGCAAAATTATAAATTAAAAGCAGAAGTTAATTATGCATTAAATTTGGCAGAACTGTGACAAAATTATGACATAGAAAGAGCAGTCACTATTCATCGAATTACTCTCTTCCGACCTTGTCCACCAACCTCACCCCTAGTTCTCGGGGAAACCTAAAGATCCATAACACTCGATGCTGCTCCTATTTAAGGAACTAATTAGTAGCAGTATTGACTTGATATTGATATATATGTTGATATATATATATATATCTATATAAAATTGGGTTAAATGAGTTGGTGGCGCTCATTTTCTGTCATTGATGGGGTGCAGAGAACAGGTAAGCAGCCCCTCCCACCTGCCACTCACACCAACAAGCCACCCCACTGGCCAACCCTACAAACCCCCTCGACCAATCAACTTCAACCTCGAAACCTCACCCCCAGACTCGCCCTCGTGAGCCTCGGCATAGCCACTCACGCACTGCCCACCATAGCAGCAACACTTCTTCTTAGCCCACCCACCCAAAACTAATGCACTTAACTCGATCTTTAAAAATAAACCCTAGCAAAAAACAAAATGAATGAAAAAACTAACAAACTAAAAAATTGACCTGATAACAAATTGAAACTCATATTATTGAAATGTGTGGATTGATGTATATTTTATGCTTGATGATTGTTTGATAATTGGTTGATGATTGATTAATGATTGATTGATGATTGATGGTTAAAATGCTTTGTTTATGATGATTGAAATGTCCTGTGATTATGATTAAATGTATTTATTTCTCATGTGACTATTATTAATCGCCATAACTTCACTTGCATGTCAGGCCTTGTTGCCGGTCTCTCACAGCTGCATTGAGTAGAGCTGTGCTAGTCAGCCGGTTTCCCTGCCTGTCATGCAAATAAAGTTGTGTTATTCCCACCTCCTGCTTCCTACTTCTCTGTTCCCCAGGTAGGAATGATACAGCTGTGAACATATTGTAAAATTTTCCGATATTATGAGATATGGGATATATGAACTCTGCTATAATAAATTGCAAACTTGTCTATAAAATGGTAAATAGTATATCACACCAAAGGCATATAAGGTATGTGTGGAGTTGGTGTTCTACTACTCATAAATGATAGAAATTGTATATTAATATAGTGTAGAGAGAGAGGGTCACTTCTTGACCTGAAGGAGTGTCACTTCTTAGGTGGGACAGTCTTTAGGAAGTTGCCTCACATACCCCCTCCCCTCAAGAGTTATTTATGGATCCATGCCACAGATACAGATCTAACCATGCCTTGGCAACAGGGATATAGAACCCTCATTGGTGGATAGAGGAATCCTTGTTAGGGATTGGAAGATTGGATCATGTGATCACCACCATTTTGTTCTGGAAACTATAAAAGTAATAAATGAGAGAGTCTCACTCTCCTACCTTTCACTCTTTATCTACTTTCCTTCCTTGCCTGTAGTGATTTCTTATTAGCCTGTCCACACCACTCAAACCACCAACCGTCAACTTTACACTATGTATATATGTAGGGGGCCTATCTATATATAGGGGGCCTATCTATATATATATGAATATATATATACATATATGGGTCGTTTCCTGGTTTGTTTTGTTTGTTGTTTTACGTTTCATGGTAAATGGGGGCAGAGTGTGACACGAGGGTCACAAATGAATATTGTGTATTTTCCTAATTTGTTCACTGAGTAGCCAACTCTTGTCCATATATATCCTGGTAATGTGAAGGAAAAGATAGTTGAGGTTACCATTTTGTCAGAAAAAGAAAAACTAATTGAGTAGCCAGCCACAAGTGTGGACTTATTAATCACCAAGTGTGGATTTATTAATCAAATCAAATTTATTGCATGAAACAATTAATTTTTACATTGTGGTCCCCAGAGTATAGAAATGCACTGTAAAGAAATCTGCATAGGATGATTATATTTTTCCCAATTTTGAGTTGTGGACGTAATGCAATAGAAGGGGACACCAACAATAATATGGAACTTCAACTTCAATTTTTTCCCATTAAGCTTTGTAAAAAAATTGATATTACTAGCCACATTACTAGAAAATAGTGTTACACATGCAACAATAGCTAGTGTTGAATTACAGAAACTCTGGTATTCCCAGGATAACATATTTCCTAATTTAACAAGCAACGGGACAAGCATGGGACATGACAGTTACGTCCAGAATCAGTTTAATCACCATAGAATATAAGATATACAAAAAATATATATGAATGCAAAATGAATATATAACTTCAAGTAAGAGTCTTCTTATATTATTTCATTGACTAACAGGTAAGATTCTGTGCAAAATAAAGGTCTAGTAGGCTGTAAAAAAGTCCAAATTCTCCATGTCACAAATTCATGCCTTTAAAACACAATATTTTTGGAATGAAAATGTTGCCTTTTTTTTACTGTCACATTAGGCCTTAAGTTTTTCATATCTATCTCTCCAAAGTGTAAGAATACCAATTCTATAAAGAAAATACCTCCTCTACTCTTTCCAGAATTGTTTTTGACCATTACATACTGAAAAGTACATTGACCCCATTTACCATGAAACGACCCATATATATATATTAGATATCTAATTGCAGTTCTTGGCACATTCCCTATGTCGATATCCATTGCAATGCTCACTAATATGCCCATTCTGATCAAAAGTGATTTCAGACTGGTCTATGCTATTTTTCCGTTTCAAAATTGTTTTGATTAAATGCATATATTAAAGTTACGTGGCTCTCTGCTTTGAGTGGTCCGTGGCCAGTGAACAGTTAGGGTAGGATCCCCAGACTGTCTTTGTTCGGTGCCGCATTGTCGGTGAACAGTTAGGGTGGCAGGTCCAGGCTGTCTGCTGTAGGTGGCATGTAGTCGGTGAACAGTTAGGGTAGCAGGCCGAGGCTATCTGCTTTACGTGGTTGGTGGTCAGTGAACAGTTAGGTTAGCAGGCCCATGCTGTCTGCTTTGGGTGTTGTGTGGTCAGTGAACAGTTAGGGTAGCAGGCCCAGGGTGTCTGATGTAGGTGGTGCATGGTCGGTGAACAGTTAGTGTAGCAGCCCCAGGTTGTCTGCTGTAGGTGGTGTGTAGTTGGTGAACATTTAGTGTAGCAGCCCCAGGCCGTCTGCCGTAGCTGGTGTGTAGTTGGTGAACAGTTAGTGCAGCAGCCCCAGGTTGTCTGCTGTAGGTGGTGTGTAGTTGGTGAACATTTAGTGTAGCAGCCCCAGGCCGTCTGCTGTAGGTGGCGTGTAGTTGGTGAACAGTTAGTACAGCAGCCCTAGGCTCTCTGCTGTAGGTGGCGTGTAGTTGGTGAACAGTTAGTACAGCAGCCCTAGGCTCTCTGCTGTAGGTGCACTGGTAGCATAAAAGCGGTTCAAGAGTTACGGTGTGTGGATTGGGTGTTGTTAGAGTGTGCACAACAGTGAAGAAGCAGCGTCCTGTCTTCCACTTCACCAGTGTGTCAGTCAATACGCCTCATTCTGCATCATTCTGCATCATTGCATGTCATTGCGCATCATTGCATGTCATTCTGTGTCATTCTGTGTCAGTCTGTATCAGTCTGCGCAATACTGCATTTTTCCGCGTCATTCCGTCTCATTTCGCGTCATTTCGCGTCATGTTACATCATTCGGCATCTCTCGGCATCAATCCGCGTCATTCTGCGTCATTCCGTGTCATTTCTCGTCATTCTGTGTCACTATGCGTCATTCCGTGTCATTCTACGTTGTTCTGCGTCATTCTGCATCATTTCCGCATCAGTCCGCCTCATTCTGCATCATTCTGCATCAGTCTGTATCAGTCTGCGCTATCCTGCATTTTTCGGTGTCATTCCATCTCATTTTGCGTCATGCTGCGTCATTCTGCATCACTCTACATCAATCCGCGTCATTCTGCGTCATTCCGTGTCATTTCGCGTCATTTCTCGTCATTCTGTGTCTTTATGCATCATTCCGTGTCATTCTACGTTGTTCTGCATCATTCTGCGTCATTCCGCATCAGTCCGCATCATTCCACGTCATTCCTTGTCATCCCGCGTCATTCTGTCAGTCTACTTCCGCCTCATTCCGCGTCATTCCGAGTCCTTCAGCATCATTCTATGTCATTCCACATCATATCACTATATACTATATATCATGCTATTTCACTGTCTCATGCTGCATAACTATGTCATACTATATCACTTTGCCTCATGCTATTAAATTCTATGTCATCCTCGGTCACTCTGTTTAATGCTACATCACTGTTTCATGCTATAACACACTGTCTCATGCTATATCACACAACCTCATGCTATTTTATGCTGGGTCACGCTTTACCACTCTGTATCATGTTAGATTGCTGTCCCGATTTTGCATCGCCAGGTGAAGAAATGTATTAGGCTGACTTCCTATATATGTTTATATATATATATATATATATATATATATATATATATATATATACAGATATGTGTAACGTATAACGAATTATGCAAGTATAAAGATACATTAGGGAATTATTATCATTATTGTTATACTCCATAAGACCCAACACAATACCGGTGGCGCCACCTGTGGCCTCCTCACCTCCACCGGATGTAGACCAGTGTCAATCGCACTGGAGAATTACATATATATATAATATATATATATATATATATATATATATATATATATATATGGCTAACTTTTAAAGTATTTAAGTGCAAATCTGACCATCCGAGCAGGTCTGGAGGCGGTAGTGACGAGACGGAGCTGGCATCAGGGTGGCCAGCAGTCACTCACAGGTGGCGCCAGTGGAAGAAGCAGGAACTAACTCCTATGACAGTAGCATAGTAGGTAATAACTCATTTATAGACGAGAACTGATAGGTGGTAGTATCCTTGTTTATATTCCCATAATAGATTATAGAGCACCTATATATATATATATATATAAATATGAAGTATACATATATATAGTCACTACTTTTCCTTCCGACTTTCGTGTGTCAACATTGTTACAGAACCCCTAATGCGGAACCGGAAATGAGCCGGGATGATCGAGCTTCTCTCCGGCAATGATTGAACACACTGATCGATCTGCGCCTCGAGGGCTAACGGTAAAGTAAACAATGGCTATTTTACGGGCAGTGCCTTACTTGTGGTTGTTAATTGGTTGTTGGAGTTTTATGTCCTGGCAACATCTATGGTCATATCAGGATGGGTACCGACTTATGACAGTGCACACTCATGCCGACTTTATAGTGCAGTCCCACTGGGAAATCAGGCCACTGGCGCCATGACCTGATATCCCACTCAGTCACATTATCCTGACACTGAGCCAACCAGTCCTTTCCCTATCATAATAATGCTGAGTACCAGGCTAGGAAGCGACAAGTATAAATTTGATAAGTCATATGTTTGACTCGGTCAGGAACCGAACTCCCGACCTTTTGCACACAAGTCCCACGCTCTACCTATTCGGCCACTGCGCCCGGTGGCCTTATTTGTGGAGAAATCACTCAACCTCAATCTGGTCTTTTAAAGGTTTGGCTTGGTCTTTGCTTTTGTTGTTGTTCTTGTTGTTTTTCCACAACCGGAAGTGACTGTCCTGTTTCACTGAAATGGCTGTTGATAAGCGTGCAAATGGTTCTTTAGTATTTTTAGGGGGAAAAGAAAGTCTATGAAACACACAGAACAGGGCAGCTTCACGATCACATCGAACAGTCGGAACACTATGCTATCCAACATGGCATCTCACGAGGTTATACATCATGTGATGTATAACGTACTATGCGAGTATAAAGGTTTTGTTTGTTTATTTGTTGTTGTTTTACGTCCTGGCAACATATCAGGTCATATCAGGACGGATACCGACTTGTGACAGTGCGCACTCATGACGACTTCATAGTGCTGCCCCACTGGAAGACCAGGCCGTCAGCACCATGACCTGATATCCCACTCAGTCACATTATCCTGACACTGAGCCAACCAGTCCTTGCCCTATCCTAATAATGTCAAGCGCCAGGCTAGGAAGCAACAAGTAAAGGTACGTAAGGGAATATTACTTATTATTATTATTGTTGTTATCCTCCCTAAGATAAGACACTTTACCGGTGGTGCCATCTCGCCCATTTCACCTCCCCCGGATGTCGACCAGTGTCAGTTGCACCGGAAGTGAAGAATAATAAACCAGTGGTAATGTATATATATATACTGTATACATATATATATATATATATATATATACTGTATACATATATATATATATATATGAGTCAGCGTCACGAAAACGGACCAATCGGTGGTCAATTGAAGATGTCGGCATCGCAATTCTTAAAAGCATAGTGCATTTCTTTGTTTCATATTAAATTATCCTAGAAACAAATAAGGTTGTTGTATTTTCTCGACCTTTACATTCAGGATAAATTTTAAGACTTTCCAACACCTCTGTCAATGCTAAACTATAATTATACTGATCGACGCCAACATCCAATGATCGACGCCGACAACTTTAACAGATGTCGGTATCGCAATTCTAAAAGTCTTGTACATTTTTTGTTTTATATTAAATTATCCTAGAAACAAATAAGCTTGTTGTATTTTCTCGACCGTTACATTCAGGATAAATTTAAGGACTTTCCAACACTTCTGTCAATGCTAAATTATAATTATACCGATCGACGCCGACATCCATGCTCGACGCCAACAACTTTTCCCAATTGGCCTCTTTTCATGATCCTGACCCATATATATATATATATATATATATATATATATATGTCATGGGGGCGATGAAAATGGGAAATATTGCGCCTAGAGCGGGACTCGAACCCACATCTCTTTGCATTCCGGGCCAGTGTGCTAACCATTACACCACCTAGGCTCCCTGATATCAACACACTCCCCACGCCTACCTGTCTATGTGGTTACTCGCACACCTGCATGGGCCAGTGTGCTAGACATTACACTAGGCTCCCTGATTGAACACTGTCACTGACTGTCAATGTGCTACGGCCAGGCAGTGCAGACACTACACTGTCCCCCGGGAAATGTAAGTCTTCGTAATGCTTGTACAATTACACTACATACAGGCAATGCACTAACACATACATACACAGGGTAGGTTCAACAACCATACAGCGCAAAGCTTGTACAGGATCCTGATCACGGCAACCAGTGTCATGGGGGTGATGAAAATGGGAAATACTGCGCCTAGAGCGGGACTCGAACCCACATCTCTTTGCATTCCGGGCCAGTGTGCTAACCATTACACCACCTAGGCTCCCTGATATCAAGACACTCCCCACGCCTACCTGTCTATGTGGTTACTTGCCTGAGAGGTCAGTGCAGACCACTACACTCGTCCCCCTGGAATTGTAAGTCTTGTAATGCTTACAATTACATACAAACAGGCAATGCACTAACACATACATACACAGGGTAGGTTCAACAACCATACAGCGCAAAGCTTGTACAGGATCCTGGTCACGGCAACCAGTGTCGTGGGGGGTGATGAAAATGGGAAATACTGCGCCTAGAGCGGGACTCGAACCCGCATCTCTTTGCATTCCGGGCCAGTGTGCTAACCATTACACCACCTAGACTCCCTGATATCAATACACTCCCCACGCCTACCTGTCTATGTGGTTACTTGCCTGAGAGGTCAGTGCAGACCACTACATATATATATATATATATATATATATCCCAATAGATGCGCACTGCGTGACTGCAGACACATGGATGCTTGTCTATTCAAAGTTAAAGAATTTTATGGATTTTTTGTGTCGTGCCTCTGAAATAAAGTGGGATTGTCTTATTTTATGTGCATTCAGTCTGAATATGATCATATATCGAGATTAAAGCTGCATAGTCCGATGAAATATCAATTTTTCAAAACCAAACCAATAATCTAGTTTTGATTTTACACATCTAACTTAGATACTGAGGCACTTATTAAGCATTTGTTTCTGCGTAGAAGGCAATACTGGTTGAATTTAACAGAACCTGTTACTGCAGAAGTCTATGGTGCCAGAGTTTTGGCAAGCATGCCAAAACTAATTTTTCATGTTTGCACTCAAAATATCTAAAAGAATTACCATTTAAAATAAAAGTAACTTTGAACTAGTGTAAAGTAGATACTAGTGATCGATCTAATATATTTATCTCAGAAAAATTACAGAAATTCAAAACCATCGGACTATGCAACTTTAATAGAAGCTGTGACTGCTGAAGTGTGAGAATTACTCCTAGGGTGTCAGAAATCTGACGCGCTTGCGAAAATTAATTGTTCATATTTTCACTTCAAATACCTCACAAGTCAGCCATTTTAAAGCAAAGATACTTCAAAATAAAAGTAACATAGATTATTACAATCATCCCAATAGATACGTCTCAGAAAATGGCTTCATTGGTTCTTGGAGTTTTACGTCCTGGCAATAGCTAAGGTATTATCAAGACGGGTACCGACTTATGACAGTGCGCACTCATGGTGACTTTATAATGCTGCCCCACTGGGAAACCAGGCCACCAGCACCATGACCTGATATCCCACTCAGTCACATTATCCTGACACTGAGCCAACCAGTCCTTGCCCTATCCTAATAATGCCAAGCACCAGGCTAGGAAGCAACAAGTATCAATTTTTAAGTCATTGGTTTGACTCGACCAGGGTTCGAACCCACGAACCCATGCGTTTCGGATTCCCCGATCTCCCAAAGCAGGAGAGGGATGCTCTACTCATTCGGCCATCCCGTCCGGTGAACGTAGATTATAACGATCAACCTAATATATACTTCTCAGAAAATGACAGAACAACTCGAAACCATTGGGTTATGCAACAATAATACATGAGGCTAACGCCCCTGGTTATCTCAATGGCAGGATAATGTGACTGAGTAGGATATCGGGTCATAGGGCCACCGGCCTGATTTCACAGTGCGGCAGCACTATTAAATCGCCATGAGTGCGCACTTTCACAAGTATGTCCTCGTCCTGATATGACCCTAGATATTGCCAGGGCATAAAACTCCAACAACCAACCATCAACGGATAAACCAGGCTATATTTCCTGACATTCAAAAGGGGCTCTAGCCACGTGGCCATCATAGCCCGCCCCCCCGCCCCCCCATCCCCACCCTCCCAAAGCCGCTGCTAATTTCACACTCAAACGGTTCATTAATGCATGTGTATGTCTGCCGAAGCATTACCCCAGCCGGTGCACCGTCTCACATACAAAGGCGACCCAGGGTAGCCGAGGTCTCGCCCCCCCCCCCCTTTTCTCCGCCCTTACATCGATATCGATACGGGCGGCAGGAAAGGGAGCCCGGCTGCCGGCCACAGGCCACCCGGGGCTGGCGTGTGAGAGGCGAGAAGGCCGGTCTGTGGTTGGTTGTTTGGGTTTTACGTCCTGACAACATGTATGGTCATATCACCGACTTGTGACAGTGCACACTCATGGGGATTTTATTAGTGCTGCCCCAGTGCCGGGGAGACCGGATCGCCTGCACCATGAACTGATGTCCCATTCAGTTGTAGTATCCCTACACTGAGCTAACCAGTCATTGCCCTATCCTATTAATGCCGAGCGCCAGGCTAGGAAGTGACAAGATTCAATTTTATAAGTCCTTGGTTTGTCTCGACAGGGAACTAACCTCCCGATCTCCCGAACACGAGGCCCTCGCTTTAATGAGTAGGCCACCGCGTCCAGTGCCTGCCTCTGCGAATGGGGGGGGGGGGGGGGGGACGAGGCCTGTGAGAGGGGAGCTGGCTGGCCGGACTGTGAGAGGGGAGGAGGCCAACCTGTGAGAGAGAAGTAGCCCGGCCTGTGAGAGGGGAGGAGGCCGGACTGTGAGAGGGGAGGAGGCCAGCCTGTGAGTGAGGAGTAGGCCGGCCTGTGAGAGGGGAGGAGGCCGGCCTGGGAGAGGGGAGGAGGCCGGCCTGTGAGAGGGGAGCTGGCCAGCCTGTGAGAGGGGAGGAGGCCGGCCTGGAAGAGGGGAGAAGGCCGGCCTGTGAGAGGGGAGGAGGCTGGCCTGTGAGAGGGGAGAAGGCCGGTCTGTGAGAGGGGAGAAGGCCGGCCTGTGAGAGGGTAGGAGGCTGGCCTGTGAGAGGGGAGAAGGCTGGCCTGTGAGAGGGGAGGAGGCTGGCCTGTGAGAGGGGAGGAGGCCGGTCTGTGAGAGAGGAGGAGGCCGGCCTGGAAGAGGGGAGAAGGCCGGCCTGTGAGAGGGGAGGAGGCTGGCCTGTGAGAGGGGAGGAGGCTGGCCTGTGAGAGGGGAGGAGGCCGGCCTGTGAGAGAGGAGGAGGCCGGCCTGGAAGAGGGGAGAAGGCCGGCCTGTGAGAGGGGAGGAGGCCGCCTTTAAGAGGGGAGGAGGCCAGCCTGTGAGAGGGGAGCTGGCCGACCTGTGAGAGGGGAGGAGGCCGGCCTATGAGAGGGGAGGAGGCTGGCCTGTGAGAGGGTGGAAGCCGGCCTGTGAGAGGGGAGGAGGACGGCATGTGAGAGGGGAGAAGGCCGGCCTGTGAGCAGGGAGAAGGCCGGCATGGGAGAGGGGAGAAGGCCGGTGTGGCGTTTTCAGATCTCAGTGTGTTTTGGAGTCTTCGCTCGGGGTTCTGCGCATGCGTCAAAACTGACCGGCATTTCTGCGTATTCGTTTAATCCATTGGCGTAACCCGTACGACTTTTTGATGCATAAATGTGGTCAAGTTATTAACTCTTCAATTCGCTAAATATATATTATTGAGCTATAATACTTTTAGCACATGGCACTTGTTTTTGTCAACTCCACTCACCGTGTTCTATTTGAATTTCTACCAACTTGGGTGACCCAAGTCGCCCGGGTTGTGTTAATCGAATATGCGCATGCGCAGAATACCGAGCGAAGACTCCAAACCCACTGAGATCTGAAACCGCCACACCGGTCTGTGAGAGGGGAGGAGGCCGGCCTGCGAGAGGGGAGGAGGCCGGCCTGTGAGAGGGGAGCCGGCCGGCCTGTGAGAGGGGAGGAGGGCGGCATGGAAGAGGGGAGCCGGCCGGCCTGTAATCCCGCCCCTCTGTGTGGCTGTGATCAGAGCAAAGTCCCGGATGAAGCTGCTGTGGGATCATCTGAGCTCTGGGGCCGTGTTGGTGATCCTAAGGGGGCGGGTGTGGGGAGGAGAGAGGGTGGGGGAGAGGGTGGAGGAGAGAAGTGGAGGGGAAAGAGGAGGGGAGGAGCGGAGTGTGTGTATGGGGCGGAGGGGAGGAGGGGAGGAGGGGAGGGAGGAGGAAATGTGTGTAGGGGGGAGGAGGGGAGCGGAGGGAGTGAGGGTGGGTGGAAGAGTGATGGTGGTGTTAGGGGAGGGAGGGGTGGGTGGAGGGTGGAGGAGGGAGGGAGGACGGGAGGAGGGGAGGAGGGGAGTGTGTGTATGCGGGAGGAAGGGAGCGGAGGGAGGGTGAGTGGGTGGAAGAGTGATGGGTGTAGGAGGGGAGGGAGGAGCGTAGGAAGGGAGGAGGGGAGAAGCGGAGATGGGGAGGAAGGGAGGGGGAGAAGTGGAGGAGAGGAGGAGGGGAAGAGGGGAGGAAGAGAGGAGGGGAGGAGGGAAGGAAGGGAGGAGGGGAGGAAGGAGTGTGTGTATGCGGAGGAAGGGAGCGGAGGGAGGGTGAGTGGGTGGAAGAGTGATGGGTGTGTTAGGGGAGGGAGGGAGGAGCTTAGGAGGGGAGGAGGGAAGAAGCGGAGATGGGGAGGAGGGGAGGAGGAGAGATGTGGAAGAGGGGAGTAGGGGTGGAGGGGAGGGGGAGAAGGGGAGGAGAGGAGGAGGGAAGGAAGGGAGGAGGGAAGAAGTGCAGGAGGGCAGGAAGGCAGAAAGAGAGGAGGGGAGAAGTGGAGATGGGGAGGAGGGAGTGTGTGTACGGGGTAAGAGGGGAGCAGAGGGAGGGGGTTTGGGTGTGGGTAGAAGAGGAAAGGGGTGTGAAAGGGAGGGAGGCAGCAAGGAAGGGATGGAGGATGGGTGAGAGAGGGATGGGGGGAGAAAGGGGGTGAGCGGATGAGGGAAGGGGGATGGGAGAGAAGCGGAGGGAGTTGGGTGGTAGAGGGGCGATGGGGTGGGGAAAGAGGTAGGGACGGAAGGAGGGAGGGAGGGAGGGAGGGATGGGGGATAGGTGGGTGGAGGAGGGATGGAGTTTGGAAGGAGAGGGTGGCAGGGTGGGTGGTCGGTTGGTAGAGGAGGGATGGGGCGAAAGGGAGGGAGGGATGGAAGGTGATGGGTAGTTGGAGGATGGATGGCATGAGGTGGGGAAGGGGAGGGAGGGAGGGATGCCGGAGGGGTTAGTGGAAGGAGGGAGTGGGTGTGGAGTGAATGACCTATATAGCTACAGATCTAGCATCGTATATCAGATGGGACCAGTGCGCACACGCACTGTGCACATCTGGGCGTTTGCCAGTGCGCATGCGCGTTCTGTCTGCGAGTGCAAGCGAGAGTGCGCATGCGCATGTGCGCGTCGGGTGACGCGCGTGTACATGCGCGAGTTAGCTGCTACTGGCTGATTGGCTGTTGGGAGTTTTACGTCCTGGCAACATTTAGGGTCAAGCTGCTACTAGAAAAGTCGGCTCCAGCTCCTGTGTAGTGTAGTCGGGTTCGGTAAGCTGGCAGCAGTGTCGCGGGCCTCGCGCGCGGAAGGTCGGGAGTTCGGTTCCCGGTCGGGTCAAAGCAATCACTTTAAAATTGGAACTTGGCATTATTATTATTATTGGAATTGGAACTTGGCATTATTATTATTATTATTATTATTGGGATTGGAATTGGAATTTGGCATTATTAGCATAAGGCAATGATTGGTTAGCTCAGTGTCAGGATAATGTGACAGTGGGATATCAGGGCAGCATTATAAAGTCACCATGACTATGTACTGTCACAAGTCGGTACTCATCCTGATATGACCTTAAATCTTGCCAGGACGCAAAACTCCAACAACCAACCAGCGGTGTCAGTAAACGGGGAACAAAACGGGATGAGAGTGTGCCATGGCGGCAATGGGCTCGGTCATGTTAAGCAGTTATTGACTGATATTGGGTTGGAGTCCAAAGGGCTTCTGGGGTGAGTGAGAAGTTTTGGAAAGGTGTAGTCGATCGAAGTCAATACTGAGTCAGTCGGCATGGTTTGTTTGGTTGGTTGTTGGAGTTTTGCGTCCTTTCAACATCTTAGGTCATACCAGGACCGGTGTGGGTTGGTTGATTGTTGGAGGTGTACATCCTGGTAACATCTAAGGTCATATCATGACGGGTACTGCCTTGTGACAGTGCACACTCATGGCGATTTTATAGTACTGCCCCACTGGGAGACCAGGCCACCAGCACCATGACCTGATATCCCACTCAGTCACATTATCCTGATACTGAGCCAACCAGTGCGTATCCCTATCCTAATAATACCATTGCCTAAGTGGGGGTGGGAGATGCAAATCTTATTCCTAGGATTAATGGATTTAAAACAATTATTAATTTAAAAACTTACACAAAATATATGTGCAAAATAAGGCTAAGAAACCCCCACTAAGCGGCACCGCAAAGGGGCATGTGATATGTCATGGCCCACCAATGGGACGCCCAATGGAAGGTAACCATGCCAAAAGTAGCCAGATAATACACCAAACAGCTACATGTAAATAGGAGTAGGCTAGTCTAGTAATAAGAGTAGAACAAAATAAAATAATACATATATGTCAAGAAAATCCAAAAAACTAACATAGGATACTAACCATACCAACCAATTATCTATCTGCTACTGAAATGCAGGCAATCAAATACCTTATCAGCAGCTACTGTGTGGTAACATAACACCAACACTACAACTGGCCAGCATTGAAAACAAGCCTGGGTACCCGGGCATATATGCTATGGACAGTATAAATACAGCCTCAATTATTTTTCTTTAATTAAAAAATTAAAACTAGCTTTAAAGCCTAGATGATTTTGATCTGTGGACACGATAGTTAAAGCAGTGCCATAGGGGTGATGAAAGTGGGAAATATTGTGCCTAGAGCAGTACTCGAACGCACACTTCACACCATTTCGGGGCTTATGTGCTAACCATTACACTACATAGGCTCACTGATGCAATCACCTTATCCATGGCTAGCTGTCTATGTGGTTCCTTGACTGAGAGGTCAGTGCAGCGTACTACACTCATTCCCCTGGAATTGTAAGTGTTTTAAATGGTCATTTAATGCTCACAATTACATACATACAGGCATAGCACTAATATATACACAGGGTAGGTTCAACAACCATACAGTGCATAGCTTGTACAGGAACATGGTCATGGCAACCAGTGTCATGGGGATGATGAAATTGGGACAAATTTCACCTAAAGCAGGATTCGAACCTACATTTCTTGCCATTCCAAGGCTAGCGTGCTAACCATTACACTGTCAAAGCTCCCTGGTGTAATCACCCTGCCCATGTCTACCTGTCTATGTGGCTCCTTGCCTGAAAGGTCAGTGTAGACTACTATGCTCATTCTAAATCTGTTAAATTGTTTATGTACATAAGTTGTTTAATGCTTACAATTACATACATACAAGCAGTGCACTTACATATAGATATATATATATATATATATACAGGCTAAGTTCAACAACCACACAAAAGCAGATTCTACAGGATCCACATCACAGCAACCAATGTTTTTGGGTTGATGAAAATTCTGACTAATATTCTGACTAGAGAAGGATTCAAATTCCACGCACCTTCTTGCCATTTTGTATCTATTACTCTGTATTAGCTATTATCACACCAATACACTTCAGAAGGTCGCTGATTCAATCATCATATCTACACCTACCTGCCTGTGTGCCAGAGAGGTCAAAACAGACTATCTAACTTGCATATTAAACAATATTTATTGCTACATAAGAGGAATACTAACAGCGCGATGTTTTCTGTGGCGGAGTGGTTAGAGTGTCTGACTTTTTTCTAGGTCAGACTCCTAATCTGAGGGTCGGCGGTTCGATTCCCCGTGCCCCCAGCTCTGCCAATTTGGATTTCCACCACTGTGTATAACTTACAGTGTCATCAAAGGCCGGTTGCTCTTATACCATGTCTATGTGGTGTGGGAGGTTAAAAATCCCTTGGGTCGGTAAAAGTGTAGGCTCGGGCTTTCTCTTGACCAGCAGTGGAATGAGGAAGACTAGTCGTCTATGACGGAAATTTCCCCTGCTTAAACAACTAATGGACAACAACAAAAAATGTGCCATTGCGTATCAATGTAGATCATTCTTCATCAGTCATCATATTCTCATTCACTAGTTTATTCATCGCTTGAAAATAATTTGCGAAAATAACCGCAAGCATCACTGGCTGCACGACCAGCATCTGGGTGTTGAAATTGTGAAATAGTGGTTGCTTTTTTTAAAACTATTAAAGCTGCATAGTCCAATGAAAAAAGTCACATTTTCAAAACCAAAGCAATTATCTAGATTTGATTCTACATATGAAGAGTTCAGGCGCAAAACCATGTAAACCCAATCCAAAAATGTAGTTTAATTTAAAGGTTTCTACCTGAAAATAATAATAATTTTCACTAATTACACTTTTCATATGATCACATGCTTATGGAGAAATGAACAAAAAATTAGGAAAACAACAAATTTAACTCTTTGAAGTTTTGATTCCAATGTTTATCTCCATTTCTGGATTGGTGTTTACATGGTCTTGCACCTGAACTCTTCATATGTAGATTAAATACTGGTGCACTTATTAAACATTTGTCGCCATATAGGAGGGAATATTGAGGCAATTTAATAGAACCTGTTGCTAGAGAAGCCTATAATGTCAGAGTTTTGGTGTGCTTGCCAAAATTAATTTATCATGCTTGCGCGTCAAATTTCTATAAAATTAGCAATTTAAAATAAAACTTACTTAAAACTAAAGTGAGATAGATTATAACGATCACCCTAATATATTTATCTCAGAAAAAGACAGAAACTCAAAACAATCAGACTACAATTCTAACATATTGGCTAGCTTTGCTAATGTTGACTATTTATTATATGTACTAGTGTAAGCAAAATCAACAACCAATGGCAGCTTTTTGCTGGATTTTATGGACTGTATTTAATCACAAGTAATTAATAAAAGATCGCCAACATTTCTTTAAACCAAAATTGTCTCCAAACTGAGAACATGGAAAATAACACAGCCTCAGAAAGTCGACGCTGATGAGCTGTAGTGACACCTTACACCCATCTCTTGTTCAGATGATGGATAAGATTTGCATGAAAACCATCAGTGTTTTTTGTTTGTTTTGGGTGGGTTTGTTTTCGAAAGTTGTACCTCGAGCTGAGAATTAATTATTAGTATCATTTTATTTCTGCTTAATTGTGCTACTCTCTGGTTGTACACTAACGAGTGTGACATCATACAGGTGAATTCTGCCACCAGACGGGATGGGCGAATGAGTTGAGCATCCGTGTCCAGTTTTGGTAGATAGTGGGATTCTAAACCACGGGTTCCAACCCTGGTCGAGTCAAGCCAATGACTTCAAAATGTATACTTGTCGCTTCCTAGCCAGGCGCTTGGCATTATTAGGTTATGGCAAGGAGCAGTGGAGTGAGGAAGACCAATCGCCCATGATTAAAATTTCCCCTGCTTAATCAACTAATGTACCAACAATATAGATATATTCGCAAGGCTGATCTTGACGAATGACTTGTTGGTAGTATTTGAAGAAAACAGTGTCCTTGGTAAGCCATTTATTCAGCAGAATATACTTCTTTTTTGTTCAGTGCTGACGCATTGGTTTTCCTGCCATTTGTTTTTCATTGTAGACATGTATCACTGCACGTACCTAGATAGGGTCGATAAGTAAAACTAAAAAGTGTAGGTCACTGGGTTAGTGGGTCAGTCCTCAAGCCTCTAGAGCACTTTTATTTTTATCATCGGCTATTGGATATCAAACATATGGTCATTCTGACATATTTCTTTGGAGGAAACCTGCTGCTGCCACATAAGCAGCAAGGGGTCTTTTATATGCACTTTCCCACAGATGGGACAACACATACCACAACCTTTGATGAACCAGTTGTGGACCACTCGTTGTGTGAGCTAAAGTGACGCGTTTCTGTGTAAACGGTGCTGGCTGTTATCATGGATGGGTTCCCCCCCCACAATAAAAGGTGCAGAATTATCTTTAAATTATGGCGAACAAACAGTTAATATGTACACACTGTTTATCAGCAATGGCGATAAATAAATCAACATTGAACGCATTTTTATTTAAATCACAACATAGGTTTGTTGGGCTTTCTTAATTATTTGTATTTAGCAAAAGACAACAAATTGTTTTTATTTACTTTTTTATTCAGCAAAAGAGAACGAATTCGGTTGAATACGCACATTGACTATTTTCTGGGGGATCAAACTATGGGTAGAATCTAAGCCAATGATCCGACTGAATAAACAGAAAAGTGGAGAGTTAATTAGTTAATGTTCACACACAGTTTGACATGGGTACAAACCGTAAGATAATGAATGCACACTCATAAGGCCTTTCACAAATATTATCTTGCATCTCTCTCAATGTTTTGACATTCACCCATGTTTAATTAATCCATTAATGCAATCCCACGTCTCTTTCCTGCATGCAGTCCTGTCTGTGGGAAAGTGCATAGAAAAGACCCCTTGCTGCTTATGGAGTAGCCTATGTGACGGCAGTGGGTTTCATCTAAAGAAATGTGTCAGAATGACTGAATACTTGACGTCCAATAGCCAATGATAAAAATCAATGTGCTCTGGAGGCGTCGCTAAATAAAACAAACTTTCCAACTTCTCTGTTGTAAATTAGCTTCATGTATGCCTGGCGGACACTAAACGACAACTGGGGAAAATATGAACAGAATTCTATCATGAATCATAAAATGATATTGTGAGATCCCAGGAAAATATGTTCTTTTAAATGCTCACTGTATTTTGATTTCGGCAAAATAAAAAGCTTTACTTTTCTGTGCTGAAGCCATGTAAACCATTCTATGGATATCTAATTGGCCACATGACGGTAGTAGTCCTCATATTACCTCAATGGGTGCTAGGACGCTAAACCCTAATCAGTGTGCAGACTGTATGGAGGACTTGCCCAGAAAAGTAGGTGCATGTCAAATAATAATGAAGTAGTTTTTGTTTGTTATTCTTGTATGTCCTAGCAACATCTAAGGTTATATCAGGAAGAGTAATGAAGAGAATGACGTCAGGGAATAGTTGACTGCGTAATATTGATCATAGCAATCACATTCACTCAACCGTGTCTACTCCATAAGGTGAATTTGTAAACACATGTGATGTATAACGAATTATGGTTAGCACACTGGCCCGGAATGCAAAGAGATGTGGGTTCGAGTCCCGCTCTAGGCACAGTATTTCCCATTTTCATCACCCCCATGACAATAGTATTACCTCTCTAAATCGACCGACCATGGGACCGACTATAAATGGTGCAATTAAGGAGGTGGTTGGTTTAGGGAGTTTTGTTGTGTATCATTATAATGGTATTGTATGGGCAATTGTTTGGGATTCAAATAAAGCGATCGATATAGGGGAGTGGTCGATCTGTTTTACATGATCCGTTAGAGAGGTTTTATTGTATATTTATATATATGTATATGTGTATATATCGCTGTCAGTGTCATAGTTATATAAATACATGGCCACATAACTCCTCCAGGTGCCAACCGGACAACTCCACCGCCTAACTTCACCCACCCACCCACACCTAAAAAAATGAAATAACGGGAAGGGTTAAGGGCTCGAATCCGGCCCAGATACCATCATTGGGATCGACAGCCCCAGGGACGAATGAACCATCCACACGTACTAGCACCCAACTTCTGACTATCTGTAATTGAACTGTAAATGACCATGATGAAAATGAAAAAATCACTGTATGGTACTCCTGTGTCCGCCCTTAGTGAATTAATGCTTTTGAATTAAATATACCAGCTTGATAATGATAGTATACCATATTTTAGTTCAGATTAGCGTTGATAATAAATTTAGGAGATATTTGGAGTGTAGGAATGCAAAGTCATGAGTACATACACATCAGTTGAGGCCACATATCATAAGGTGTTATTGCCGTGGCTATGTTTGAACAAAGACCCTATAATACTAAGACGGCTCACTCCCTATCTCTCCCATGGTAATGTAAATTTCGCAGTGCCACCTTGTGGTGGGTTTGATCAGCCCAGCTGCTGGTTAGTGTTTCACATGTAAACACATACAATTATATTATACATAAGATAGGTAAGTATGAATACCAATCAATATGAAATTGCTATGAACAAATACACATCATCATCAGCATCATCATCATCATCGCCATCATCACACATCTTTCAAATTTGTATATACATTTATACATATAATATAGCAACTGTTTTTTAACCAAGAGAACAGCCAGTGCACCAAGTGGTGGGTTTGATCATTTTGATTACACAGTACAGGCTGAGCGAGCCGTCTTAGTATTATAGGGTCTTTGGTTTGAAGCAAGAATTTAAATGTTTCTTTGGGTAAAAACTCCAATGAAATCAGGAATGAGTACATTACCATCGAAGTTGTGTTATGTATGGTAAAATCTAGGTTTTGGTTTTTGAAAATATTCAGATTTCATCGGATTATGCAACTTTAAGCACAGGCATCAAACATCTCAAGCTTATTTGGATCATTTCAAATACCCAAATTCATATAGGTAATACACGATTTTTGCTCTGGTATTTTGCCGATTTCAAACATTCTAATCTATGTACACATAAATATAGATAATTAGATACATAATATCAAGTTTGCATATCATACTAGGCTTAGTGCAGTACTATATTATGTCTAATGCCAGGTTCACCTCGCTGTCACACTTGACCTCGCTGTCACACTTGACCTCGCTGTCACACTTGATATCGCTGTCACACTTGATCTCGCTGTCACACTTGATCTTGCCGTCAGCTTGATCTTCCTGTCATTGATATCGCTGCCACACTTGATCTCGCTGTCACTTGACCTCGCTGTCACACTTGACCTCGCTGTCACACGTGATCTCGCTGTCACTTATATGGTAAGGCCAGGGGTGGCTAGTGATTGTCAAGACAACAGTGTCAGATTTAGATGAAGAGAGGCCCTGGACTAGTCCACGTGTGAGACCCCACCCAAACATCTATGACAGCGTAAAAAATAGGATACACCTTGGCCAGAGCCCCCTCCCCCCATCCCCCCACCCGGAAATGTTGAGGCCCTAGGCTTCAGGTTGTCAAACCTATCAGGAAATCTGATATTGCCTGACAGGTACTCTAGGCTGGTAAACACCATTTGCTATACACATTTGCGCACTGAGTGATTGCTGTCACAACACAGATATCACTTGACAGTTAGTGTTGACAGACAACTACATTGTTTTTTTAATGGTAAGCCATTATGGACATAAATACCATTGGTAAGAAAACACACTTACTTCAGTCAATAAAGTCGAGTGTATGCATATCAAGGCTGAAGAAGGCGGTGTTTAAGCTGAATTAACATCTAAATAGTGTTAATGACACTTTTAAATTATTTTTATTTTACATTTGTTGAGTAAGTGGGGGTAATTTCAATCACCGGCAATTGGTCTTCCTCATTTCATTGCTCCTCGCCCTATTCGACGAATACCAAGTGCTCGACAAGGCAGTGACAAGTATACATTTTGAAGTCATCAGTTTGACTCGACTGGGGTTTCAAATCTTGCATTGAAGTGGGCGCCTAACTTATTCGGCCATCCCGCGCCTGAACTGGTTGGTCTGATAAAATTGATATTGGACTGGCCAGTCTGATTTCCCTTTCGGGTAATTTGGTTATCTGGCTAAAATACATCTGAATCAAACGAATGAATTACCAAATTTATTATAGTTGTCGCTACCTAGTCTGTCACTCAATACTACTTGGATAGGGGAATGACTGGTTTGCTCAGTATCAGGATAATGTGACTCATTTGGAAATATGATCATGGTTCTGGCAGCCTGATCTCTCAGTGGGGCAGCACGATAAAGTCATCATGAGTGCACATTGTCACAAGTCAGTAACCATCCTGGTATGACCTTCGATGTTACCAGGATGCAAAACCCCAACAGACAAACCAATCATGATATGACCTACGAAGTTACCAGGATGTAAAACCCCAATACAACAAAGCATCCATATATGACCTTAGAAGTTGCCACGATGGAAAAGTAAAACCCCAATAAACAAATGAAGCAAATTTATTGCCCGCACACGCTCACTGACAGAAAAACACACACTAACACACACTATGGAGTCGCATCTCTAAAGGTGCGTGACCACGTGTCACCGCTAATATGACCTTAGAAGTTGCAAGTATGGAAAAGTAAAAACCCCAATAAACAAACAAAACAAAAAACTAAATGGGTAACCTCTCTCTCACACACATGCACTAACAACACAAAGACACACATATACAAAATGGAGTCACATCTTTAAAGTTAAATGTGCACCTCCATAACATGCATACACAATGGAGTCACATCTTTAAAAGTGCATGTCCATAACACATGTACACGATGGAGTCATATCTTTAGACTTAAATGTTCACATCCATAGCACACAGACACGATTGAGTCACATCTTTAACTTAAAGGTACACATTCATAACACACATACAAAATGGAGCCACATCTTTAATTTAAAGGTACATGTCCAGAACACATGTACATGATGGAGTCACATCTTTAAGCTTAAAGGTACACATCCATAGCACACGTACACAATGGAGTCACATCTTTAACTTAAAGGTACATGTCCATAACACACGTACACATTGGAGTCACATCTTTAAACTTAAAGGTAGACATCCATAGCACACATACATGATGGAGTCACATCCTTAACTTAAAGGTACACGTTCATAACACACATACACGATGGACTCACATCTTTAACTTAAAGGTACACATTCATAACACACATACACAATGCAGTCACATCCTTAAAGTTAAAGGTGCACGTCCATAGCACACATACACAATGCAGTCACATCTTTAACTTAAAGGTACACCTGCATCACACACATACACAATGGAGTGACATCTTTAACTTAAAGGTACATGTTCATAACACACATACACAATGGAGTCACATCTTTAACTTAAAGGTACACGTTCATAACACACATACACAATGGAGTGGCATCTTTAAAGTTAAAGCTGCGCGTCCATGCGCTACAACGCTACACCGGCTCGCCGAGATTCTGGTAGGGGGAGATGGAAATGGTCTCGAAGGTTCTGCTCAGCGCCTCCTGGCGGATTACTTCCGGTGGATGGCGCGTCCAGACGTAGCGACATCCGCACGTCAAGTAGGTCAGCAGAACGCCCACAGAGCACACCGCCATGCCTAGCAACGGCCATAGCAACACGTGCAGGACGCGCCAGGTGCCGTGACGGCGGTGGATGACGTAATGGTGGTCACGTGGGTTGTAGAGACACGGGAACGAGGCCCCCTGCCGCTCGAGCACGGCCTTGAACCGGGCGACGCTGATACTGTTCTCGTATGAGGAGGCGGTGCACTTTGGGCCATAGGAGCACTGGAAGAGTGGGGATTAGAGAAATGTAATTAGATAAGGTTCCTGTGTTTGTTCTTGTTTTCATGTACTAGCAACATCGAAGGTCATAAAATGATGGGTATTTGAGACTGTCTCAAAAGGTGCTAAGCAATATGGGACAAAACTGTGTCCATTGTAACGATCAACATATTATCCGCTTATGCATTTACTTACTTACTTACGCCTACTGCCCAACTTTGGGCATAGACCATGAACAAGGGCTCTCCAGTTATCCCGGTTATGCATTTGCTCAGGATAAAATAATTTGTTTTTTACATGGTGTTCCAAAATCCCAATAGAATACATATTGATTTGAAGCAAATGTCCTTGTGTTTTCATTGTAACCGTTTCTGTGCTGTTTTGTGTCAATCGTTACAATGGACAAAAAAAAGAAGAGGTATCACCTTTTGAGACAGGCTCATATAGTCCTACTGACTTGTGGACAGTGCGCACTCATGGCAACTTTATAGTGCTGCCCCATTGGTAAGACCAGTGAGCATGTTATACATTCTGTAGCATGTGATGATGTCGCATTGCATCGCAACACGGGTAATTCACCAAGGCAGAGACAGAGATGGTTACATAATGGATTATTAATTCGGAAAGGGTCAGTATGTTGAAATGATGGTTAACTGGCAACTAGGTCATGGGTACGTTCCATAGATATTTTTGTTCGGATCAGATGTTAAGGATACCAGACTCGAACCCCTCAGCCCTACCATTGCTATATTTATCTAGCAGTGTGGGTGAGTGGGTGGGTGAAGAAATCGTGAAGTGTGCTTCGATGACGGTGGCTGTGGTTGTTATGTGTGGGTCTGAACGGGTCGATAAGTCACGTGATTGGGAAGGTGGGATGGGATATAGGGCACGTGTCGCCAATTAGAGTTTATCGTATAGTAAGAAGCATTGCAAGTTGAATTAGATCTGGTCATCAATCTATTACCAAAGTTGATCACTGATCCTATTATCCTGTCCCAACTTCCATGCCACTGTGTTTATGAATAATTCTTTTTTCTTCTCCTTTTTGTCAGCATTTTTTATTCATCTTTAAAAAAAAAAAAATTTATCTGACTACAGCCTTTCTGAATACAATCGGTTTTCGCCGTAAATAGGTTAATGTGTATGTAATGGACATCATCTCGACTTTTGTGAGCTGCTCACTGCTGAGCTATTCATGGTGAGCAGATAAGGCTTAATCAGTTTTTGTTCTGGCAGAGAACCAAGATTATATGAATTCTGAAAGCAATTGGTTTTGGGGTTATTCTTAAAGCTGCATAGTCCGATGAAAACATAAAATTTAAAAAACTGATACAATTATCTAGATTTCATTGTGCAGTTTAGATACAGGGCGCCCACAGATCTAATTCAACTTGCAATGCTTCTTACTATACGATAAACTCTAGGGGGTGAAAGGTGTCATATACCCACCTTCCCAGTAACGTGACTTATCGACCTGTTCAGACCCACACATAAATAACCAGATGGGTCCACATTTGACACCACATAGAAGGGGATCCTGAGTTGAATTGAATAGAAGCTGTTATTGCAGAAGTTTACAGTGTAGGAGTTTTGGCAAGGGTGGGAGGGAAGGACGGAGACATGGAAGGGAGGAGGAAGGGAAGGAGGGAGAGGGGAGGAGGGAGGAAAGGGAGGAGGGAAGGAGGGAAGGAGGGAAGGAGGGAAGGAGGGAAGGAGGGAAAGAGGGAAGGAGGGCAGGACAGAAGGAGGGAAGGAGGGAAGGTGGGAATAACAGAAGGTGAGAAGGAGGGAAGGAGGGAGGAGGTAAGGAGGGAAGGAGGGAAGGAGGAAGGAGGGAAGGTGGGAAGGAGGGAGGGAAGGAGGGAAGGAATGAGGGAAAGTGGAAAGGAAGGAAGGAGGAAAGGTGAGAAGGAGGGAAGGTGGGAAGGAGGGAAGGTGGGAAGGAGGGAAGGAGGGAAGGAAGGAAGGTGGTAAGGACAGCAGGAGGGAAGGAGGAGGGAAGGGGTGGGAAGGTGGGAAGGACGGAAGGAAGGAGGGAAGGTGGGAAGGAAGGAAGGTGGTAAGGACAGCAGGAGGGAAGGAGGGAAAGAGGGAAGGAGGGAAGGTGGGAAGGTGGGAAGGACGGAAGGAAGGAGGGAAGGTGGGAAGGGGGGAAGGAAGGAGGGAAGGAGGAAAGGTGGGAAGCAGAGAAGGAGGGAAGGAGGTAAGGAAGGTGGGAAGGAAGGAAGGACGGAAGGAAGGAGGGAAGGAGGGAAGGTGGGAAGGACGGAAGGAAGGAGGGAAGGTGGGAAGGAGGGAAGGGGGGAATGTGGGAAGGTGGGAAGGTGGGAAGGAAGGAGGGAAGGAGGAAAGGTGGGAAGCAGAGAAGGAGGGAAGGAGGTAAGGAAGGTGGGAAGGGAGGGAAGGAAGGAAGGACGGAGGGTGGGAAGGAAGGAGGGAGGGAAGGAAGGAATGAAGGAGGGAAG
Source organism: Branchipolynoe longqiensis (assembly GCA_030323885.1). NCBI lineage: Eukaryota > Metazoa > Annelida > Polychaeta > Phyllodocida > Polynoidae > Branchipolynoe > Branchipolynoe longqiensis. The sequence goes on along the minus strand of CM059195.1, from coordinate 46,106,604 downwards.
GAAGGAAGGAAGGTGGGAAGGAGGGAAGGAGGGAAGGAAGGAAGGAGGGAAGCTGGGAAGGTGGAAAGGAGGGAAGGAAGGAAGGGCGGAGGGAAGGAAGGAGGGAAGGAGGGAAGGAGGGAAGGAGGGAAGGTGGGAGGGAGGGGAAGGAGGGAGGGAAGGAGCGAAGGAGGGAAGCAGGGGAGGAGGGAAGGTGGGAAGGTGGGAAGGAGGGAAGGTGGGTAGGAGAGAATGAGGAAGTAGGGAAGGTGGAAAGGAGGGGAGGAAGGAGAGTGGGAAGGGGGAAAAGAGGAAGGACGGAAGGAGGAAGAGGGAAGGTGGGAAGGAGGGAATGAAGGAAGGAGGGAAGGGGGAAAGGAGGAAGGAGGGAGCGAGCGTTTGATCTGGCTGGGGTTCGAATCCTATGACTTGCCAGGATTCGAATCCTATGACTTGCCAGGATTTTAATCCTATGACCTGTCAGGGTTCGAGCGCTATGACCTGCCAGGGTTTGAATCCTATGATTTACCAAAATAAAGCTATCCATGTCATGGTGGTCTTAGTTCTCTGATGGAATTCAGTAAATGCCTCCCCTGTGTTCATTGCTGCTGCTATTGACTTGATTAAATTCTGTTCGCCTCTCTGGAGTGTTCTTTTTTCATTTGTTCTACCGCAGCCTCAATTACCATTTCAAATGCGGCATGTAATTGGCGCCCCGTTGTGGGTTGGTCTTCGGGCTGGAACCAACACCCAAGGGTTTGCATGACACGTCAGTTCTAACCACTCAGATGAAGGCTTGATTTGGGTCGAGAGACGCGTCTGGGCCAGGCCTACGAGTACAAGTATGAAGTATGGATGGGTGGGCGGAAATGAACCGGTGGTGCAGGATGGACACGGGGCCGGCTCACCATGAAGTGTCAATGGCTAGTGGCTGGCTAGCTTATATATGGCAGCGCCAGGGTGTGAAAGCCCACCACTGCAACGCAAGTGGACGGGGAGGAAGCTGCCCATCCACCCGCGAGTCGATCACGGTGGCGGTGGGTGGCAGTTGGTGGGGCGAGTGGCGAGTCATTCCCTTCAAATCAAACGCAATGCCAACATTGCGACCGATCACATGGATACATCGCTGAATAATTGCTTTCAATGGAAAATAGGTCAAGTGGTTAAAGCTGTCGTTTCAGGGTATAAATAAGAGAATTTACCGCTCCAAATCTCATGATGTGCAATCTGATTTGCTATGGTCATTGGCTCGGCAATCAATTGTTTGTTTTCTATAAGAACAAATTCAACATTTTCGCTGATGTTAAAGCTGCATAGTCCGATGAAAACATAAACATTTCAAAACCAAAACAATTACCTAGTTTTGATTCTACATATCTCACTAATATACTAGTGCACTTATCAAATATTTGTCGCCACACAGAAGGGAATAGTGAGGTAATTTAATAGAATCTGTTTCTTCAGAAGCCTATGGTGTCAGAGTTTTGGCATGGTTGCACTTCAAATATCTAAAGAAATTAGCGATTGAAAATAAAAGTTGCTTCAAACGAAAGTAATGTAGATTATAATGATCAAACTAATATATTTATCTAAAAGAAATTCCAGAAATTCAAAACCATCGGACTATGCAACTTTAATGTTCACAGTGACTGACCAGAAAGGGAATTAAATAAACATTTTTTACAAAGCATAACCATTGACATGTGACTCACATCACTACTCATTGCCACTGCCATCAGATTGTAAAATATTCCGATAATAAAGCATTGGTGGGGAATGCAAAGGTTCTATTGCGAAACAGGTATACATGGCCAGGTGCATAAATGTGTTTATGTAGTTGCTGGTGGTGCTTGATTGATAGGTAAATAGACATAGTGGTGGTGTGTAAGGCGCTCTCAGAGCCCTACACACAACCCCCTCCCCCCTCTGCTAGTCAGGATCACCACATTCAGGCTCAAGGCAGGTGATGGCAAGGGGAGCCACACAGCTTGGTGGTGGTGGGCAGATCACTGGTAACCATGGGGACCAGGAATGCTGGATCCCTATTGGTAGAGCTAAGAAAGCTTGTTTCTCATTGGGAGAATGGGGTGGGGTGATACACAATACTGAATCCATGTACCATATAAATAATAAACCAGAGGCTTGACTCTCTCTCTTCTTTCATGCTTTATACTCTTCCTTTCTCTTTGCCTGTATTGATTTCACTATAGCCAGCCTACACAACCACAGATTCGAGCAGTGGACTTTACACGATGGCAGGTTGGTTGTGGACATTTCCTAACAGACCTTTCCTACAGAGCGTGCAACACAGTGAGCTAAGGGCAGATTGGTTGTGGAAATCCTTTAGAAGACCTTGTCAACAGAACATACAGCACATTTATCTGACAGCCACAATACTAGTTCGTGTCACTGCCGCTAGAGGGCATGTTGACAGTAGAAATGTTGTATGAGACCTATTCCATAGAACGTCCTATATTGAACTGCTACCCATAACATTAGTTCTTTCCACTGACAGCAAATTGCAGATTGGTGCTGGAAATCCTCTATTATACATTTTCCACAAAACATATTGCAATGAGACGCTATCCAGGACAATAATTCTTGCCATTGCCATCAAACGGCAGGTTGGGGGTGGACATTCTCTATTAGACCTTTTCCACAGAACATCGTACTGTGAGCTGTTACTCACACTGCCACACTGCCACGATGCCACACTGCCACGATGCCACGATGCCACGATGCCACGATGCCACACTGCCACACTGCCACACTGCCACACTGCCACACTGTCATATTGCTACACTGCCACACTGTCACACTGTCAGACTGCCACATTGTCACACTGCCACACGGCCATACTGCCTCATTGCCACACTGCCACACTGCCACACTGTCACACTGCCACATTGTCACACTGCCACACTGCCACAATGTCACACTGCCACACGGCCATACTGCCACATTGCCACACTGCCACATTGCCATGCTCACTGCCACATTGACACGCTGCCATGCTGCCACGCTGCGACATTGCCACACTGCCACACAGCCATACTGCCACAATGCTATAGTATCACAGTGTCACAATACCACACTACTACAATGCCAGAGTTCCACAATTCCATAGTTCTAGAATGCCAGGGTTCCACAATGCCATAAAACCATAATGTTGAAGCTTCACAACCCCACAGTGCCACACTACCACACTGCCACAATGCCACAGTGCCACACTACCACACTGCCACAATGCCGCAGGGCCACAGCTTCACAATGCCACAGTGACACACTGCCACATTACCACAATGCCACAATGACACAATGCCGCAGTCCCACAGCTTCACAATGCCACAGTGCCACACTGCCACAATGCCACAGATTCACAATACCACAGTGCCACGATGCCACAATGCCACAATACCACAGCACGATGTTGTAACAGTGTCACAATGCCATAATTCCCCAGTATCACAATGTCACGATGACAGAGTACCACCCTGCCACATTGCAACATTGACACACTGCAACACTACCACAACGCCGCAATGCCACAATGACACAATGCCGCAGTGGCACAGCTTCACAATGCCACATTGCCACAATGCCACATATTCACAATGCCACAATGCCACAATGCCACAATGCCACACTGCCACAATGCCACAATGCCACAATGCCACAATGCCACAATGCCATAATGTCACAATGCCACAATGCCACAATGCCACGATGCCACAATGCCACAATGCCACAATGCCACAGCACCACAGCGCCACAATGTCACAATGCCACAGTTCCACAATGCCACAGATTCACAATGCCATAGCTTCACAATTCCACAGTTCAACAGCACCACAACGCCACAATGCCACAATGCCACAATGCCACAAGAGGGCTACATTCCCACTGAGAACTTAGTACGCCTAGATATGGGTTAATCACCGGGTGGTCCAAATGCAGTAGATTGCTAAAGGGGCTGTCACATTATGACGCATCTCGCAAGCGCGTGGCAAAGGTGTAAAATCACTTTTTTACATCGAGATGCGTCAAACTTTTCGGCGCGGGAGGCAAAGTTGGACGTATACATACCATATACATAGCGTATGGCCAACGTATGGCCAATGTATGGCGAAAAATGCTTGAATTACGCTCATGTTATGTTCGCAGAACGCCGGTGAACATTATATATGTTATTCGATCGCCAGAACTACGTCTCATACATTGCATACATCAAGACACGGTGGAGAAACGCTAAACGTACATTAGACATACGTTATCCATATGTTATCCATGCATTGTCTGTGCACAGGCTGTACATTTCCACTGTCTTTAACATAGGTCAACATAGTGCAACATAGTGAAAAATGTATGTCTAACATACATCTAACATACATTGACGTACGCCTAATGTATTCATAACATACGGCTGATGTAACACCCATACATTGTCGTATTGTGCATGTGCAAAACTTTCGCCACCTCGACGTATGCATGTCGAACGCATAACGCATTGCGACATATCCCAACGTAGCGACCAAAGATCACTTACGTCGGCGTACGTTTGCGTGATGCATCGTAATGGGACAGCCCCTTAAGACTCAGTAGGCATTCTCTCTCTTTTTGTTTGTTTTGCTATTGGTCTTGGTAGGACTGAGGGAGAGGCAGGATCTCATTAATTCAATGTCGGTGATTGCTTGAGTAGTTTAACGGATCACATGCCTTACTGGATTCACTGTGTGCTGCGTTTAACCTAATCGGTCTGTTGTTTGTTCTGTTTTGTGTTTAGTTCATTCTAAGTATTGGAGTGTTATTGATTTCCAAAAGTGTGCCAGTCATAGCTGAGAGACTAAATTACAGTTATCACCGTAATTGTGGTCAACAATGCCTAATGTGACGTTACTGCCTGTTAAATTTTTAGTTATACAGTATAATCCTGTTAAACCAAGCTCGGTTAAACCAAATGCTCGGTTAATCCAAACTTTTGTTGGCGGCCCAGCAAAATACTACCATTTATCATATCAAAAAGTTGGTTAGACCAAAGTCAGTTAATCCAAACAAAATTGTCAGACCCCAGGCCACTCCGCTATGGTTAAACCAAACTTTCATGTGGTTATAGGGTCATCTGAGACCCCACAGACTTTTTTATATGATAAATGGTAATATTTTGCTTGGCCACCAAAACAAAGTTTGGATTAACCAATTGTTTGGTTTAACCAAGCTTGGTTTAATGGGGTTATACTGTATGCACATAAAAAAACAATAATCAAAGTGTCCACATACATTGTATATTACATGTGCAATACACACTTATTCAAAGTCAAAGTCAAAGCCGGTTAAACCAATGATCGGTAAATCCAAACAAATTACTAGGGTCCCTTCAAGTTTGGTTTAACGAGGTTATACTGTAATACCTAAATAAACCAATCGAATCATGAATGCAGTCGAAGTGCAGTGATAAACCATGATTGCCTGATATGGGTTGGTTGGATGGTTGTTGGAGTTTTGTGTTGTGTAACTAGTTACGGAAATATTATTCGAGCAGAGTATCGGTTAGTCGTTGGTCAAACGCTCCAGTGGACAGTGCAGCTCTCATGTTTAGGCAGCACTGTGCTGCTTTGATGTTGGGGGCCGCCCACCAGGCTGCCCGCATCTGGTTACTGCAGCTCGCCAGTCCACCTGCGGCTCCAATACACTGTATCTGCCTCCAGTCGGCAGGAAAATTTGCTTGGTTCGGACGTGAGCTCTGTCGCGTCCGTGTGCTACAACAGCCGGACACCTGCCGGGTTGTGCGTGATGTGAATTGGTGTCACAGGCTAGCTGGTGCGACGGGGTGCCAGTACCATTATGGGTGTGGAAGTATGTCAAGGCTGTGGCGATGAACATGAAGCGCCACGAGGGGCGAAATGTAAAGTGATAAAAGCTAAAGTTGCGAGGCGCCCGATGAAAGTAGAACAATGTGAAGAAGATGAAACACAAGGTGCGTTCGGAGGGATCGACAAGGCAACAGAAAAGATACGGGCTATCTCAATAAGTGAAGCGATTGAGACGAGAGCGGCACGAAAAGCTATAAGCTTGGTAGAGGTGGAAGCGGACGAAGAGGAGCTGGAATTACGTCGAAGACTAGCACAGAGAGTGCTAGAGAGGCGCAAGGCAAAGTTGCGGGCAGAGCTGGAAAGGGCGCTCAGTACTGATGAGGAAGAAAACGAACACGATCAGGTATCGAGATCGCGGAAGAAGAGGAAGGAAAAGAGGAAGACGAAAAAGAAGGTGGGCAAGACCAAGAAGCACAGCAGGGAGGAGGAGGCCGGGATGGACCCCGACACAAGCCCAAGCAGTGATTCATCGTCGAGCTCATCAACTGAATCATCCGACACAGACAGTAGCAGAGAGAGGAGCTGGGAAAGGAGGAGACGTCGCCGCAAAAAGCGCAGTAAGTTTGCCCTGGACAAATACACAAAGGGAAGAAAAAATGTAAACAAGCTAAACTTTAATAAACTGATGTATGCGGCCTGTCTGTGGGGATCGAAGAGAGCGAAGAAGTCTGAGATGGATATGGAAGCGGGGATGGGCTATATGGGGCACTTGGCATATATGTGCATGCATGCCATAACTAATAATTACTCGGACGAGGCGTACAGGGGGTACGATAGAGCTATCAGAGAAAAGGCAAAGGAGAAGGGGCTGCGATCATTCAAGATGGGAGATAACGGTCTCTCACTACTCCATTTCAACATGGATAACTCTAGATCGTACAAGGAAGGGAAGAAACAGAGGACAACTTATAGTAAGGGAGAGAATGAGGGCAGAGCGAGCACGGTGCAGAAGGTGAAAGGGTCATGTTTCGCACATAACTACAACAAAGAGGGGTGTACGCGGGAAAAGTGATCATGGGATCACCATTGCCTAACATGCCGTAGCAAGAGTCATGTGGCGGAGGCGTGCCCGCAGAAAAAATTCTGACTTTCCAAAAAAGGTTGCATGGGGGGGCGGTGTGTGTGCGGGAAGCAGGGGAGAGAGCACGTACAGTGAGTTGGCGCCAATTGGGGGGGATTACGTCGGTAATCCCTCTGATGCATTCGGCATCGGGCGGCTAAGCGCTGTGCATACACAGCGGCAGGGACGGAAGGTGCAGCGACAAACAACAAGGGGATTAGCGCACGTCCACAACCGCCAGATCAAGTCGGGGGAACCGTGTATCTCGGTTTATAGCGATGCCTCCTTATCGGGATTCGGGGCACTCCACGGGAGAGACTGGCTAGCAGGGGCATTTGAGGTTAGAAAAGCTAGGACGCTGGAGTGGTTGGGACACCACCTCATGGAGGCAAAGGATGAGGGTTGTAAGACAGATAACATAAATGTTTTGGAAATGTGGCCGATTCTAGTAGGGGTACGAAGATGGGGCCATCTGTGGGTGAACAAAACAGTTATCTTCATAACGGACAACACCCAGGTTCGAGCAGCTCTCAACTCGGGTAGGAGCCGAAACAAAACAACGATGAAATGGCTCAGACTAATATTCTGGTTGTCAATCACTCATAACTTTGATGTACAATCGGTTTACATTAACACTCATGACAACGTCGTATGCGACAGCCTAAGCAGGCTGGAAAGTTACAAAAGTATAGTGCGCATACGAGATGTGGACTGTGCAAAAGCAATGTGCTGCCATGAACTGTTTTCCTGTTAATTCCAGACTGGGCCAGGCTAAAGCTGGAGTGCGTCCGATACGAGGACGCCCATTATGCCGAATCTACAAAGCTGGCTAGATCAGTCCAGATCAAAGCGTACCATGAGTTCTGTGAGATCTTTGCTGAGCAATTGTGCCCATACCCGTGTTCAACTAACCAGATATGCATGTATATGTCCTTCTTAGCTAGACGCATGTGTTATAACTCGATCAGGCAGTACCTGAGTGCGTTGAATAATCACCTGAAAGACCTGGGCTGGGCGCCCATCGACTACACTAACCACAGACTGAAGAAGTGCATGGCGGGCATAAGACGAACTCTCGGGGATATGCCTAGGCAGGCCACGCCTCTTTTACCTAAACAAATGAGACTAATATTTAACGAAATGCTTGATACCAAGGGGCACGTGGTGCTGAGGGCAGCAATGCTGCTATCCTTCAGAGCACTACTACGGAAGTGCCATGTATCGGACTCTGATACAGCCCTAGTAAGAGCAGACTTCCTATTCCACGGATGGGGTATGGTAGTAAGGGTAAGGAAGTCCAAGACGATACAATTTCGGGAACGAGTGCACCTTATACCGGTCTCGGCAGTAGCGGACTCGGCACTGTGCGCAGTCCACTGGGTCAAAAAACACTTCAGAGATATCCCGTCAGGGGGGCATACACATGCGTTCAGGCTCCCGAGGGGGGAAGGCTCGATATCGATGCCGTACGCCTTCTACTTAGCGTCACTGAGGTTGCTATGTGCCAGGGCCAGTTTGAACCCGACCGAATTTTCTACGCACAGTCTGAGACGAGGGAGGGCCACCTTCTTGCGGATGTGTGGGGCCTCGATAATGGAAATAAAGGAGAGAGGAGACTGGAAGTCTGACACTGTGTTTCAGTACCTAAAAGCGTCACTGCAAGAGAGACTGTCAAGAGACATGAGAGTCGCTACAATGCTTGCAGCATAAACTTCTAAATCCTAGTTGGTTGGGTGGTTTGGGCCTTTTAGGGGGTACCAGCCAGAGGAATTACTCATTCAATTGTATTATGTGTTGTGTTCTTGTTTTGTTAGTTACGTAGCGGTTAAATAATGTGTTGTGTAACTAGTTACGGAAATATTATTCGAGCAGAGTATCGGTTAGTCGTTGGTCAAATGCTCCGGTGGACAGTGCAGCTCTCATGTTTAGGCAGCACTGTGCTGCTTTGATGTTGGGGGCCGCCCACCAGGCTGCCCGCATCCGGTTACTGCAGCTCGCCAGTCCACCTGCGGCTCCAATACACTGTATCTGCCTCCAGTCGGCAGGAAAATTTGCTTTATATAAACGGAGGGGCCTTTTAGGGGGTACCAGCCAGAGGAATTACTCATCCAATTGTATTATGTGTTGTGTTCTTGTTTTGTTAGTTACGTAGCGGTTAAATAATACATTCTGGTAACATCTAAGATCATATCAGGATGGGTACCGACTTGTGACAGTGCACACTCATGGTGACTTAATAGTGCTGCGCCCACTGGGAGACAAGGCTGCCAAAACCATGACCCAATATCCCACTCAGTCACATTATCCTGACACTGAGCCAACCAGTCCTTGCCATATCCTAATAATACCGAACGCCTGGCTAGGAAGCGACAAGTATCAATTTTTAAGTCATTGGTTATACTCGATCATGGTTCAGACCCATGGCGCCGAATCCCACGATCTACCAAAATGGGTTTGTTTGTTTCTTGTTGTTTTACATCCTAGCAACATCTAAGGTCATATCAGGATGGGTACCGACTTGTGACAGTGCGCACTCATGGCAACTTTATAGTGCTGTCCCACTGGGAAACCAGGCTACCAGTACCATGACCTGATATCCCACTCAGTCACATTATCCTGACACTGAGCCAACCAGTCCTTGCCCTATCCTAATAATGCCAAACGCCTGGCTAGAAAGTGACAAGTATCAATTTTTAAGTCATTGGTTAGACTCGATCAGGGTTCAGACCCATGGCCCCGAATCGCACGATCTACCAAAATGGGAGACGGACGCTCAACTCATTCGGCCATCCTGTCTGATCTCGTGGTTAACAATGCCCAATGCGACATTACTGCTCGGTAAATTCTGAGTTATAGTACCGAAATAAACCAATCGAATCATGAATGCAGTCGAAGTGCGGTGATAAAGTAGTATTGCCTGATATGGAACTTGAGACACGAGGGGCTCTGAGATTCACGCTACCTGATGTACACCTCCAACCTTCTATGCCAATCCTCCACTACCATTTGTTGTTTAAAGTTGCATAGTAGTTAAAGTTACATAGTCCGATGTTTTTGAGTTTCTGTGATTTTTCTGAGATAAATATATTAGATTGATCACTATTATCTACTTTACATTAGTTTAATGTTACTCTTATTTTAAATGGTAAACTTGTGATATATTTGAAGTGCAAACATGGACAATTAGTTTTGGCAAGCTTGCCAAAACTCTGACACCATAGACCTCTACAGTAACATTTTCTATTAAATTGACTCAGTGTGTCCTTTTATGCGGAATCAAATGTTCAATAAGTGCATCAGTATCTAAGTTAGATATGTACAAATCAAATCTAGATAATTATTTTGGTTTTGAAAATCAATTAAACAATTTAATTAAGATATAGCAGTGTTGTCGGTGCGGTGTCTGGTGAGGAGTGGGCTGAGTGGGAGGCGCAGGGCAGTGTAGGGGCGGGGGGAGGAATGAGGTCAGAGATGCTGGTTCCCTGTCGGAAGTCGGGAGTGGCGCCATCTGCAGGGTAGTGGGGAAGTAGGGGAGGAGAGCGGTGTCGCCGCCTGTAGGGAGGGGGTCAGGTGGGGGAGAGGGGGAAGGGAGGGAGAGGAGCGGGGGAGTGAGGAGCAGCTCCGACTCGGTCCCGAATTACCCATATGACCGAAGTAATATGCACAATTGTTAATTACCAATCTGGAACTATCCTTTTTCGAACCTCATATGACCTTAGATGTTCACAGGACGTACAACCACAACAACTAACTGATTTCCTTGTAAAATATTCGTTAGCTAATAAGGGCAGTGATTTATTAGTGCAACCATTTGGAGCCTGGTCATATGTCACAGTGGGACGCTAATTAGTGGTAGCTGTCACGTGGTGCATGACAAGTGGAGATGGGGCTTCAAATGTCATGAAAACCAGAAAGTGTTCAGAAGTAAAGCTTGTTTAAATTAACGATATATCATCTCAATAACAGCTCAACCAGCACAACAAACGTTTCAACCAGCGACACCACAACCACCAGCGTAATGCACCTCCACGTATGACATAATATTGATATCTTGTACTAATATGTTTGTGTATTGGAGTCTTACATCTTGGCAACATCAGAGGTCATATCAAGACGGGTACTGACTTATGACAATGACCACTCATGTCAAATTTCATAGTGGTACTGCCCCACTGGATTGTTTGTTTGTTGTTGTTTTACGTCCTAGCAACATCTAGAGTCATATCAGGACGGGCTGCCCCACAGGAAGGCTGCACTGCTGGCACGATGACCGGATATCCCACTCAGTCACATTATCCTAATACAGTATAACCTTGTTAAATCAAACTTGAAGGGACCCTAGAAATTTGTTTGGATTAACTGATCATTGGCTTAACCGAGCTTTGGCTTCGACTTTGACTTGGCTTTGGCAAAAATGTGGGTGCTTTATGAATGTAATATACAATGTATATGGACACTTTGATTATTGTTTTTTATATATATATATAGTATAACCCTGTTAAACCAAGCTTGGTTAACCCAACCGATCGATTAATCCAAACGTTTGTTGGTGGCCCGGCAAAATACTACCATTTATCATATAAAAAAGTTGGTGGGGTCTCAAATGACCTTATAACCACATGAAAGTTTGGTTTACCCATATTGGAAGTGGCTGGCATTCCGAAAATTTAGTTTGGATTAACCGATAGTTTGGATTAACCCATTTTGGTTTAACCAACTTTTTTATATGATAAATGGCAGTATTTTGAGGGCTGGCGAAAAAGGTTTGGTTTAACCGAGCTTGGTTTAACGGGGTTATGCTGTAGTGATCAAATCAGTCTATGCCCTATCCTATTAATGCCGAGCACTAGCCTAGGTAGCGATAAGTATAAATTTGGTAACTTATCGGTTTATTCAGCGAGAGTACGAATCCACAACCTTCTGCACAGAAATCCAGCCAGCACTCCTATTGATTCAGCCACCCCCATCCAGTCTCGTACTAAGAATTCACACTCATGCCTGACAGTGTGAATGTCTATCGTCCCTATCCCTACACACCTTCACAAGTATTCTATTGTGTACACATCAGCAGCTGTCGCCTACAGGCTAGACTGTTTGTTGAAGGTCCATCTCCATTTCTTGCACACACCTTGTGCAGACACTATACACATTAGATTATTTGTTGTTTTACATCCTAGCAACATTTATGGCCATATCAGGATGGGTATCGACTTGTGACAGTGTGCACTCACAGTGACTTGTTAGTGCTGCTCCACTAGGAGACCAGGCCACAAGCACCATGACATGTGATATACCTGATATCCCACTCAGTCACATTATCCTGACACTGAGCCAACCAGTCCTTGCCCTATCCTAATAATGCCGAGCACCTGGCTAGGAAGCAACAAGTATCAATTTCTAAGTCATTGCTTCGAACCCACAAACCCATGGGTTCAGATCCCCCGTATGTTGTTAGGACATAAAACAACAACAAACAAAGGACAGGCGCATTAAATAGGTATCGCTATGGTATTAGTCAATGGCATTTAGCTTTAAAAATATTTCCCTTCTAAGTGGAGCCGAGCCCCGCCCCCCCCCCCCCACACCCTCTCACCTTTTGGCCACAGTATTTCTCCCTGATTACAATTTGCCGCTGTAAAGCTGAGCGATATTACGGGGATCTACGGCGAGCAAGGGCCGCCAGGGTTGATAGTGGACAGTAAGGGCAGTTGACCCATTTTGGCTGCTGTGTTTCCGGTATAAAACAGATAATAATAACTCATTAGATTTCGGAAAGCTATTCTTTTATTCATGAACAAACACAAAGGGAGCGGGATGTAGCTCAGGCAGTAGAGTGTCCAGCTGTGAAGGTGTGGATCATTTGATCGATCCTGCTCAGTGGACACATTTGCAGTTTGGGCTATTTTCCGTTCCAACCAGTGGTCCACAACTGGTTCCTCAAACACTGTGTGGTATGTGTTGCCCTGTCTGTGAGAAAGTGCATATAAAAGACCTCTTGCTGCTTATCAGAAAAAGTAGCCTATGTGGCAGCAGCGGATTTCCTCCAAAGAAATATGTCAGGAAAAAAAATCAATGTGCTGTAGAGGCATCGTTAACTAACTTTTTGTGTTTAACAAACACAAGAACACCTTCTCTTGCACAAAAGAAATCTCATATTCTAAGCAGTAGACAACGTACCTAAAAACACTCATTCTGTATTGATTAAACACCATCTTATGCTACTACAGAAGATCTTCTAGCGGTTTTTTCCGAGCCTGTATACTAAATTAATCTAGTAAATCAAATTACTGGACCACCCCTCATAATGTACACTGTCCAGGTCCTCTGACAAGCTTTAAACAGTATATGCACAGTATAAATACAGCCTCAATAAAAAAAAAAAAATTAAAAAGAAGAAAGTAATGATCCATCTAGGCATGTAATGGTTTGATTCCTACTAAAACCATTATCTTAAAGCTGAATTATCCGATAGCATTACGTTTCTGTCATTTTGTTATTAGATCAATTATATTGGTCATCTTGATTCGGCGACGTGGGTAATTGGCATGCGAAAAGGCACTTGGTGCGTGACAGTTAAGGCCAGGTCACATACACGTTAGTGGACGTAGTTGAATGTAGTGGAGGCGAACGTAGTTGAACGTAGTTGAACGTCGTTGAACGTTTGTTTGTTTGTTGTTTTATGTCCTAGCAACATCTAAGGTCATATCAGGACGGGTACCGACTTGTAACAGTCTGCACTCATGGCGACTTTATAGTGCTGTCACACTGGGAAACCAGGCTGCCGGCACATTATCCTGACAGTGAGCACACCAGTCCTTCCCCTGTCCTAATAATGCCGAGCGCCTGGCTAGGAAGCGACAAGTGTCAATTTTTAAGTCATTGGTTTGACTCGACCAGGGTTCGAACCCACGACCCCACGATCTACCAGCACGGGAGACGGACGCTCTAACTCATTCGGCCATCCCGTCTGGTCGTAGTTGAACGTAGTTGAACATACCGGCATCCGTACTTCTCCTTGGTAATAACGTGGGTCGGCCGTGAGTTCCGATTTAATCTTTGGACAAGTTCAAAAGAGCGCTACATTAGAGGCTGAATTTGCATCTGTGATGCTAATGTACTCTAGTGTATTCTAGCCTACTCTAGCATACTCTAGCATGCTCTAGCATACTCTAGCATACTTGGACGAAGCCCTGGTCACATAGCCATTAGTGGACGTAGGTGAACATAGTGGAGGCTGACATAGTTGAACATAGTTGAACTTAGTTAATGTAGTTGAACATAGTTGAACGTAGTTGAACGTACCGGCATCCATACCATAACGTATTATCCATACCGTAGCGTATTTATCCGTACCATAACATATTTATCTGTACCAAAACCTGCCCTACCTTAACGTAATTCAACATAGTTTAACATACTTACACCACGTTTGACCCACGTTAGCCTCCACTACGTTCTCTATGTAAACGTCCTCTGCCACAACTTAGGTGCACATGTGCGCCAGGAACCCATTTCCCGCAACAATGTCATGCTATGCCGCCTCTCTGTGGAGACATTGCGCATGTTGACTGGAACATGGGTAATTGGCCACTCAAACTCGTATCCCCTGCCGTGACTCTAGCACTCTTTCTATATCCTACATATCCCTTCGAACACTGAAACCTGAAATGGGCCGCCACTGATCTCTGCCTCTTTGTGAATTATTCTCACTGACTGATGTATTTTAACCCGGGTTTATCTCTTATATGTAACTCCTTGTTCTTTCTATTGGCTGACCACGAGGACGGCCAGGCCCTCACAGACTCTCCCTCTAGCGAACTGTCGCAAGACGATTACTGCATCGGATCCTGCCATGCCCCTTCAGCCTACAGCCCGCACGCAGCTACCAGTAAAAGCGAAACTGCAACACTCCACATGTGATATAGCGATATAGCGAATGGTAGACAGGAAGTGTGAACACTTATTTGTCTCTCATTTATTTATTTTTGTTGGGTACATTAGTTGTCCCAAGCAGGGGAAATCCCAGTCACAGACGACTGGTCTTCCCCACTCCACTGCTGGTCGATAGAAAGCCCGAGCCTACACTTTTACCGACCCAAGGGATTTTTAACCTCCCACACCACATAGACATGGTATGAGAGCAACCGGCCTTTGATGATGCTGTAAGTTATACACCACGGTGGAAATCCAAATTGGCAGAGCTGGGGGCATGGGGAATCGAACCGCCGACCCTCAGATTAGGAGTCTGACCTAGAAAAAAGTCAGACACTCTAACCACTCCGCCACAAAGAACGCCACGGAAGACAAACGACTTTGTTGGAGTGGCCGCCACCCCCCAGGAGGCCAGAAGGGCATATGACGACATCATACAAATCACGAGCTAGCTGGGCCTGGAGCTGGCACGAAACAAGTCCACCCCACCCGACACAGATATCAGTAGTATAGTAGGGTTCGATTGAGCGTAAAATTACGTAATTTTACGCTCAATCGAACCCTACTATACTACTGATATCGGAGTGACACGGATTTGCAATCTCCACCACCCAAATGACTCAAAAAATACCAGATGACAAACTCTCTAGGGTGGTGGACGAATGCAAGCACTGGGGCCGTAATCGATTAACACGACCCGGGCGACTCGGCTCACCCAAGTCGTCAGAATTTCAAATGAAACACCGCGAGTGGAGTCAACAAATACACATGCCGTGTGCAAAACGACCTGACCCCAGTAACCCACGTCTTGGCTGGGGTTTGCTAGGAGCGATGACGTCACATCTGTGCTGGTACCTGTAGGATAACAGTTACCAGTACAACTTCTACATGTTGTTTTAATGCTTTTTTTTTTAATAACCCAGATTGTCAGCTTCTACAATCATCAAATACTTTAAATCCTATTTTGCTGTACATATATCGGTTATTGAACAAAATAATAAGTTTTAGATGAAGCCACCATTTTGTCCACCCCAAGCATATTTGTTTATTCAACCCGAGTCTGTAGGATGTGCGCATGCACCAAAAAAGTGGGTCAGTTGATTAATCGATTACGCCCCGGGTGACCAAGTGTCAAGCAACCAGGAAAGAGATCCAGCGGCTCGTCGGGTGACTCCAGCACGTGGCTAAATGTGTCAGGCCAGCGAGACGATTCATGTGCCGCGTACTCGCTGCCCTGAGGGAGTCTCCATTCAGAGGGACGCACCAGCTACCTGAGGGACTCCTGTTGGATGAGGCGTGGTTCGCGGATTACGCCGCTTCCAGGAACGGTACGGTGCTCCTTCCGGACGACGACAGGATACCTTGGGTGATCGAGTGTGACTCATCACTCCAGGGCCACGTTCAGAGTCCGTCTCGGCGACGTCGCGGCAATGCTTTTTGGCCTATTTGTGTTCAGGGTGCGTCGCTGCAATGTCTCGGCAACCCTACCTTTTCATTCTGGAGCTGAAAGGCGCCTCGAAAATGGCCGCCGCATTCAGTGGTTTCAGCCAATCACAGTAGAGCTTTTCTATTACAAATGGCCACTGCCTATGGGGGTGGCCATTTTCGAGACAACAAACTGTTTTTGCCGTTCAGACTCGCGTGACGTCCCAGCCATCTCCGAGGCGCCTCCGAGACGGAGCCTGAGCGCAGCCCTGTCCTGCGGGGCGCACTCACACACCCACTACTTCAGTGAATGCTACCCTACGGTACTCACACACCAAGGCAAGGCACACAACATAGCACAGCTGGATGCCTTTGACATGTAAATCTTGTGGTGGCCCTCAAGAGCATGACGCCCCTCAAACCCGACGCGTACACCATCTATATCAACACCGACGACGAGGCCTCACAGCAGGTCCTGACGTCGGGGGCGAGCCGCGATCCCATCCTGTGTGCATGCGCCAGGGAGATCTGGCTGTACGCGGCACAGAACACTACAGACGTGGTCGTGCGCCACAAACCAGGCAAGGACATCCCGATTGCCGTAATGCCAACGCCCTCAGCTGCATGTCATTTGACCCAGCCGGCAAGAGGGCGGCACTTGCTGGCATCGCTGTACACAGCCTCGAACCGAGCAGGGTCAAACAATACTCTGCATTCACATCATCATCATCATGCTGTCAGTCGCAATGCGACAAAGTCTAGTTAACTGCCGCTCTCCAATTAGATCTCTGCTGTGAGAGTGATGTTCTTTCATGCGGTTGGACAATTCATAAAAGCTGCTTGGAAAGTGTTGAAGTGCTGCTGGCTTTTGCAAGTTACTAGCGGCACTCTCTTGGGGGGCAAATAGAGGTCTCACACGGGCAAGAACACGTCAAGACAGGCGCAAACTATTTGTCCCTGCAGTGGCTGGTCGGGAGATGTTGGGAGTTCCATTCATCACCACCCTTAATGCTGCCACGGTAACATGGTTTTCTGTTAGGGTTTACTCCCTTAGCCTTTGGTTCTATCAAGAACCTCTACCACAAGGCAGTGGTTTACAACTTTGCAAGGCAGGGGCGTCAAACTCCCTGAGGTATTTAACACCTAAGGTATCAGAGGTACTGCATTCACACAGAACTTATAATCAGGGGAACACTAACTATTTGCCTTTTTTCCCCAGATTACACCAAAGCACACCACCAATGCCTATTGAGCGTGATAGCAGCAGGACTGGCGCAGGGCACATGGAGGAACAAAAACAGACAGACACTAAAATATTTTAACTTCATGAAAACGCACAACTGTGGGTCGCTGGCCACCACACAATATGACATTATGCCCTACATACTCCACCTAAGTGACGACCTAGCCTCGCCTGGGGCCATTATGAACTACTGCAGCAGGGCTCGGACAGCAGTGCTGGCACTGTCCGGCTCGACTGCAGCATTTGACATTTATCTGGTGGCGATGGTAGAGTGGGGCGTCGCCTGAGAATCCTCCCACCACACCATGCAGGCTCCGCCGCAGGGCCCAGAATATATAACCAAAATCATTCTTCTTGAGGGCGGGCACGAACGGCCTGGTCCTGATCTCAACCACCCTACTGGCATACTTTACGCTTCTCCGCCAAGGCAACCTGCTAACCACTAGGGGAGATACCCGACCCTCCCATATGCTCAGGGTGGGCAATATCATGGAAACTTCGGCTGGACTGGTAGTCACGGTTCGTTCAACCAAGACTAGCTGGAGGTCCTCCCGACCTACGAACATAATCCTGCCTAGGATCCCCCAATCAAAATACTGCTCAGTCCAAGCATGGAGGAGTTACCAAAGGGCGACGCGGGCTTGCCTGGATGGGCCGGCTTTTCTGACAGTGGATGGGACCCCACTCACGGTGAAAGGACTGATGGACACACTCAGACTGGCCCTAATTGACACGGGCCATCCGGCCCTGGGTGCGGTGACTCTTCATAGCCTCAGGAGAGGTGGGGGCGCAAGCATGTGCAAACCTAGGCGTTACACTGGAGGATATTGGGTATCACACGCAGTGCACGACTACATGCCCAGAGAAGCCGTCTGCTCGGCCCCTAACATGCTTGCTACATTATTTGGTCCCACATCTTCAATCAATCAATAGTTCCGTCCTCCAGCCGAGGGTTGGATGCAATGGTTCTCCACTTGTCCCGATGGTGTGCTGTTCTGATAGACTGTGAATAATTCAAGCCTGTCCACTGTGAAATATTTGTAAACCATGATGTTCTTGGTCTCCCTCTCCCTCTGCTGCCATTCACCTTCCCTTCCAACAATGTATGGTATATTGAACTCTGACGAATGATGTGGCCAAAATAAATAAGTTTCTTTGTCTGTATAGTGGCAAACAAGCTTTTCTTATTTTTAATTTTTCTGAGAACTTCTTTGTTGGTGATCTTCTTTGTCCATGATATTTTTATCATCCTTCGATAAGTCCACATCTCAAATGCTGCTAAATGTTTGTACATTTTCTTAGAGATTGTCCATGTCTCAGCCCCATACATTAGAGTAGACCACACATAACACTGAAGAATACGCTTCCTTGTTTGTATTAATATCTTACTTGATGTTAACACTCTATACATTTTGGAGAATGTTGTTCGGGCTATTGTTATCCTTCTTTTAATTTCTTCCTCACATCTCCCATCATCTGTAATCTTTTGTCCGAGATATCTGAATTCGGATACTTGTTCTATGTTTGTGCCATCTATGGTTATATTGATATTTGGTTTATCTGTCTTTTTACTTATAACCATTGTTTTGGTCTTCCTGGCATTCATCTTCATGTTGACCCACATCTTAGGCCTTACAATTACACAAGATATATGCACATATACTCACTCATGAACGTTAAACCAACATGTCAGAGGAAAATAAATACCAACTTATGAATTGATATCCTGGTTGTGTGGGTCAATTGTGCATGTTGACTGGAACATGTGTAATTGGTCACTCAAACTTGTATCCACTGCCATGATGCTAGTACTCTTTCTATATACTACATATCCCTTTGAACACTGAAACCTGAAACTGATTTCTGCCTCTTTGTGAATTATTGTCACTGACTGATGTATTTTAACCTGGCTTTATCGCTTATATGTAACTCCTTGTTCAATCTATTGACTCTGGTGCTGCCATCTACCTAAAACTTTGTGACTGTCTGCATGCTGCCACCTACCGATTATTGCTATGGTGTGTAACCAAGGCAATTGCCTTCTTAATTTGCATATTCAATCTTATTTTATGGACAATTACATTTACAACTGCGTAATTCATCCCACTAGCGCCACCCTTGTGCCTTTTGGAACTAAAATGACCAGTGCCCAAAGTCCGCTCCCGGCCTATATAAGGCCATCATCGGCAGACATTCTCACTTCGACAAGGAGCAGGGAGGACACATTAAGGACAGGACCGGCTACAGACTTTAATTGCCGTCTCACTCACCCCACATGTTACTAGGGTCCCACATCTTAGGCCCACATTTACACAAGATATATATACTTACTCACAAATGTTAAGCCAACATGTCAGGGGAAAATAAAACCAACTCTTAAATTGATATCGTGTTTGTGTGGTTCAATTAGCCGAGTCCTGTTGACAATGCCACTCTAATTACAGTCCGTTGCATACCTCAACACTTAGGCTCTACCACAGGATCTACCCACAGGGGGGCGCCACTAGTGCTGAGTGTCTGGCGCCATTCAATATGTGACGGTTTCGACATGTCAAATGTAGTGATATGGTTTTTTTGTGCGTGTTCTTTTTTTCTCTCTCTCCCTATCTCTCTTTCCCTGTCTCCATGAATTCTTTTTGTTAAAATTCGGTATCGATTCCCTATACACCACCATACGATTGTCCACATGGCACCGCGCCCACACCGCGAATGGAATTAATTAGTCTCAGTCGCACTGTGGCTTGCGACCAATTTGTGACTCATGAGCGACCACTTCTGACCAAAGAACCCACCTCCTTGCGACCTCCTTGCGACCTTCTTGCGACCAAAGCAATGGTCGCCGATCTCTGGGTGACCATTTTGGCCGCAAGGAGGTTTATCGTGCAGTAGCTGTAACCTCTGTGTGACTGAAATAGTCACAAGGAGGTCTGTCACAAGGAGGTCAGTTACCACTGAGGACTACTTTGCAACCACATTGCGACCACTTGCGGCCTCCTTGCGACTACCCATTTATTTGTGGTCGCAAAGTGGTCGCAAGTTGTAGTATGACTGGGGTATTAATAGAGTACATGTGGCGTGCTGACAACTTATTTTGAATCTTAATTAAATATTCTCTGTGGCGGAGTGGTTAGAGTGTCTGACGTTTTTCCAGGTCGGACTCCTAATCTGAAGGTTGGTGGTTCGATTCCCCATACCCCCACCTCTGCCAATTTGGATTTCCACCGCTGTGTATAACTTACAATGACATCAAAGGCCAGTTGCTCTCATACCATGTCTATGTGGTGTGGGAGGTTAAAAATCCCCTGGGTCGGTAAAAGTGTAGACTCAGGCTTTCTATCGACAAACTGTCTAATGGTGTAAACAGGTTTATTCAGACTTATCCATGATAGGCAGTATAAATCTTCGAGAAAAAAATAAAATTATTCATTGCACGCATATTTATATGAAATTAGTTTTATATCACACATATGACCTCATGAATTCGACATATATTCTCTGCGTGAATACTCGGCATATTTTAATGAAATAGTAATATTCTATAAACGGGTTATGACCAGATGGGATGGCCGAATGAATAGACTACATCGCCATTCCAGTGGCATGGTGCATTGTGGGATGCGTCAAAGCAAAACAAACCCGCGAGAAGCACATGGCACATGCTAATACACTGTGTGCAGTTATGAAATGTGCTAGGTTCAGCTCATCTCAGCTCTAGTTTGAAACATAGAACACTAACTAAAAATATATATATAATAAATTAAGATATTAATCTTTTATCCAGCATTGCATTTACATCAATATAATCAGCACATCTTATGCCATGTGCATTTAGATTTAGACAAATCTGGGCACTCAGACTAGTGTTAGAGCCAAAGCTAGAGTCAGTTTTACTTATTTTATTCATGTTTTTATTTATATCCTATGGTTAATGACATATGTAGAACTAGAAAATGAGTAGGGTTAATCAGACATTGGTTATATATTTCTCTGAAACAAGTGTATGTTGACACATTTGGCATTTTAATATTTTAATTAATAATGGTGATGTGGATAGCAGCCTTAAAGTGACTGATTGTTTTGTGTGGAATTGTAAATTTCTTAGCTCAAGATGTTTAGCTATGGCTAGATTTGTCTTAGATATATTCATTATATTGCATGTGTGCATACATGTTTATGCCAAATTCTTATGCATCTCTATTAATTTTGAATAAAATCGAAGTTTTTCCCTGTGGGTATCAGCTAACTCAATGGCTGTACACAATTGCTTTGCTGCCAAGGCCGTTTTTGGCGCATGCACAGTCGGAATGCTGATCTCGTCTATTGAGCGTCCGTCTCCAATTTGGGCTTTCTACTAAACTTAGCAGCATAGTGCATTCCATAATCTGTATTGTCTCTCTCTCTTCCTCTCCCCTTCTCCCCTCCTTTCTCCCCATTTCCCCATCTCTGTCTGTTTCTGTCGCCCTGTATATCTCTGTCTCTGTGTCTCTCTCACTGTCCCTGGCTATTTTTTGTTGTCGGTGCATAATTGATTAAGCGGGGAAATTTCCAATCACATACAATTGGTCTTCCTCATTCCACCGCACCAGTCGCTAATCTAATAACACCGAAAACCAGGCTCGGTAACGACAAGTATTTTCATTTGATTCGGCCAGGGTTTGAACGTGAGGATTCGAATCCCGTGACCTGCCAAAAACCGGGAAGCGGACGCTCAACTCATTTGGCCATCCCATCTATGTGATTCCAAACCCAACCCACACGGCCCCCCAATGATATTTGTTTCGTTCCATTTAGATAAATCTAGTTGATCACGACGGCAGGGTTATTGGATTCCCGTGGACTGGGTTTGTCTGGAGCTTCTCAATCGCTTAACTTTCCCAGGATCGACCCGTCGTTGGGTCAATCTGCTGAATTGGATTCGATTTATCAATAAATAGAACATGGGTTCAACCTCGGTACTCCTCCCTCCCACCCTTTCTCCTCTTCTCTCCACCGCGACGCCCTCCACCCCTCCCTCCCCCTCCCCGTCCCCCCAACAGCCTTTTCCAGTTTCTCACCCATTCCACGCAACCGCCGCCGCCCCTACATTACCATTCTTTGCCCCTTCCCTGTACCCCTCCCCCTCCCCGCCAATGTAGTCCACCCCCACCCCTTTCCATACCCCAGCTCCCCTCTCCCCTCTCCCCTCTCCCCTCTCCCCTCTCCCCTCTCCCCTCTCCCCTCTCCCCGTCCCCTCTCCCCTCTCCCCTCTCCCCTCTCCCTTATGACCATCCCCACTGATACAGCCTATCCGTTCCCAGCCCCTCTCCCCTCCGACCATCCCCTCTGATACAGCCCCCCCCCCTCCAATTCCCGCCCCCTCACCCCTCCGACCATCCCCTCTGATACAGCCCCCCCCCCAACCGCACCCGCTTTCACCTCTGCCCATCCCCACTGATACAGCCCCCATCCCCACACCCATCTCACCTCTGCCCATCCCCACTGATACAGCCCCCCATACCCACCCCACACCCCTCTCTCCCCTCTGACCATCCCCTCTGATACAGCCCCCCCCCCCCAACCGCACCCCGCTTTCACCTCTGCCCATCCCCACTGATACAGCCCCCATCCCCACACCCATCTCACCTCTGCCCATCCCCACTGATACAGCCCCCCATACCCACCCCACACCCCTCTCTCCCCTCTGACCATCCCCACTGATACAGCCCCCCATTCCCATCCCACACCCCCTCTTCCCTCTGCCCATCCCCACTGATACAGCCCCCCATTCCCATCCCACACCCCCTCTGACCATCCCCTCTGATACAGCCCCCCCCCCTTTCCCATCACCCCCTCTCTGTCCACCACCCTCTCTGGACTGCTTGCCTCAGTGTCATGATAATATGACTGAGTGGAATATTGTGGTGCTGGCGGCCTGGTCTCCCAGTGGGGAAGCACCATAAAGTCGCCATGAGTGCGCACTGGTCACAAGTCGGCACCCGTCCTGATATGACCTTAGATGTTGTCAGGACGTGAAGCTCCAACAACCAACCATCCTAGTGTATTCGAGTAACCTATACTCTTGCAAACTAGATTCGAACCCGGCATCCAGTGAACATCCAATGCTAATCTCCTATCTATGTGCCACATATAATAATGCTACTGCAGTCTGAAAGTAGCATAAGTGGTTGTGTGGTATAACCCCGTTAAAACAAATTTGAAGGAACCCTAGAAATTTGTTTGGATTAACCGATCATTGGTCTAACCGAGCTTTAGCTTCGACTTTCACTTGGCTTTGGCAAAAATGTGTGTGCATTATGAATTAGTAAGCATGTATTGTACATGTACAATGTATGTGGACACTTTCATTATGGCTTTTTATGTATATACAGTATAACCCCGTTAAACCAAGGTCAGTTAAACCAAATGATCAGTTAAATCAAACTTTTTTTGACGGCCTGGCAAATATTACCATTTACGAGATAAAAATGTTGGTGTGGTCTCAGATGACCTTATAACCAGATGAAAGTTTGATTTAACCGTATGGGAAGTGGCCTGGGGTCCGACAATTTTGTTTCGATTAACCCAATAATTTGGATTAACCGACTTTGGTTTAACTGACTTTTTCATATGATAAATGCGGGGTTATACTTTAGTGGCAAACATAGCTAGGATAATGGAAGAGGAAAGGGTAGATATGGGGAAGAGATGGAACTATCCTGATACTGAGCTAACCAGTCCTTGCCTTATCCTAGCAATGCCGAACGCCAGGCTAGTTGCAACAATTAGTATTACTTTAGAGGAGGAGGTGGAGGAGAAGAAGAAGGAGAAGAAGAAAGACAAGAAGGAGGAGGAGGAAAAAAAGAAGAAGAAGGAGAAGGAGGAGGAGAAAATGAAGAAGAAGAAGAAGAAGAAGAAGGAGGAGAAGAAGAAGGAGGAGGAGAAAAAGAAGAAGAAGCAGGAGGAGGAGGAGAACAAGAAGAAGAAGGAGAAGGAGGAACAGAAGAAGGAGGATGAGGAGAAAAAGGAAAAGAAGAAGAAGGAGGACAAGAAGAAGATGAAGGAGAAGAAGAAGAAGAAGAAGAAGAAGGAGGAGAAGAAGAAGAATAAAGAGGAGAAGAAGAAGAATAAAGAGGAGAATAAGGAGGAAGAAGAAGAAGACGAATAAAGAGGAGGAGAAGAAGAAGGAGGAGGAGGAAGAAGATGATGAAGAAGAAGAAGAAGAAGAAGAAGGAGGAGGAGGAGGAGGAAGAGGAGAAGAATAAGAAGAATGAACAGAAGAAGAAGGAAGAGAAGAAGAAGGAAGAGAAGAAGAAAGAAGAGAAGAAGAAGGAGCAGGAGGAGCAGGAGGAGAAGGAAAAAAAGGAGAAGAGGAAGAAGAAGGAGGAGAAGAAGGAGGAGGGGGGGAAGAAGAAGAAGAAGAAGAAGAAGAAGAAGAAGAAGAAGAAGAAGAAGAAGAAGAAGAAAGAGGAGGAGGAGAAGAAGAAGGAGAAAGAGGAGGAGAAGAACAAGAACAAGAACAAGAACAAGGAGAAGAAGTAGAAGAACAAGAACAAGAAGAAATGGGAAAAGTGGAGGAGTCAAAGAAAAGAACAGTACAGTGGCTCACATCGGATTGCAGTGGATTAGGAAAGGAACCCCAGAACAAGAGGTCACCTGAACCGGAAGTAACAGGAACAGCTGATAAAACAGGAGGCCACCATGCAGATTGTAGAGATGCCCAACATACACACGATGCCACCCCCCCCCACACACCCACATCCTCCCCCACACACCCACATCCTCCCCCACACACCCACATACTCCCCCACACACCCACATCCTCCCCCACACACCCACATCCTCCCCCACACACACATCCTCCCCCACACACCCACATCCTCCCCCACACATCCACATCCTCCCACACACCCACATCCTCCCCCACACACCCACATCCTCCCCCACACAGCCACATACTCCCCCACACACCCACATCCTCCCCCACACACCCACATCCTCCCCCACACCCACATCCTCCCCCACACACCCACATCCTCCCCCACACACCCACATCCTCCACCACACACCCACATCCTCCCCCACACACCCACATCCTACCCCACACACCCACATCCTCCCCCACACGCCCACATCCTCCCCCACACACCCACATCCTCACACACACACATCCTCCCCCCACACACCCACATCCTCCCCCACACACCCACATCCTCCCCCACACACCCACATCCTCCCCCCACACACTCGTACTGCCACCCCCACACACCCACATCCTCCCGCACACACCCACATCCTCCCCCCACACACCCACATCCTCCCCCGTCTCCATGTTCTCACACTTGGCACGCCACACTTGCCTGCGCGACCAAGTACTTGCCTAGCATATTGATCGAACCCGGGAACAGCATTCGACACCAGCCGGCACTATTCAAACACTTCTCCCAGTAGGTGCCGCCACGACATATACTCGGCACACTATACGCCTGTGTGTGCACACCCATAGTTCTTTGTACTCACCCACCCACACATCAAACACATGCGCGCACACTTGCTGTTTGGACCCCATCTCGTCCACACCTCTTCTCCGCTGTTGGAGTCCTCCTTGAATATGTCTGAAAAGAGCTCCAGCAGGGCCCGCATTTCACATTCTACCTCTTACCACATCCATGTCTCCGGCTGGCCGACTGGTCACCACAGGGCAAGGAGGCACGGCCCTTTGACGCAACTCTCCTCACTTCTCTTTCCTCTATACTACCCTTTCTTTTTTTTTCTCATGGGCTCACTCCTCCCCGTGATCAAGAGAGTTGTTTGCTTGTGTGGGGGCCCTTTTCCTTTTAAGCTGTCTCGCTCCATAGTGAACCGGTACCGCTTCAATGACTTGTCGTTATCATTGTATAGAATTCCTTGCTTCTACAACCATCCCCCCAGACGTCTACACTTCAATCAATGAACCGATTTATCTGTGCCGTTATTTTGCTGCAGTTATGCAGCCTGTAACCGTCAAGGTTACAAACATCTCCAAAGCAAGCAAGTACATACCCGGAAAATGCACGTTCTAAAACGGGCGGGATGGCCGAATGAGTTAGAGCGTCCATCTCCCGTGTTGGTAGATCATGGGATTGTGGGTTCGAATCCTGGTCGAGTCGAACCAATGACTTAAAAATTGATACTTGTCGCTTCCTAGCCTGTCGCTCGGCATTAATAGGATAGGGCAAGAAGCAGTGGAATGAGGAAGACCAGTCGTCTGCAGCTGAAATTTCCCCTGCTTAAACAACTAATGTACCAACAACAACAAAAACAACAACAACAGAAAATACACGTAGTCATTCACCACCCACACACAGACAAACACATCCACATTCACATACCGTTCCCCCACAACCCACCCGCACACCCGCACACCCGCACACCCGCACACCCGCACACCCGCACACACCGCGCGCACCCGCGCACACCGCACGCCCGCGCGCCGCCGCGCCGCCGCACGCCCGCGCCGCACGCCCGCCGCCGCGCCCGCACGCGCGCACGCCGCAGCCCGCGCGCCCGCGCGCCCGCACGCCCGCGCGCACGCGCGCGCACGCGCGCACACGCGCGCACGCGCGCGCACGCGCGCACACGCGCACACGCGCACACGCGCACACGCGCACACGCGCACACGCGCACACGCACACACGCACACACGCACACACGCACACACGCACACACGCACACACGCACACACGCACACACGCACACACGCACACCCGCACACACGCACACACGCACACAACGCACACACGCGCACACGCGCACACACGCACACACGCGCACACGCGCACACGCGCACACGCACACACGCACAACCCTCAGCCTCGGTTCTCCCCCCTCCCCCTCCCCACACGCACACACGCACACCCGCACACCCGCACACCCGCACACCCGCACACCCGCACACCCGCACACCCGCACACCCGCACACCCGCACACCCGCACACCCGCACACCCGCACACCCGCACACCCGCACACCCGCACACCCGCACACCGCCACACCCGCACACCCGCACACCCGCACACCCGCACACCCCGCACACCCGCACACCCGCACACCCGCACACCCGCACACCCGCACACCCGCACACCCGCACACCCGCACACCCGCACACCCGCACACCCGCACACCCGCACACCCGCACACCCGCACACCCGCACACCCGCACACCTCAACTCATTCGGCCATCCCGTCTGGTCATAGTGTCATGGGGGTGATGACAATGGGAAATATTGCACCTAGAGCGGGAATCGAACCCACATCTATTGCATTCCAGTATGATACAGAGAAATAGTACTAATACAGCAGAGGCTTCACAATAATAATACGAATTGCTACTGGAAAAGATATAAAGGCTTCCTCTGTTATAACTTGAATATGGTACACAACAATCACATAATCAATTGTTTTGAATATCATACCATAAGTGGCAGACCACCATACCGTAAGTGGCAGACCACAAAACCCTCAGCGTCGGTTCTCCCCCCTCCCCTTTTTATTTGTTGCCGTTCCTCTGTTATTTCAAGTTAACCATATACAATGACAGAGACAGTCCAAATAAGAATGTAAAATTTAAGACCTAAATGCACTGGGATTAGTCCCACTGTTTCACTGGTCACAGCTGGTCCAGTGTATTATTAACAACCCCACCCCAACAACATAATTCATAAACTCACATAACTAACTACACTAGAGTTACACTAGAATATTTCTAACAAACTGACATTTATATACCGCTTGCCTAACTGCAACTGAACATTAAAACTTACTACAACTTTACCAACTGAATACAGAAGATAACTTCTGCTTACATTCTAAATACTATGTACATACTCACATTGATCTGACTAATATTGATCTAATATGACAGTACTGTTACCATATTGCTATGGAACCTTTGGGTTGCAGAATTCCATTGCGTTACATGCTGCAAATTGTGTATTCAACAGTTATTGTACACCTTATTCTATATACCTTTTGTGTAAATAACCCTGAATTGAAAAATGGCTGGAAGACCAGTGCTTTGGCACTGACAATGGTCTTCCAGCCATTAATAAACATATTTACCACCAAAAAAAAAAAACTGATTACTGATAATCCTCTAATTGAAAAATGGTTGGCAAGTTAAGGTGGATTGATTGATTGATTGATTGGTGGTTGCTTTCCGCCTGTCGGCAGCATAGGCCATATTCACGGCGAGAAATGTTTGTTTTTTGTTCAAACCATCGCTTTTACATGTAAAAGCAGACAATCAATTATGTGCCAATAGACACTCATTAAATTAGAAAGCTCACAATCATATATTTGTGGTCAAGGGAAACAAATGCCCATAGAAAAAGAAAATTGTATTAATAATTGATAGAATCTATTTCGTAAACTATATGAGGTGGTACAGTCCAGCTGCCCTCAAAAAGGCTAAAATGTTTTCCTGTTTTACCTTAGTAAAAAGGTCATGCATACTGTCTGCAGTGTAGAACTGTTGGCGCAGGGCCAAAAAATCAACGAAACTTAGTCAAAGGTGTTTGAGTGTCAGCGGGGACTGACACCCAATACATTCAGGGGGAGGTTCCCCCTTGAGCAGAAAAGCATGTGTAAGCCACGAGTGGCCAATACGGCAGCGGCTAAGGACCACTTGGTCCCGCCGACCTCCCGCATGAGTCTGTGGTGGCTTTCCCACAGATTGTTCAATTTCTTTAAGTTTATTAATGTTTTCATCCCACTCATGTTGCCATTTGGATTTTATGTGGGTGGCTATTAGTGGTTTCAGATCAGAGTGAGGGATCAGACACGGTTCAAGATCCCAGTTCAGGGCCTTCTTCGCAGCCCGATCAGCTCGTTCGTTTCCTTGTATGCTGGCATGGCCAGGCACCCAGCACAGGTGGATGTCATACCCATCCGTTGTCAGTTGGTTCATTTTATAGATGACCATTGCTAGAATAGGGTGATTCGTTTTCAGTCCAGCAACAGCCAGGAGGCAAGAGAACGAATCACTGTATATAACATAGTTAGTATGGTTGGATACCTCAATACACTCCAAAGCGAGAAGGAGTGCTCGGGCTTCTGTAGTGAAAATCGAGCTCTGATCAGGCAAACGTACACCAAATGTTTCCCGTCGGCAGACTGCTGCAGCAGCTATCCGGCTTTGGTCTTTCGAACCATCAGTGTATATGGAGAGATGGTCAGCTAAGGTGGATGAAGTGGTCTGGTTAGTAATGTGCTGGCAGAGTGAGTGGATATTACGGTGGCTGGTCTAGCGGTAACACGGTTATGGGTCAGACACGTGGATGGTTGGCTGCTGGCGGGACGGTGCTGAGATGCCTGGCGGTGTAAGTGGAAGGATGGGCGTCTGGGGAGGAGGAAGACTGGGGAAGGGGGCGGTCAGCTGGCAAGCTTCCAGCCGGGTGAGGAGATATTTCATGAGGTCTGGTGAAGCAAGGCCTGGTATAAGGTGTACACCTGTACACTGAACGACGGCTTGAATCTAAGCCAAATTAATTTTGGAATGCTTGCTAAAACTCGGACTATGCAACTTTAAATTTAAGCGAGGGAAATTTCAATCACAGACGATTGGTCTTCCTCATTTCACTGCGTCTTGCCCTATCCTAGTAATGCCAAATGCCTGGCTAGGTAGTGACAAGTATACATTTGTCAGGTCATTGGTTTGACTCGGCCAGATTTCGAATCTCGGGGTTTGAACCCCATGACCTACCAAAACTGGAAGCAGACGCTGAACACATTCAGCCACCCAGTTGGTTCATCTAAGTCTTGGATATTGATTTAGTTGAGAGTCGAACAAACGACCTCAGAGATAATCCGATACTACAATGTATGCTGCTAGGCCATTCTGTTCGGTGTTTTGAGGAATTTTGAGTTCAGTGGAAATGTCGTACAGACTTTTTTAATGGCTGATATGAGTTAATTATGGCCTAAGGTAATAATTTCGAGAGGGTGTGCACAAATTTCGTCTGTTGACATTCTTGCAAATCCAAGATGGCCACTTGCAAATTCAAGATGGTCACTGACTGATATAATTAAAATGGCCATTACTCAGTCAATATTTGTGCGAGAGATGTAATGTTGCGATCTATACCTAGGTTTTTAGGTACAGAGAATCGAATGGAAGAGTTATTTATGTGCTTCAACAACTGTGTGACCATTAAAAATGCAATACTGTAGTGGTACCAGCAAGAAATCCACAGAAAATCTGGCATTTAGTAGTGTGTGCAACACAATGCTAGTTGCTACATGATCGTAAAAAAAACATCATGGAGCATGGTTGACCTTCTTTGCACTGTATGTAGACGAGGGTGGTTCATGCATGTGGCCACAAACAAAATTGGTATTAGGCGTAAACCAGAATACAAAGGCGTAATGAAGCAGTGAGTGGAAGGTTTTATTGAATTTGACCTGGCCATACATGTTTAATGAGTACTACCAGACAGGATGGCCGAATGAGTTAGAGCGTCCATCTCCCATGTTGGTAGACCATGGGATCGTGCGTTCGAACCCTGGTCGAGTCAAACCAATGACTTATAAAAATTGATACGTGTCGCTTGGTTGTTGGAGTTTTACGCCCTGGCAGCATTTAAGGTCATATCAGGACGGGTACCTACAGTCTTGTGACAGTACCCACTATTAGGATAGGGACATTGACAGGTTGGTTCAGTGTTTGGATAATGTGACTGAGTGGGATATCAGGCCATTGTGCTGGCGGCTTGGTCTCACAGGGGGGCAGCACTATAAAGTCGCCATTAGTGGGCTTTATAAAGGAATAAATACAACATAGCTCCTCCCACAGCAGGATGGGAGTTTCAGATATGTTAGTGGCCTTAACAATAACAATGAGACTGACTTGTGGACAAACATAGATAGAATGATATGACCTTAGATGTTGCCAGGATGCAAAACTCCACCAACCAACCCAGCATGATGCAGACCGGGTTCGGTTCCAGGTCGAGTCAAACCAATGACTTAAAAATGTATACTTGTCTCTTACTAGCCTGGTACTCGTCATTATTAGAATAGGGTAAGGACTGGTTAGCTCAGTGTCAGGATAATGTGACTGAGTGGGATATTGGGTCATGGTGCCAGTGGCCTGATTTCCCAGTGGGGCAGCACTATATTAATCGCCATGAGTGCGTACTGTCACCAGTCGGTACCCGTCCTGATATGACCTTAGATGTTGCTAGGATGTAAAACAACAACAAGCAAACAAACAAAAATGCATGATGCAATAAATAGCTCAGTCTCTATTCTTAGCACAAAAAGAAAGCCATGACACTAACATATCCCTCCCACACATGCAAAGGAAATCTACTATCTATTATTTACATCAGAGTGAAACAAAGTCGGAGTTTTGTCGGGGTTTGTTCAGCCTGCCACAAAAAGCAGTGATTGCGCACGCGCACTCATCGCATATTGAATCACCGGTCGCGGTGGCTGAATCGATAAAAGCACAGACTTCCTGTGCAATAGGTCAGGAGTTTGAATCACAGCCGAATCAAACCAATCACTTACAAAATTGATACTTGTCACTACCGAGACGGCTCGGCATTACTAGGATAGGGTAAGGAATGCTTCGCTCGATATCAGGATAATGTGATTGAGTGGGATCATCATCTTCATCAATCCCTTAATGGCTGACTTCATTGGGGAACCAAAGATGATCTCGCAACCAGTTTCTTCCATCTTTCCTGTTCTCTGCTGCCCTCTAGGACTTGCCGAACTCCAGACCTGTCCATTCTCTGATGTTGTCTTCCCACCTCTTCCTTTGTCCGCCTTGTTTTCTTCTCGCTTTCACTGTGCCTTGCAAGATGGTTTTGACCACAGCAAACTAAGTGGAATATCAGGCCATTGTGCCGGCCGCTTGGTCACCCAGTGGGGAAGCACTATAAAGTCACCATCAGTCCGCGCTGTCACAAATCGGTTCGCGTCCTTACATGACCTTAGATGTTACCAGAACGTAATACTCCAACAAACAAAGAGCTTAGCTCAGAATCAGAATAATGTGAACGGATGGAATATGAGGTCATGGTGCCAGCGACCTGGTCTCCTAGTGGGGAAGCACTATGAAGTCACCATTAATGCGCATTGTCACAAGTCGGTGCCCGTCCTTACATGACCATAGCTGTTGCCAGGAGATAAAACCCCACCAAACAAGTTATCTGCGACCATGGTGCCAGCGACCTGGTCTCCCAGTGAAGCAACACTATAAAGTCACCATTAATGCGCACTGTTACAAGTCGGGGCCCGTCCTGAAATGACCCTAGATGTTGCCTGAACGTAAAACCCCCAACAAAAAATTACCAAACAATAATAGAGGGGCGGTGGTGGTGTCCTGCTCTGCTTTCCCGTGACCGTCAACCCTCCACCCCCACCCCCACCCCCACCCCCACCCCCACCCGAAACCCACCCCCACCCCGACCACTTCCTTCTAATATCGTCCGGTGTGGCAGTTTAAAATTTCAGTGTGTTTAGATTCTACACTTGGCGTTCTGCACTTGCATCAAAATCTAACGGCATTTCAGCGTATTCGATTAATCAACTCGAGTGACCTTAGCAACGTTTTGACGCACAAATGTGATGTCATCGCTCCTAGCCAACCCCAGCCAAGAGGTGGGTTCAACTTTTTGCACAAGGCATGTGGTTTTCCCAACTCCACTCGCGGTGTTCTATTTGAATTTCTAGCAACTCAGGTGACACGAGTCACCCGGGTCGTGTTAATCAAAGACAAATAAGTGTTCACACTTCCTGTCTACCATTCACTATATCACTAAATACGCGCAGGTGCATAACCCATTGACGCATGCGCAGAACCCCAAGAGTAGACTCTAAACACACTGAGATTTTAAACCACCACACAGGTGTAGAAATTCAAAATACTAACCCACAACAACACTACGGTAGTGTTTTCAACTTAGTTAAAGGTAGGTTCAAAACACTACTGTGGCCATGCTCAAAACACTATCCTTCAGTTCAAAACACTCCCTTTAATTTCAAAACACTACTCTCATGGTGCTGGCAGCCTGGTCTCCCAGTGGGGCAGCACTATAAAGTCGCCATGAGGGTGAACTCTCACAAGTCAGTACCCATCCTGAGATGACCATAGATGTTGCTAGGACATAAAACAATAACAAACAATCAATCAAACGCCGCAGCATGGTCAGCATATCAATCAATATGTACCAGTAGGTTACATTTTGCGGCATTACAGACCAGATGGGATGGCCGAATGAGTTAGAGCATCTGTCTCCCAAATTGGTAGATCATGGGGTAGTGGGTTCGAACCCTGGTCGAGTCAAAGCAATGACTAAAAAATTGATACTACCAACTTCCTATCCTGGCGCTCGACATTATTAGGAGAGGGCTAGGCCTGATTGGCTCAGTGTCAGGCTAATGTGACTGAGTGGGATATCAGTGGTCTTCCAGTGGGGCAGCACTATAAATTCACCATGAGTGTGCACTGTCACAAGTCAGTACCCATCCTGATATGACCTTAGATGTTGCTAGGACGCAATACAACAACAAACAAGCAGCAATACACTTACAGCCCCCACTGCTGTGTTATGACAGAGTTTTGAACTTGGGTAGTGTTTTGGACATATATGTAGGGGTAGTGTTTTGAACTTAACAGTAGTGTTTTCAACTTAAGTTGAAAACACTACTGTTAAGTTCAAAACACTACCGTAGTGTTTTGAACTTAACAGTAGTTGAAAACACCACCATAGTGTTTTCAACGTGGAAGTGTTTTGAACGTCCTACACCGGCTCACTTCAATTTTGGCGCGCCTTATTGTTGGTGCGCATGCGCCGTGCGCCGTGCGCCTTGCGGGTCTGCGCGCTGGTCACGTGACGGCTCTATCAGTCCCCCCCCCCCCCCCACCCCCACACTTAGCCGAGCAGTGGTCGGGCAGGCAGAGGGCCATTACGAAAACGGCACGATCACAACCACAGGGCCTGGGGAGAGGGGGGAGAGTGTGTGTGTGGGGGGGGGGGGGGGGGGCGGTTAGGGAGGGGAAGTGAGGCGTAGCTTCCCTGAGGGACCATTTCCATTTGAGGTATAATCGATTTCCTCTTCTTCTCAAGTCGACATTGCGCTTTTGTTTGTGTCTGTGTGCAGTGATTACACACCCCTGCATGACTGGTGTGGAAGGTGTGTCATGCACAAGTGGTAGTTTGTGGTTATTTAATCTAATTTTAGTTTTTGTTGTTATCCTTTGTTACATTCATTGATTAAAGTTGCGTAGTCCGATGATTTTGAATTTCTGTATTTTTTATGAGATAAATATATTAGATCGATCACTAGTATCTACTTTACATTAGTTCAAAGTTACTTTTATTTTAAATGGTAAACTTTGTAGATATTTTGAGTGCAAACTTGGGGAATTAGTTTTAGCAGGCTAGCCAAAGCTCTGACACCATAGACTTCTGCAGTAACAGGTTTTGTTAAATTGATTCAGTATTGCCTTCTACCCAGAAACAAATGCTTAATAAGTGCATCACTATCTAAGACAGATATGTAAAATCAAATCTAGATAATTGGTTTGGTTTTGAAAATTCAATATTTCATCGGACTATGCAGCTTTAAGCAGAGGAAATTTTAATGGCTGACATATCCAGATTTAGTGGGAGATATCCCTAAAACCGTGCAATCGTGCTATCCACCCTACTAGACGGAGCCAAGGCCTGGACAGTGTACAGACGACAGGTGAAAAAGCTTCATGCCTTCATGATGCGACATCTGCATTCAATCATGAGGCTAACCTGGAAGGCCAAAGCGACATGTAATGAAATACTCAAATGGACGGCGCTGCCTCTATCTTCTGATCAAAAAGAATCTCCGGTGGACTGGACACCTCATGAGGATGTCATCAGACAGGCTACCAAAGCAGATCCTCTATTCTCAACTGTCTTCTGGTTACAGAAAGAGAGGGCGCCCTCATCTCCGGTTCAAGGATACCATCAAGAGAAACCTGATGAAGGCTGCGAGACATTAAGACCGACTCATGGAGGCAACTCTCACAGCAGAGAGCTAAATGGAGAGCGGCAGTCAAGTAATGAAAGCAGTCTTTGTCACATCGTGACTGACAGCATGATAATGATGATCCCTAAGATGCGGCAGATTTGGGTTATTCTTTCAATTTCCCGCTTTTAACTTGTACTTATAGAAAATAGCAAAATAGCCACAATATCCCGTTTTTACTTGTAATTCTAAAATATAGCAAAATAGCCCAAATATCTCAATTTCCTGTTTTTACTTGTAATTCTAAAATATAGCAAGTGAACCGATTGCATCATTTTATATCACTTTTTTCTTCAAAATTATCTGGGCGACCCCCTCCCACACTCCCCCCCCCACCGTTCAGCCACGCCCCCCCCCCCCCATATTTACAATTTGTGTATTAGGGAGATCTCCCTACTCACACTGTTAGTTATTTGGCATTTGTACATATATGGTCTTCCTCATCCCACTGCCTCTTGCCCTATCCTAGTAATACCAAACGCCAGGATATGTAGCGACAAGTGTCAATTTCCAAGTCATTGGTTTTTACTCGGTTCGGGTTCATAACTATGTTCTCATTTGTGTTGTTATTGTTATTGGTATTGTAGTAAACCGTAACAAATAATGTGAATATAAATAAAACCAATATCTTACTTTAAAATTATTTTTTTATTGATACAGTTTTTATTCTGCCCATATCGATTAAGCTCCTTTGAGGGTGCTTGTTTTCGTATTATACATATTAGTTTTCTTAGATATTACTTGATGCCTCTGGTGTAATCAGGTAATATCTCTTTTATCACCACATCAAATACGGTGGCGCCACCTGTGAGTGGAATGTAGCAACTCAAACAGCGCCCGCTCATGGGGGAATGTTATTACATAATTAAAGTCGATTGCAATGTTCAATATCAGAAATGGTTATAACTCCCTTCCCCCACCGGGCACGGTGGCCGAATCGGTAGAGCGCCATGAGTGCGCACTATCACAAGTCCTGATATGACCTTAGATGTTGCCAGGACATAAAACTGTAACAACCAACCATCCCCCCCACTCCAGCACCACATTGAGCAGAAATCTCTATCATGTGATAAAGCAATTGCCTGAATAAATTAATTCTGCCTATTTTGCATTCTTTTTTTTTCTTTTCTTTTTTTGTTTGTACATTAGTTGTTTAAGCAGGGGAAATTTCAGTCGCAAACAACTGGTCTTCCTCATTCCACTGCTCCTTGCCCTATCCTAGTAATGCCGACCTTCTGGCTATGAAGTGACACGTATCAATTTTTATGTCATTGGTTTCACTCGACCAGGGTTCGAACTCGGATCCCCCGATCTCCCAAAACAGGAGACGGATGCTCAACTCATTCGGCCACCCCGTCTGGTCGATAGGTCCTTAGATGTTGTCAGGACATACAACTCAAACAGACAAACAATAGTTGTGTAATGAATGTCCCCACGCAGGCACAGAAAATATGATGCTGTCAGTTACAGAAATGCATATAAACTTATATATAAATCAGATACCATTTACTAATAAGAATTGACTTGTTGAATGGTGACAAACTGGTTGAAGCACACTATTTATTGCAGTGTGAGAGACTGCCATGCGCCAGCTATATGTGTTGTGTTGATGTGTGAGTTGAACTCAGTGGTAGCGAATGGTGGAGAGTGTTCGGCTGGTGGTGTCTGCCACTCAGTTGTGGTTCGAGTATGAGCAGATTGCCGCACGGCTGAGCTGACCATAGGCTGGTGGTGTTTTTTTTTGTTTTTGTTTTTTATTGAGGCTGTGTTTATACTCTCCATAGCATATACGCTCGAGTACTGGGGCTTGTTTTCAATGCTGGCCAGCTGTAGTGGTGGAGTTATCTTATCACACAGTAGTAGCTGATGAGGTGTTTGATTGCCTGTATTACAGTAGCAGGTAAGTGGTTGCTTAGTATGGTTATGCAGGTATTGCAGGTATAGCAATACCTCAGGGAGTTTAGCGCCCCTGCCCTGCAGAGTTGTAAACCGCTGCCTTGTGGTACAGGTTCTTGACAGAACCGAAGGCTAAGGGAGAAAACCCTAAACAGAAAACCATGTCACTGTGGCAGCATTAAGGGCGGTTGATGTATGGAACTCCTAACATCTCCCGACCAGCCACTGCAGGGACAAATAGTTTTGCGCCTGTCTTGACATGTTCTTGCCGGTGTGAAACCTCTATTTGCTCCCCGAGAGAGTGCCGCTGGTAACTTGCAAAAGCCAGCAGCACTTCAACACTTTTGCAGGCAGCTTTCATGAAATGTACAACCGCACAAGAGCGGCAGTCAAGTAATGAAAGCAGTCTTTGTCGCATCGCGACCGAGAGTATGATGATGAGTATGGTTAGTAGTCTATGTTAGTTTTTTTGGATTGTAGGCGGTTGTCTTTCCGTGTGCCTAGCAATGGCAGCCAATGAGTGCCAATCTCTCATTCAACCAAATGGATACCACTTCCGGTACTGGGTTGCTGAATAAAATAAAGCAATTAATCAATATATTGACTATATTCCACTGTAGTGTTAATGTGTTTATGTTTGCTGAGGATGACATAGGCAGGCTACAGCAGTTAGTGAGGTGGGCGCACGGTGGTGGCGCCACCAGTCATAGGTGGATGTTATACTATAGTATTGAGGGTTATACAGACAAGCTATTTTGG
This sequence comes from Branchipolynoe longqiensis, assembly GCA_030323885.1. Lineage (NCBI taxonomy): Eukaryota > Metazoa > Annelida > Polychaeta > Phyllodocida > Polynoidae > Branchipolynoe > Branchipolynoe longqiensis. Next base: position 46,068,411 of record CM059195.1, on the reverse strand, counting down.
ATGGTGAGTGAGATACAGCCAACTTCCATTGTTTATACTTGTATAATTCTTATACATCACATACATTTCCGATCACTCTGGGCGGCCGAATCTGTGATATCGCTGGCTGGGTTCTCGTGTGCAAGGTAATGGGTTCAAATCCCGATTGAGTAAAACCAAACAGGAATAGCTTAACATAGGGATACACATTCTATAAGGTGCACAGCTGTTGGTATTTTGATTTGTCTTGTTGCATTCATTGATTAAGCAGGGGAAATTTCAATCGCGGACGATTGGTCTTCCTCATTCCACTGCTCCTTGCCTTATCCTAGCAATGTTGAGAGTCAGGCTAGGTAGTGACAAGTATAGATTTGTAAGTCATTGGTTTGACTCGGCTAGGGTTTCAAACCTTGGAATTTGAATCCCAATAACCTACCACAATGACAGGAGGCGGACGCTCAACCCGCTTGGCCTTCCCGGCTGGTGTGAAGGTGTCAGTCATCCTGTCGATCCGGCTCAGAGGACACATTTGCAGTTTGGGCTATTTTCCATTCCAAACAGTTTTCCATAACTTGTTCATCAAAGGCTGTGGTATGTGCAGTCGTGACTGTGAGAGAAAGTGCATATCAAAGAACCCTTGCTACTTATCGGAAAGACTAGCCTATGTGGCGGCAGTGGGTTTCCTCCAAAAGAAATATGTCAGAATGACCATATTTTAGATGTCCAATAGCCGATGATAATAATCCATGTGTTCTAGAGGTGTCGTTGAATAAAACAAACTTTCCTCTCCCAGCTGGTGCACAGCATCAGCCTCCCCCATATTCTTTGCTTGGCCGCCATTTTAATTGCAACGCGCGTCTATTGTGTCATGATGAACGCCACAGAGCTACAAGATGGTGCTTGCCTGCAGTAATGCGGAGACCCTTCTAACTGTTAGTGTTACAGTTGTTCTAATTGCTCCATCCTGCCACTGACTTGCTCGGTGCCAATCTCTCTGTACAGTGTTGACTTTTTATGTGTGAATTGCTAAACGTGTAGTTTTAATCCATCAACAATGACGGCTAACACAGTTTGAGTTAAAGCTGCAGTACGATGAAAGCATGTAGTTTTAGTCCGTCAACAACAACGGCTAACACAGTTTGAAGTTAAAGCTGCATTCCGATGAAAGCATCCAATTTTCGGAACCAAAGCATTGACCTACTTTTGAACCTACATTGTTTGTGTTGCTTCGACAACATGGGTAATTCACACAAGGCAAAAGAGCTGACTCTAGCAACATCTGGTTTGACTCCACAATGACACCAGAGCCATCTATCATATCATAACCAAACTAGCCCAAACCCGTGCTAAACGTGTAGTTTTAATCCGTCAAGAACAACGGCTAACACAGTTTGAGTTAAAGCTGCAGTCCGATGAAAGCATCCAATTTTCGGAAACAAAGCATTGACCTACTTATGTACCTACATTGTTTGTGTTGCTTTTGCAACATGAGTAATTCATGCAAGGCAAAAGAGCTGACACTAGCGACATCTGGTTTGACTCCGCAATGACACTAGCGCCATCTCTCACATCATAGTTGAACTAGCCCAAAGGCCTGCTTGGCATCACTTGTGGTCGCTTTGCCACCAATGTGCACTTCTCACCAGGATGCCGCTCCAAGTACTCAGGCTGTTCTCCTCAACGTGTTGCCCACCCACCCAAAGACAGATGAAGACATGGTAAGTCAGAGTTTCTCTCATTTTTCTGAGATAAATATATTATACTGCTCATTATTACCTACTTTACTTTAGTTTGATGTAACTTTTATTTTAAATTGCTAACTTTTAAGATATTTGAAGTGTAAACATGTAAAATTAGTTTTGGCAAGCATGCCAAAACTCGGACACCATAGGCTGCTGTAGAATCAGGTTCTATTAACTTGCCTAGGAATTCCCTTCTATGTAGAAACAAATGTTAAATATGTGCATAAGTGTCTAAGTCAGATAAATAAATCAAATCTAGTTGACTTACGATATTTATACTTCACTACCTAGCCTGGCGCTCAGCATAATTAGGATAGGGAAAGGACTTGCTTCCTATGTATCAGCGCAACGTGACTGGGTTGGATATTGGGTCATGATGCTGGTGGCCCACTCTCCCAGTTGGGCAGCACTATAAAGTATAAAGTTGCCATGAGTGCGCACTGTCACAAGTTGGTACCCATCCTCATATGACCATGGCAGCGGCAAGAATTAATGTAGTGCTTAATGACTCACTGTGCAGCATGGTCTGCAGAAAAGGTCTTATAGAGGATTTCCACCGTCAAACGGCCCTCTGATGGTAGTGATAAGAACTAATGTTGTGGGTACCTTCCAACTGTGCACACCCAGCGCTAAAGAAATAACATGGCGGACAGTTGTCATTAGTTATACTCGCATAGCATGTTTTATATCATGTAGTACAAGTAAAAGTAAAGCATGTTTATTTAACGGCGCCTCTAGAAGACACTGATTTTTATCATTGGCTATTGGACATCAAACATATTCTGACATGTATCTTTTGAGGAAACCCACTGCCGCCACATAGGATACTCTTTCCGATAAGCAGCAAGGGGTCTTTTATATGCACTTTCCCACAGACAGGTCAGCACATACCACAACCTTTGATGAACCAGTTGTGGTTCACTGGTTGGAACATAAAATAGCCCAAACTGCAAATGGGTCCACTGAGCAAGATAGTTCGCATGACCCACACCTTCACAGATCAACACTCTACCACCTGAGCTAAGCCCCTCTCCACTATATCATGTAGTACATGCATATTCAGTAGTTTGCATTAGACTGTGAAATTGATGTTGGTGTAATCATAGTTAACATCAAAATGCTAATTCTCCTTTCAGTGAGAAATGGAGCTTTGGGGGAGAGAGGCATTTGCTACCCCTCCCCCCACCCACCCACCCCCCTTGGCCCCCAAGTAATAAATCATTGAGTTTTCTTTGCTAGTAATAGGAATTCCTTTCCCAACATGCCGATACTTCTATAAATGATCGAAGTTGCAAGCACCAACGGTTTAGATTTTCCATCATTTCTAGAAGGTAAATATATAAGTCTAATCATTTGAACTTACTTTACTTTAGGTTGATTATTTTAATTTATCTTACTTTAATTTAAAGCAACTTTAATTTCTAAATGGTTCAGTTTGGAGATATTTGAAGTGAAAACATCCAGAGTTTAATTTGCCATGTACATCAACATTCTGACCCATAGGCTTTAGCAGTAACAGGCTCTATTATATTGACTTAGTATGTCTTTGTATTCAGCAGCAAATGCTTAATAAGTGAACCAGTATCTGAGTTTGATATATTTTTTCTTGAAGATTCATACTGCCTATCATGGATAAGCCTGAATAGACTTGTTTTCACCGTTAGACAGTTTGTCGAGAGAAAGCCCGAGCCTACACTTTTACCGACCCAAGGGATTTTTAACCTCCCACACCACAAAGACATGGTATGAGAGCAACTGGCCTTTGATGACCCTGTAAGTTATACACAGCAGTGGAAATCCAAATTGGCAGAGTTGGGTGGCATGCGGAATCGAACCACCAACCTTGAGATTAGGAGTGCGACCTAGAAAAAAGTCAGACACTCTAACCACTGCGCCACAGAGAACACCACAATCAAATATACAATCAAATCCAGTAAATATTTGGCTTTAGAAATTTGATGCTTTTTTTCTGGTACATGGTTGATTAAGCAGGGGAAGTTTCAATCATGGGCGATTGGTCTTCCTCATTCCACTGCTCCTTGCCCTATCTTAATAATGTCGAGTGCCAGGCTAGGTAGCGACAAGTATACATTTTTAAGTCAGTGGTTTGACTCAATCAGAGTTTGAGCGTGTCAGTTCGAAACCCACGACCTACCAAAACGGGAGACGAATGCTCAACTCATTCGGCCATCCCGTCTGGCCATTGGACTATGCTGCGTTTCGGCTCCATCAAACCGATTGCCTTTGGTTAGAATGATAGTTTCAGTATCCAGGTACTCAAATATTTAAATATCAATTATTAAAAGTACTCAAATACTTAAGTATTAAAAAAATATTAAAAAATAATAATAATACTTTTAATGAAAGAGGAGGAAAGAAATCCTAGGAAAAAGAGACAGTGTTCCCTATTATCGCCCTTTCGCTATCGCTACCCTTGAATGCTTATGTCAGCTTTTAGTGCCTTATTATGGCCACCGTTTGGTCTGAAAATGGGTTGTTATGACGGTACTTAAACGTTATCGGTGCCAGCGAGGCATTCCGAACGCTATATGATTGTCATTTCCGGTTTACGGAAGGGTTATGTGCGCAGGCGCGGCGGGTTCAGACACGTGACAGGGCACGTCCGGTAATAGCTCATTAGCCATGTAGGCAGGCACCCCCACAACAAGGATACTGTGCCCCATGTGTGTGTAAAGAGTGGGTCATCTGCGGGATTCGAACCCGCAATGAAGTCTAGTATTGTCAGAACCTAGATAAAAGATTCACCTCATACTGCAGTAGCCTGAGTAGAGGTGACAAACAACCTTATATAAAAGCTGGCGAAAAGTATCTACATGCTGGGTAAATGAAATGAGCAGATACATTCTTAATTAAAGAAGCAAAATATATTCTTCACATATATCTTAATATTTTCCCGCTGCTTTTGATTTGAAAAATATAATAAAAAGATGTAGTTTAATAGACTTTGAAAGCCAAATTGAGCGCATGCAGTGGTCGCCATTGTGTCTTTTTTGCATTCTCTCCCATTTCACCAACTCTGTGCTGATATAAGTAGCCATTGGATACTGGAACCAGGAATTCCACTTCCTGTTCCATACAAAAGCAATTTTCGCCCGTATTTAGACTACATTGTCATTCACCCCTATTCATTATGAGGTGAATCTTTTATCTCATCAGAGCGATGTGGTGCATGCTTTGGGCGCTCATTAGCTGTCATTGCTGGGTGCACGTACAACTGGACCCCCCCCCTCACCCCCCTCCCTCACCCCCCTCCCTCACCCCCCTCTCTCTCCCCACAAACCGCCGCAGGCGGGGGGGAGAGGTGGGAGGGGGGGAGAGGTGGGAGGGGGGCATCAGCGTGGAGGCCTCCTCCACCCTGCCGCCGTCCTGATATGACCTTAGATGTTGCCAGGACGTAAAACTGCAACAACCAACCAACCAACCAACCTCCACCCTGCCACTCACACACAACGCCCCTCCTCCCTCCGGCTTCGTCCAATCACAGGCCTCCCTCCAGCTGGTCCCACACCTCAGTTACACCAATCACAGGTCATCTCTTGCCCCAAAATATTTTGGCAAATCCTGACCACCACAAACCGGTCACTGCTCGTCACGCTGCTGACTGCACCACACCTCTTCTCTACCCACCCACCCCTTCGTCTGCTTGATCAAGGCTGCGTTCAAGCGTGCGCCTTGGAGGTGCCTAGGGCAACATATGGATTTCCCTAATATAATATCTATATACATATATGCTTAATTAATTCTCTGTATGGGTTTCAATTATTGGCACCACTTCGAGGCTCGTTCCAAAACTGAAAAACGAGGATGTCTGGGATGATTGAGAATACTTAATGTTTTTCGAACTGATATTGAGCACGCGTAAATATTTGACTCGACATTGAATGGGTGCGCAACTATTTCTGAACATCCTGTCTAGACGCGTCGATACACCGACTGACATGAACTATCAGACAGGAGCTAAGGCAGGAGGTTGGTTGGTCGTTGTTGGGGGTTTTACATCCTGGAAATATCTAAGGTCCTATCATGATGGGTATCGACTTGTGACAGTGTGCACTCATGGCAACTTTATAATGCTGCCCCACTGGGAGACCAGGCCATCAGCACCATGACCTGATATCCCTCTCATTCACATTATCCTGACCACTTAGCCAGCCAGTCCTTGCCCTATCCTAATAACTCTGAGCACCTGGCTACGAAGTGACAAGTATATATTTCTAAGGATACATTTTTAAGCCATTCATTTGACTCAACTAGGGTTCACACCCCAGGATCTACCAAAACGGGAGATGGACGCTCAACTCATTCAGCCATCCCATCTGGTGTAAGGCGGGTAGAACCAGAACTAGCAAATGAAAAGTCCCCTACTTAAAGTTGACTAGTCCGATGGTTTTGAATTTCTATATTTTTTCTGAGATAAATATGTTAGATCAATCACTAGTATCTACTTTACATTAATTCAAAGTTACTTTTATTTTAAACAGTAAGCTTTTGAGATATTTGGAGTGTAAACATGGAAAATTACTTTTAGCAGCCTTGCCAAAACTCTGACACCATAGACTTCTGCAGCAACAGGTTTGGTTAAATTGCCTCAGTATTGCCTTCTAAGTAGAAACAAATGCTTAATAAGCGCATCAGTATCTAAGTTAGATATGTAAAATCAAATCTAGATAATTGGTTTGGTTTAGAAAAGTTCATATTTCATCGAATATGCAGCTTTAATCAGTGAAGGCGACAATAAAAGCCGCTGTTTAATCAATGAATGGAACTAAGAATAAATCATCTGCAAATAGCAATAAAGTCAGAAGACTACACAGTCAATGCCTTGCTGTTGGCAAAATAAATTAATATCAAGGGATAAGATGAACTCCCTTCCAATAATTTTAATAATTTGTTTGTTTGATATTAAAGATCAGACAGGATGGCTGAATGAGTTGAGCAAACACCGCCCATTTTGGTATGTTGTAGGATTTGAACCCCCAGGTTCAAACTTAGGTGAAGTCATCACAATGACTTAACAATTGATAACAGTCGCTACCTAGCCTGGTATTCAGCACAACTAGGATAAGGGCAAGGAGTAGCGGAATGAGGAAGACCAATCGTCTGTGATTCAAATTTCCCCCGCTTAGTCAACTAATGTATGCAGCTTTAACTGGTGATAATGCAAATTGACATGTACCAGCAGATTGTTTTTTAATCTAATGGCATTTGGTGCCACACTGAGGCTGTCATATCAAAGTTAGCAGGCTGCACTCTCATAATTTACTAAGGCGGAGACATCATTCGGTCATACTGTATTTTCTGTTCTTTATTTGTCATCATTGGTCATTATCAAGTCATTAAGTAAATCAACCGGAACCACATTTCATCAGGTCACCTCCCCAGCTGTGTCAATGTTCTGTCCGGGTAGGATTCGAACCCTCAGCCCTACCGAGTTCTTATTTTTCAGCGGTGTGGGTGGGTGGGTGGGTGAAGATAGGTGGTTAGATGCGATGATGGCGGTGGCTGCGAAGGTTGTGCTGGCTGGTTAGTCAGTCGTTAGGTCACGTGGTGGTTTGTGGTGGGAAAGTTCAAACATCGGCATCGCCCCGCGGCTTGTGGTTCTCTCAAGTTAATACAAGAGGCGCCACTGTAGATCGATGGCCGCTGGGGTAGTGTAAGTTCAATGCGATAGATGGCGGCAAGCTTCGGTGGTCGGTCGCCGCCCGTAAATAGAGGAGAAAACTGTTCCGACTGCGCATGCATTGAAAACCGCATTGGCAGCAAAGCAAATGCGTCTGGCCATTGAGTTTGCAGATACGCATAGGGCAAAACTTTGATTTGATTCAAAATGAATAGAAATACATAACAATTTGGCATAAACATGTATGCACACATGCAATATAATGATCTGATGAATATAGCTAAGACAAAACTAGCCATAGTTAAACATTTTGAGCTTAGAAACATACAATTCCACACAAAAGAATCAGTCACTTTAAGGCTGATATCCACATCACCATTATTAATTCTTGTTCTAAATATTAAAATGCCAAATGTTTTAACATACACTTGTTTCAGAGAAATATACAACCAATATCTGATTAACCCTACTCATTTTCTAATTCTACATATGTCATTAACCATAGGATATAAATAAAAACATTAATAAAATAAGTAAAACTGACTCTGGCTATGGCTCTAACACTAGTCTGAGTACCTAGATTTGTCTAATTCTAAATGCACATGGCATAAAATGTGCTGATTATATTAATGTAAATGCAATGCTGGATAAAAGATAAATATCTTAATTTATTATATATATTTTTCTAGTTGGTATTCTATGTTTCAAACAAGAGCTGAAATGAGCTGAACCTAGGACATTTCATAGCTGCACCCAGTGTATTAGCATGTGCCATGTGCTTCTCACGGGTTTGTTTTTCTCCTACACATCCCACAATGCACCGCGCTGCTGGAATGGTGATGTAGTATATTACCCACGTTAAATATAACATGTACAATTAGGCCAAATAAACAACAAGTTGGTGGTCGCCCATTTGTTCACACAAATTAAGGTCGGACCGGCATGTTTTTTAAATATATTTTGTCCAGTATTGTTCACATGATTTCAATGGAATTAGATAAACATCAATTTCAGTGCATGTACATGGTGTTACGGTATTTACCGCTGTCCATACATAGATCCGTATAATGTCTAAAAGTTTAATTGCTTCTAGCCTGACACATTTTTAACAGTTAAACAAATCAGGGACTGACCAATATTCAGGAAGGGGCGGGAACGCTCACCTTTTTTTTTATTTGGCCTTATGCACATTTTATTGGGGTGGTTTTTGTTGTCCCCGTGGATTTCTAAATACAAAATAATGTCGCTTAAAGTTGAATAATCCGATGGTTTTGAAATTCTGTATTTTTCTGAGATAAATATATTAGATCGATCACTAGTATCTACTTTACATTGACTCAGTATTGCATTCTACGCAGAAACAAATGCTTAATAAGTGCATCAGTATCTAAGTTAGATATGTCAAATCAAATCTAGATAATTGGTTTGGTTTTGAAAATGTTATATCTCATTGGACTATGCAGCCTTAACCTGCCCGCGATACTTCTGTGATGTCATCAGGTCTACACTGCTGCATCGTGGACTAACCACCCGATGACTCTTCATCCATATATTACACCCCACTCTACAAAGTGGACTCACTGTGGCGGTGTGTTCTTATCTGATAAGTGTGTCCTTATCGCCGCGTTCCAATCATCGTAATCTAATATGCATTGATCCATTTAGATAGCCTCCCGGTTTTCTGTACCACAATGTACCTTCTGACATAGACAGGATGATGTATATTAGTATATTAGATAGTCTCCTTGTTTGTGTAGTACCAGTGTACCTTCTGCATTTATCTAGACCTTCCATGGGGGTTGCGGGCAATGGCCTGCATCCTGCATGGAAGGTCGTGTTTGGGGTGTTTCTTTGGTAAATATGTTTATTTTGCTGAATAAATCTTTTGTCAAGGCCAAAGCACTGGCGTTCTAGGCATTTTTCAATTCAAGGTTAGTTGCACAAAAGGTATATAGAATAAGGTATGCAATAACTGCAGCATGCAACACAATGAAATTCTGTAACCCAAAAGTTCCATAGCAATATGGTAAGAGTATTGTTGTATAACTCGATCAATGTTAGTCAGATCAATGTGAGTATTTACATAGTATTTAGAATGTAAGCAGAAGCTATCTTCTGTATTCAGTTGGTAAAGTTGTAGTCAGTTTTATTGCTCAGTTGGAGTTAGGCAAGCGGTATATAAATTTCAGTTTGTTAGAAATATTCTAGTGTTACTCTAGTGTAGTTACTTATGTGACTTAATAAATTATGTTGTTGGGGTGGGGTTGATCGTTGATGGGGTTGATCCCTGATTGAGTTAAGTTGAGTCAGCAAGTTACAAAAAAAGTGAACATTTGTGAATACCGAGCAGGGACTGTTTGTTTGTTTGTTGTTTTACGTCCTAGCAACATCTAAGGTCATATCAGGATGGGTACTGACTTGTGACAGTGCGCACTCATGGCAACTTTATAGTGTTGCCTCACTGGAAGACCAGGCTGCCAGCACCATGACCTGATATCCCACTCAGTCACATTATCCTGACAGTGAGTCAACTTGTCCTTGTCCTATCCTAATAATGCCAAGCGCCAGGCTAGGAAGTGACAAGTATCAATTTTTAAGTCATTGGTTTGACTCGACCAGGGTTCGAACCCATGACCCCACGATCTACCAACACGGGAGACGGACGCTCTAACTCATTCGGCCATCCCGTCTGGTTGCCAGGATTAGTTCGGGAAATAACTGCGTTTTATCGAATTTTGTTAGTACTGGCATGGGGGGTGATCTCTTTGCATTTCGGGTGAGTGTGCTAACCATTACACCATCTATGCTCCCCGATTTACATGATTGACTTCTCCCTGTCCAGAACACCACTTGTCTCTAACTGACACCCCCCACACCCCCACCACACCCCGTTCTACACCCCCCCCACATCCCTACCACCACCCTTCTACACCTCCACACCACCACCACCACATCGCAACATCATAACCAAACTTAGCAGCTACCCGTTACTTGGCACCCACTTTACACAATTAGATGATGGACTTCTACCTGCCAAGAACACCCCATGTCTCTAATTGACACACCCCACACCCCAACCACACCCCCATCTACACCCCCACACCACCACCACCCTTCTACACCCCCACACCACCACCCCCACCACCCCCACCACCACACCCCAACATCATCACCAGACTTACCAGCTACCAGTTACTTGGCACCCTCTTGGCACCCTCTTTGCACCAACTTGGCACAATTAGATGATTGACTTCTCCCTGTCCAGCACACCCCTTGCCTCTGACTAACACCCCCCACACACCACCACACAAAGCCGATCTGATAATACCTTCAGTGCCGACATGATTGAATCGCGCTCATTTGCGTCCAAAGGAGATCAGGCCTAATCCATATGCCACACCCATCGCCTCGTATCCATAGCGACCTGCAACGCTGGTCGCATCACTGTCTCCTTAATGAGATTTCCAGGCCCCACCCTTGTTCACATTCTATTCCTATTATAATGCAATCGGTCATTTTGAGGTGCAAGAAATCCTATGAATGCATAATACAGTAAAACTAGTTGTAGAGTCGTCGTCTGGCAGCTGTAGTTGTGTAGGCAGGCTATATGAAATCAATACACGCAAGGAGAGAAAGGAAGAGTATAAAGATTGAAAAAGTAGAGTGAGAGCTTGTACCCTCAGGTTTATTATTATATAGTGGTACATGGATCTGATATGGCATACCACCTGACCATTATCTCCAATCAACAACAAATATTTCTCGTTCCACCAATGAACAGTAAGCATTCTTGTGTCACCATGGCTACTGTGATCTACCCACCACCACCATGCAGTGTGGCTGCTTGGCCTGCACCTGCCTGTTGTGTGTGTGTGGTTATCCGTGACTAACAGTTGGGGGGAAGGGGTAGTGAGTGGAGCTCTTGAGCTCCTTACACACTAACAATAGTGCCCCTCTCACACTATCTATAGAATACGCAATGACTATTGACTACAAGTAAAGAGTCACCAGTAACTACATAAATACATTCATGCACCTGGCCCTATACATCATTTACATTAATAGACCATTTGTACTCCTTTATATACCATATCACATTCCCCACCAATACGTTTTATCGGAATATTTTACACAGTGGTCCACAACTGGTTCATCAAAGGCTGTGGTATGTGCTGCCCTGTCTTTTGGAAAGTGCATATAAAAGACCCCTTGCTGCTTATCGGAAAGAGTCACCTATGCTGCAGCAGCGGGTTTCCTCCAAAAAAATATGTCAGAATGACCATGTTTGATGTACAATATAGCTGATGATGAAAATCAATGCGCTCTAGACGCGTCGTTAAATAAAAGAAGCTTCTTTCTTTTAATACAGTGAAACCCAGATTTAAAGTGGCCCGATTTAACGCGAACTCGGTTGATTGGTTGCTGGAGATTTACGTCCTGGCAACATCTAAATTCATATCAAGACGGGTACCGATTTGTGATTGTGTGCATTCATGGCAATTTAATAGTGCTGCCCCACTGGGAGACCAGGCTGCCAGCACCATGACCTGATATCCCACTCAGTCACATTATCCTGACACTGACCTAATTACTCCTAGCCCTATCGTAATAATGCCAGGCTAGGAAGCGACAAGTATCAATTTTATAAGTCATTGGTTCGACTTGACCGGGAACCGAACTCCCGATCTCCCGCAGGCGAGGCCCGCGCTCTACCGATTCGGCCACCCCCGGACAGCGGCCTATCCCAAAAAGCCAAGCCGCAGTGTGTGGTCTGTGCCTACTAATTAGAGAAGCCGGAGGGGGGGGGGGGGGGGGGGGGGGGGGGGGGGGGGGGGGGGGGGGTCTATATGAACAGCAATTTGGGATGGCTGCAATGCTGGCTGCAGATCAGGCGCGAATTGAAACTTGATATACAGTTGGGGCTTATCATATTCAGGTCTGTATTCAAAGAGATCCTTCGTAAATATATATATATATATAATAAAATTCCAGTGCGCGAGTGACAGTATTTGCGGCACTGGGGTGGTGGCGCCACCTGTCCCACCCAGGGGAGGGGCCACCCATAAAGTAGTACACAGAATCAGGGTGGCCAGTAGGGGATATTCCCTTACGCGCCTTTATACTCGCATAAGTTTTATACATCACATATATATAAGTGTGTGTGAAGAGTTCAGGTACAAAACCCTGTAAACACCCAATGCAAAAATTGAGGTGAACATTGGAATCTAATCTTCAAAAGGTAAATGTTGTTGCATTCCTATTTTGTTGTTCATTGCTCCATAATCAATTAATCACAAGAAATGTGTAATTAGTGAGAATTAAAATTAGGTTCAGGTAAAAATGTTTTACTTTAACAACATTTTTGGATTGGCGTTTACAGGGTTTTGCGCCTGAACTCTTCATAATATATATATATACATTAGAGAAATCTCTATCTTGCGGTGGTCTAATCTGTAGAGCGCATGCCTTGTGTGCAGGATATCGGGAGTTTGGTTCCTGGTTGAGTCAAAGCAATGACTTATAAAATTCATACTTGTCACTTCCTAGCCTGGCGCTCGGCATTATTAGGATAGAGTATGGACTGGCTGGCTCAGTGTCAGGATAATGTGACGGAGTGGGATATCAGGTCATGGTGCTGGTGGCCTGGTTTCCAAGTGGGGCAGCACTATAAAGTTGCCATGAGTGTGCACTGTCACAAGTCGGTGCCCGTCCTGATATCACCTTAGATGTTGCTAGGAAGTAAAACAACAAACAAACAAAACAAACCCTCTGCAGGAACTAGCGGACGCTATCGCAGAAGTAGATGGAACCGATAGGACTACTAATGAACCCTCAAGGCGATCACATACACAGCGCAGCACACGCCCACTAGCACGCACCAGAGTGCAAGCCCCCACCACCACCACCACCCACCACCCACCACCCACCACCCACCACCCACCACCCACCACCCACCACCCACCACCCACCACCCACCACCCACCACCCACCACCCACCACCCACCACCCACCACCCACCACCCACCACCCACCACCCACCACCCACCACCCACCACCCACCACCCACCCACCCACCACCACCACCCACCACCCACCACCCACCACCCACCACCCACCACCCACCACCCACCACCCACCACCCACCACCCACCACCCACCACCTACCACCCACCACCCCACCCACCGCCCACCACCCCACCCACCACCGCACCCACCACCCCACCACCCCACCACCCACCACCCACCACCCACCACCCACCACCCACCACCCACCACCCACCACCCACCACACCCACCACCCACCACCCACCACCCACCACCCACCACCCACCACCCACCACCCACCACCCACCACCCACCACCCACCACCCACCACCCACCACCCACCACCCACCACCCACCAAGCACCACCCACCACCCACCCACCACCCACCACCCACCACCCACCACCCACCACCCACCACCCACCACCCACCAGCAACCATCTCCATTACCCCCAACACCACTTAACTAACCGAACCTGGGGAACCAACCACAAGACCAATGGCACTCCCAGCTTCAGCTTTGATTGATTACTGATGGTTTAGTTGTTGTGTGTCAACAACGAGGGCCATATTCACGGCGAAAAGCTAGTGGTTGAAGAGTTCAGGTGCAAAGGTGGTGTTTTCTCTGTGGCGGAGTGATTAGAGTTTCTGACTTTTTTTCCAGATCGGACTCCTAATCTGAAGGTCAAGGGTTTGATTCCCGATGCCCCCCCACCCCCGCCTGCCACCAACCTCTGCAGATTTGGATTTCCGCCGCTGTGTATAATTTACAGTGTCATCAAAGGCCAGTTGCTCTCATACCATGTCTATGTGGTGTGGGAGGTTAACAATCCCTTGGGTTGGTAAAAGTGTAGGCTCGGGCTTTCTATCGACAAACTGTCTAATGGTGAAATGTGAAACCTCAATTTTCTAACATAATTTATTCCTAAAAGTTATTCGTAAACCGATGTATACGTAAACCGAAACCAATTTTGAGGAAGGAAGAGGGGGGAGGATCTTACTGTTTGTCCCCCTCCATAAGAAAATCAGGTAACTGAAATTCTTGATTTTTTTTCCTTCTAACATCTTGGTTTATTTATGTTTTCGGCTTCTTTGCAGTACTCGACTTAGTAATGCTTATTCATAAACTGAAAATGCTTTCGGAAACCGATGCACTTTTTGTTTGAAAAAATATGCTTGTGAACTGATTTGTTCGAAAAGCGACATGTTCGAAACCAAGGTTTCACTCTGTATATAAATATACATATATGCGCATGTGGTGTCTGTGTCTCTGCGTATCTGATATGCTGACCACATAAATGAAAGTGGACAGTGACGCTAGTTGATGTAAGCAGGTTTGGTATCTGACTGGCAGTTTGTCACATCCCACGCCATCATCTCGTGACAAGGTGCAGAACCTTAACCACGTTTCCTCCATGATGTGGTTTTTTTTTTGTAATGCATATCATCCTTTTCTCCCCCATCGCTCCCTTTTTTTAAATGAGCGACAGATCTAATTCCGTTCATCATAGCTGGGCAATATTGTCCCCGTTTTTATTAGTAGTATTGCTGCCTACCGGTGTTTAAAAAAAAAAGTTTTATTGTTTTTGTTATTACACTATTTAAGTTCAGAACAAATCTACCCCTTTGTTGACACAATTAACATTACCTTCACGCTATCACGTGTTCGGCCTTAATGTTGTCTTATCCGCCGAAATATGATATGCTCTGCGCAAAAACCGGATGTGGTAGCCCAATCAGTAGAGCACAGGCTTCCCATGCGGAAGGTCGGGAGTTCGATTTCCAGCCGAGTCAAACCAATGAGTTACTAAATTGTTACTTGTCGCTACCTAACCTGGTGTTTAGCATTACTAGGATAGGGCAAGGACTGGTTAGCTCAGTATCATGATAATGTAACTGAGTGGGATATCGGATCATGGTACCAGTGGCCTGATCTCCCAGTGGGGCAGCACTATGAAGTCGCCGTGAGTGCGCACTGTCACAAGTGTGTACCCATCCTGATATGATCATAGATGTTGCTAGGATGTTAAACCGCAACAAACCAACACTGATGAAATTGTTGTGTTCATATAGTATATGTTATTATGTTTCACTATATATATCATTTAGCATCCTGAAAATTATCATTCAATTCGTCCAGCTTTGACAAAGCGTCGTCTGTTCCGAATTGAATAAATATTGCCTGCTCTGTCCACATGTTGGCCATTTTGATTATATTATCAAAATGGTGTCTGCTGCAAAGAATTTAAACACATATATATTGAATACTATTCACCATTCACCATCTACCATTCACCATCTACCATTCACCACTTGCCAGTCATCATTCGCTATCTACCACTCCCCATCCACCATATACCATTCACCACCTACCATTCACCATTCATCATCCAGTATCTACCACTCCCCATTCACCATCTACCATTTACCACTCACCATTCATCATTCACTATCTACCACTCCCCATTCACCATCTACCATTCACCACCTACCATTCACCACTCACCATTCATCATCCAGTATCTACCACTCCCCATTCACCATCTACCATTTACCACTCACCATTCATCATTCACTATATACCACTCCCCATTCACCATCTACCATTCACCACTCACCAGTCATCATTCATGATCTACCACTCCCCATTGACCATCTACCATTCACCACTCATCATTCATTATTCACTATCTACCACTCCCCATTCATAATCTACCATTCACCATTCATCATTCACTATCTACCACTCCCCATTCACCATCTATCATTCACCATTCACCATTCACCATTCACTACCTACCACTCCCCATTCACCATTCACCACTCACCACTCACCATTCATCATTCACTACCTACCACTCCCCATTCACCAGCTACCATTCACCATTCATCATTCACTATCTACCACTCCCCATTCACCATCTACCATTCACCATCTACCATTCACCACTCACCATTCATCATTCACTACCTACCACTCCCCATCGACCATTCCCCACTCACCATTCATCATTCACTACCTACCACTCCCCATTCACCATTCACCATTCACCATTCATCATTCACTATCTACTACTCCCCATTCAAAATCTACCATTCACCACTCACCATTCATCATTCACATAATATAACTCCTCATTCACCATCTACAATTCACCATCTGTCATCACAATTCACCTTTTCCCAATCACCAATCACCATTCACCATTTACCTTTGGCCATCACCTTATATTCCCCACCTGCCCTCCGGTCCCCCCGGTCCCCCCGGTCCCCCCGCTCCCCCCGCTCCCCCCGGTCCCCCCCGGTCCCCCCCGGTCCCCCGCTCCCCCTGGTCCCCCGGTCCCCGCGGTCCCCGCGGTCCCCCGGTCCCCCCGGTCTCCCCGGTCCCCCCGGTCCCCCCGTCCCCCCGTCCCCCCGGTCCCCCCGGTCCCCCGGTCCCCCCGGTCCCCTTGTCACGGCTCCCCCATTAATGTATCCACTTACACGGCGTCCCCCACAAGTCTGATTAGACCGCCATTCGACACGCCCCAGCTCCACCAGGAGGTTCTTTGTACTTTGTCGGGTGTGGTTGGCTTTTTTTTCTTGTTCTGTTCGCGTTCCTGGATCCCAATGCATGGGTAATTCATCTTAATCCCCGATCTATATTTAATGTAAAATCACCAAGACCACGCCCAACCAGTCTGGTTCTCGCTTCATCTTTATCTTTATCTCTTTTCTCATTCTTTCCTTTATCTCTCTTCTTTTTACTCTTTCTCTCTCGCTATGCCTCTTAGGTTCGGTCTCGCATTTTCTCTTTCTTCCCTCGGTACTTAACTACATGTCTTTCCTGATTGTTTGTTTGTTGTTGTTTTGATGTTGCTAGGACGTAAAACAACAACAAACAAACAATCCTTCTTTCCTCTTTTTTCCTCTTTTTTCCTCTTTCCTTCCTCTTTCTTTCCTCTTTTTCCCCCATTTCTCTCCTCTTTATTTGTCCTTTCTTTGCTCTTTCTTTGCTCTTTCTTTCCTTTCCCTTTCTCTCTTCCATTCCTCCTACTTTCTTCTCTCCTTCCTCTTTCTGTCCTCTTTTCCCCCATTTCTCTTGCCTTTCTTTCCTCTTTCTTTGGTCTTTCTTTCCTATTGTTTTCCTCTTTCTTTCCGCTTTCTTTCCTTTCCCTTCTTCTCTTCCTTTCCTCCTACTTTCTTTTTTCCTTCCTCTTTCTTTCCACTTTTTCCCCCATTTCTCTCCTCTTTCCTTCCTCTTTCTGTCCTCTTCCTTTCTTTTTTCTTTCCTCTTTTTTCCTCTTTTTTCCTCTTTCTTTCCTATTTTTTTCCTATTTTTTCCTCTCTCTCTTTCCTATTTATTCCCCTTTCTTTCCTCTGTCTTTCCTTTCCCTTCTTCTCTTCCTTGCCTCTTACTTTCTTCTTTCCTTCCCCCTTCTTTCCCCTTTACTTCCTCATTCTTTTATTTCCCTTTTTCTCTTTCCTCATCTCCAATATGCTCCGTATATATTCTCTCACCTACTCTGTCGTATTTTTTAATTATGTCGACAGGAAATATAATTAACACAAGACGTACTGGATCATTTATTTAATCTACAATAGTTGATTTGGGAAGATTTCTACGTACACTGGTATAGATATAAAGAGTTCAGGCGCAAAACCCTAGAAGCGCCAATTCAAAAATGGATATAAATATTGGAATCAAACCTTCAAAATGTTTATTTTTGTACATCCCTACTTTTTTGTTCATTGCTCCATAATCATGTCAACATAAGAATAGTGGAACTAGTTAGCATTAAAATTATTTACCGATAAAAATCTGTTATTTAAACTGCATTTTTGGATTGGCGTTTACGGGGTTTTGCACCTGAACTCTTCTATTATATTGATCAAATTGCCGCAATTGTTCCTACTTCTCTAAGAGGCTGCTGTTAATTTTGCCGTCAATTATATTTCGAGTGTGGATAGAATTGTGACTAAAGCTGCATCATATGACGAAAGTATGAAGTTCTCAAAAACTGATCATTTTGCTATATTTGATTCTATTCATCTAAATTTGGCACTGATGCACTCAGTAAACTCCAACTGCCAGACAGAAGAAATACTCAGACAATTTAATATAACCACCAACTTGTCACCGCTGAAATCTATTTTGGTGTGCATACCAAAATTAATTTGGCATATTTTCTCTTCAAACCTTTATGGAGCTGTCACATTATGATGCTTCTCTCCAACGCGCGTCGACATGTGTCACTTTTTGGCGAAACATCGGGAGACATCGGGAAGCGTTATGCGCGCGTTAGGCGTGCATCGGTACATGTCGGTACACTTTGATTGACAGCAACGGTCGCACCCACACGTTGGCACGCGTCGGCATGCGTCAAAAGTTTTGCAATTTTTTACGACTGACAACGCGTGTCAACCTGTGGGTGCGGACGTTATGGGGACGTCAGAAGCACGTCGCCAATGCTGGAATAACATTATGCGAACGCTAGGCAGACACCGCGCGCGGGAGGGTCGTTCCCACACGTTGTGCCAAACTGGTGCATTGTTGTTTTATGCCCTAGCAACATCTAAGGTCTCATGAGGACGGCGCGCCAAACCTTTTTGTTTTTTTTCCTCACGCATCGATATACGTTACCACAACATCGGCCGCATGCTACCAACACATTGCGCTGACATCAAACTTTTTCCCAAAACGCCGAAAAGTTGGACGTGTCTTGCCGCATACAACTTATTTTGCGCATTGGCGGCGCGCCGACGAGAAGCGTCGTAATGTGACAGCCCCATTACAAAGTTATTCCCTTTACAATTCAAATCTATGGTTAACCAGGGGACAGTAGAATATGCCAATTTATCTCAAATATATGACTGATCATCGAATTATGCGACGTTAAGTGTTCTGAATATTTGAATTCAAACGGGACACATAGGCATTAGGCACCATGATTCTGCTCGCATATAGCAGCCATTGGTATGTCCGGAATATTCATGAAGGCATGAAACTAATATGAACATGAATATATGCATAATTCTAAAGTAATTCTCAATATATATGTGCTGCATAACGCATTATACGAGTATAAATGCAAGGGGAACATATACTGTATATATCTATTCCTCCTTGGCGCATTGGTGGTGCCCCCCTCCCAACCCCCCTCTGTCGGAGTAATTGGTGGACAGGCCCCACCCCCCCGTCGCGCCACACACACTGGAGACATTTTTCTATAGTTCCTCCAGTGTGTGTGGCCCGAGAGAGGCCACGCCCACCAATTACCCTGAAAGCAGGGGGGGGGGGGCACCACCAATTCGCCAAAGAGGAATAGATATATACAGTATATGTTCCCCTTGCATTTATACTCGCATAATGCCTTAAGATCACATATATATATATATATATGTAAATAGACACTGGATGCTGTGGATTAATCAATAAGAGCGCTGGCTGGTTTCAAATGTGGAAGATCGATGGTTCAAATCTTGGCCAAGCCAACTCAAATACTTACAAAATTGATACTTGTCGCTACCTAGCCTTGTACATTAATAGGAATGGACAAGCAGTGGTTAGCTCAGTACCAGAATAATGTGACTGAGTGGGATATTGGGTCGTGGCACCAGCGGCCTGCTTTCCCAATGTGACAGCACTATAACCTCGCCGTGAGGGCGAACTGTCAGAAGCCGGTGCCCAAGGCATTAAATGGTGTTAGGACGTAAAACGCCAAGAAACAAACTAGCCGATGACATGTCCAAAGAGCATAGAACTCCGGCAGCAGCGCAAGACATCGGGTTAGGAAATGACCCGAGCATTGCGCTCACAGTATAAAAGCTTGACAGCAAACTGGGTAGGTTTACCGCTTAATCATGCTAGCGTGAGCGGAACCTTTATGTAGCCATAACCGGCTTAGCTACAGCCAATGACATGTCCAAAGAGCAGAGAACTCCTTCAGCAGTGAAAACATTGGGTGAGGAAACGACCCAAGCATTCCGCTCACAGAATAAAAGCTTGACAGTGAACTGGGTAGGTTTACCGCTAAACCACGATATCTTGAGCGGAACCTTCATCTAGCGATAACCGTCTTAACCACAGACACTGACATGTCCAAAGGGCATAGAGCTCCTTCAGCAGCACAAGACAGCGTGTGAGAAAATGGCCCGAGCATTCCACTCGACCTGGCCCGAGGAGAGCCGAAGGACCACGTGACCTGTCGGGTGTGGCCGCCTGCCATGCGCAGTGCCACCGGGAGTACTTAGGGCGGCCCGGGGCATGGCACTCTGAATGATTACCCGCTGGTTTGCATCCATCATCCCCGCCATTGTCCTTGGCTTCATGACCCTCTCCTTCCTCCTCACCCTACTACTCCCTCCCCATCCTTCCTCCTCCCCTTCCACCTCCCTCTCCCCTCCCTCTCCCTCTCCTTCTTCCTCTCCCTACTCCGCCTCCCCCCTTCCTCCTCCCCCTCCACCTCCCTCTCCCCTCCCTCTCCTTCTTCCTCCCCCTACTCCTCCCTCCCTCCCCGTCCTCCTCCCCCCCTCCTCCTCCAACCCCTCCCCCTCCCTCTCCGTCCCCCTCCTACTCCTCCGTCACCCCCTCCTTCCCTCCCCCTCCCCCTCCCCCATCCCCCTCCTTCCTCCTCCCCTACCTCCTCCCCTCCCCCCACCCCCTCCTTCCTCCTCCCCTACTCCTCCCCCCCCTCTCCCCTCCCTCCTCCCCCCCCCTCCTCCCTCCCCTCCCCCTCCCCCCTTCCTCCTCCCCCTCCTCCTCCCCCCCCCCTCCTTCCTCCTCCCCCCCTCCTCCCTCCCCTCCCCCCCTCCCTTCCTCCTCCCCCTACTCCTCCCTCCACCCTCCTCCTCTCCTCCTCCCCCGCCTCCTCCCTCACCCCCTTCTTCCTCCTCCCCACTCCTCCCTCACCCCCTCCTTCCTCCTCCCCTACTCCTCCCTCACCCCCTCCTTCCTCCTCCCCCTACTCCTCCCCTCACCCCCTCCTTCCTCCTCCCCACTCCTCCCTCCAACCCCTCCTTCCTCCTCCCCTACGCCTCCTCCCTCACCCCCTCCTTCCTCCTCCCCTACGCCTCCTCCCTCACCCCCTCCTTCCTCCTCCCCCTACTCCTCCCTCACCCCCTCCTTCCTCCTCTCCTACGCCTCCTCCCTCACCCCCTCCTTCCTCCTCCCCCTACTGCTCCCTCACCCTCTCCTTCCTCCTCCCCGACTCCTCCCTCACCCCCTCTTTCCTCCTCCCCCGCCTCCTCCCTCACCCCTTCTCTCCTCCTCCCCGACTCCTCCCTCACCCCCTCCTTCCTCCTCCCCAGCCTCCTCCCTCCACCCCCTCCTTCCTCCTCCCCCTACTCCTCCCTCACCCCCTCCTTCCTCCTCCCCCGACTCCTCCCTCACCCCCTCCTCCTCTCCCCTCCTCCCTCCCCCCCCTCCTCTCCCCACTCCTCCCTCACCCACTCCTTCCTCCTCCCCTACTCCTCCCTCACCCCCTCCTTCCTCCTCCCCTACTCCTCCCTCACCCCCTCCTTCATCCTCCCCCTCCCCGTCTCCCAACCCCTCCCCATCCCTCTCCTTCCTTCCAGTGGGACAGCACTATAAAGTCACCATAGGCGCGCACTGTCACAAGTTGGTGCCCGTCCTGATATGACCTTAGATGTTGCGAGGGCGTAAAACTCCTCCAACAACCAACCAGCCAACTTCCACTCAATATATATCCATATAAACTATACAACCGTATATATATTTCGAACTCCCGACCTTCCGCATGGGAGAGCGGCAGTCAAGTAATGAAGGCATTCTTTGTCGCATCGCGACCGACAGCATGATGATGATGATCAATCACCATGCTAGTCTAACATAACCAATTCTCCACACCGCCATGAATTTTATTCCCTTTTATCTCATTCTTTATCGCATAACTTTGTATCACCGCCTTGCTCTGTATTTTCTTTCAACTGTCGATCTACGTCATTTTGTGTGGAGCAGCATTTGTCATTAGGGCTCGAAGATCAGTGTCTTGGTACTGAGAACTTTACGTTATTCAGAGGAGTAAAACCACTTGAACAAAAATTAAGTGTCTGGTTCCAGCACAGCCAATTTGAGAGGCTTTCCAAATTACCTCCGCCAGTGACGAGCCAGGATGGCTGAATGAGTTCAGCGTCCGTCTCCCTGTTTTGTAGATCGTGAGATTCGAACCCTGGTTGAGTCAAGCCAGTGACTTAAACATTTATACTTGTCGGTTCCTAGCCAGGCACTCAGCATTATTAGGATAGGGCAAGGAATGGTTGACTCAGTGTCAGGATAATGTGACTGAGAGGGATATCAGGTCATGATGCTGGCGGCTTGGTCTCCCAGTGGGGCAGCATTATAAAGTCATCATGAGTGTGCACTGTCACAAGTCAGTGCTCGTCCTGATATGACCTAAGATGTTGCCAGGACATAAAACTCCAACAACCAAACCAAAGCAAACCATTCTTTATCGCTTCACTTTATATCACTGCCTTGCTCTGTATTTTCTTACAACTGTCGATCTACGTCATTTTGTGTGGAGCGGCATTTGTCATTAGTGCTCGAAGATCAGTGTCTTGGTACTGAGAACGTTACGTTATTCAGAGGAATATAACCACTTGAACAAAAATTATGTGTCGGGTTCCAGCACAGCCGGTTTGAGAGACTTTCCAAATTACCTCCGCCAGTAATGAGACAGGGTGGCTGAAGGAGTTCAGCGTCCGTGTCCCTGTTTTGTAGATCGGGGGATTCGAACCATTGTCGAGTCAAGCCAGTGACTTAAAAATGTATTCTTGTCAGTTCCTAGCCAGGTGCTCAGCATTATTAGGATAGGGCAAGGACTGGTTGGCTCAGTGTCAGGATAATGTGACTGAGCAGGATATCAGGTCATGATGCTGGTGGCCTGGTCTCCTAGTGGGGCAGCAGTAAAAAGTTGCCATGAGTGCGCACTTTCACAAGCTCTCATCCTGATATGACCTTAGATGTTTCCAGGATGCAAAACTACAACAACCAAATCGATCCATTATTAACCTATTTATTACGTCTAATTCAAATATTTAAAAGATTTGAATAAAACCGCCCGCCCGACCCTGATTTTATATTTCAAAAGGACGTTCACCAATTTATTGTTGTGATTTGGCCTGACCTTCGCTAGGCTCCCTCTGGAGTTGTTTACTTGGGTGGGGCCCTGTACCTTATCGTTTCTCTCGCTTTGTTCTTGTTGCTGGAACCACTGTACCCACCTTTGCCTGTCCCTTCCTCCTAAACCCTTGCTGCTGTTGACTGGATACGAGTGCTCTGCTACCGCCGGAACGGAGAGATTCGGGGCCGCCCCAACGCTTCGCCATTTTGAATGTTGTAAAGACATCCCCAGCTTCTACAACCGTCCCTACTGAAGATTAATCTTCAACCAAAGATTTGAACAATTTATCGGGGCCTTTCTATATAGCTGCAGTTCTGCAGCTGGTGACCGTTGTAAGGTTACGAACAACCCCACAAGCAAGGCTCCCTCTGGTGGCGGATTAGTTATGTTAACAACTGAAGTCGTGTCATGAATGCGGCCATTGTTATTGACATGATGCGATGCCACTATCGCTCAGGCATTCATTGACAAATTAAATGGGGTGTTACGTCATAGATATTGGCTGGCTTTGTTTCAGACGCGCAGACAAATGGTTCACTCAGGCCCTCCATATCTTCGTCATTCAAGTTGGATAATCCGGTGAGAGAAATGCTATTTTCGAGAACCGAAACATTTATCTGGAGTTGGGTTCTACATATCCAAGTGTGATACTAGGACACTTATTAAAATTGCATTGTCCGATGGTTTTGAATTTTTTGAGAATAATATATTAGGTTGATCTTCATAATATATGATATGATTAGGTTGAATACTTATATCACCATATATATAAATATATACAGCATAACCCTGTTAAACGAAACTTGAAGGGACCCTATAAATTTGTTTGGATTAACCAATCATTGGTTTAACCGAGCGTTGGCTTTGACTTTGACTTGGCTTTGCCAAGAACGTGGGTGCATTATTAATGTAATATACAATGCATGCAGACACTTTGATAATTGTTTTTTATGTATATACAGTATAACCCCATTAAACCAAGCTTGGTTAAGCCAAACGTTCAGTTAATCAAAACTTGTATTGGTGGCCCGGCAAAATACTACCATTTATCATATAAAAAAGTTGGTGGGGTCTCAGATGACCTTATAACCGCATGAAAGTTTGGTTTGACCGTACTGGAAGTGGCCTGGGGTCAAATAATTTTGTTTGGATTAACCAATAATTTGCATTAACCAACTTTGGTTTAACTGACTTTTTTATATGATAAATGGAGTATTTTGCCGGGCCGCTGAAAAAAGTTTGGATTAACCGATCATTTGGTTTAACCAAGCTTGGTTTAATGGGGTTATACTGTATATACATCGGCTAGATTGAACCGTTCCACTTCATAGGAGTGGATAGCACAAAAGAGAATACCCATAACAAAGGTATTTCAAATTTATTAAAGTTTGACTAGACCAGGGTTTGAACCCATGAACTCATGGGTTCGGGAACCGCAATCTCCCAAAACAGGGGACGGACGCTCAACTCATTCGGCCACCCCGTCTGGTCGCGGGGAGAAAGGAGAATGGCATGAAAAGAACTGTAAACATCTTGTTTTAAATTGAACACCTTGAATGATTGCTAACAGCAACAGAGCAATGATAAATAAACAAAAGAAACATTAAACTGTGAATAACCGCTGACTATAACAGCAGCAACAACAACACCTTCACACCCTTCAACAAATAAATATATCAGAGCACCAATCTACAAAGGAAGTGTCATGTGGAATGACCTCCCTACCAGTGTCACAGAAGCACACACAATATGTGCCTTGAAAATGCCTATAGAGCCCACCTGGATATTTAGGCCCTTGAATGACTACTGCAGTAATTACTAACATAGCCCTGAGATTCTGCCCCCCTCCTGCAGTCTTGCTTGCTCACCTGTGGGTTTTGCCCCCCTGCCACCAACCCCAATGGGCCCCCTCCCATGCCACCACCCTTAACCATCATGAACAAACCATCAACACACCGAACATCCTACACAATTATCAACCTGTTTTAAACACATTGAAAATTATATAAGACAGACAAAAAGTTACCATGTTTTATAAGAGACAAATTTTAACCCTCAATGATTGCTTGAGTTGCCCCGAGTACACTTTCTACCCGGTGCTGCTCCCCATTTTTGCATGAGCTACAGTGACTGGTGCTGTACATTACACAGCAAGAGCCACCCCCTTAATTCTACAGGATCGGTGCTGTAACTAATACAGCACTGATCAAACTTAGATTATATAGACCAATAGTAAGATGGCCGGAAGACCAGTGCTCCACCGCTGACAAATGTCATATTAAGATGAATAAAAACTTTACCAAAAAAAAACCCAACAAAGCAAGGATAAACAACAATGAAACATCATCTTCCATGTGTTCACATTGGGGGTTGACGGGCAGGGAGAACGATGAATGGTCTGGAAAAGTACAACGCTTTGTACAACCACCAAAAAAAAAAACACCAAAAAAGCTGAAAACTTTAAATGACCTCTAATAACAACAGCAACAATAAACAAAAGGTACACTTTCCTTAGTACTTGTACAACCAAAAAAAAAACTAAAACTGGAAAACTTTGAATGACCAACAACAACGACACAAACAAACCAACAACAAACACACCAAAACAAACCCCCCCCCACACACACACATACGTACACATATAATATATACTCACAGTGCCCTGCAGCTCGCGGTCAAACTCCGACTCGTACAGCACGGTGCTGACGGGCATGTAGCGGCTGCGTCCCGGCTCCTGCCGCGGCGTGTACGTGACGGTCACGTGCAGACATGGAAACGAGGCGCGACAGTAGTCCCCACACCGGCACCCGACGCTCTCCCCGGTGTACTCGCTGCGCGCGATGCGGCAGCGCGCCTCGCGGTACCCCAGCGTTTCCCGCCAGGGGCGCACTATGAGCGCGCCGCACGTGGCGAGGATGATGAGGCCGAGCGCGACGGCCCACGTGAGCGTCACGTACAGGCTCACGACGCACGTGCGCCGGTAGCAGCAGAAGGGGCAGATGCGCGCGCACGCGGGACCCAACGGGCGCGTCTGCGACTCGCGCGAGATCCACTCCTGGACGACGCTCAGCTCCTTGGCGTTCCATCCGCCGGCCATGTTTGTGTGTGGGGTGGGAGGGGTGTGTGTGTGTGAGGGAGTTGAGTGCTGGGGGATGTGGGGTGGGGGTGGGGTGTGGGTATGGGGTGGGGTGGCGTGTGTGTGTGTGGGGGGGGGGGGGGGGGGTGCGAGGGGTGTTGTGTGTGTTGTGTGTGTTTGTTGTGTTCTGTGGTGTGTGTTGTGTGTGGGGTGGGGGTGTTGTGTGTGTGTCTTGTTGTGTATTGTGTGGTGTGTTGTGTGTGGGGTGGAGAGGGGGGTGTTGTGTTGCAGAGGGGTGTTGGGTGTGTGCTGTGTATTGTATGTGTCGTTGTTGGTGTGTGTTGTGTGTCTGTGTCGTTATTAGTGTGTGTGTTCTGTGTGTTCTGTGTATATTTGTGTGTTGTGTGTTGTGTGTGGGGTGGAGAGGGGTTGTTGTGTTGTAGAGGGGTGTTGTGTGTGTGCTGTGTATTGTGTGTGTTGGTGTGTGTGTTGTGTGTCTGTGTCGTTATTAGTGTGTGTGTTGTGTGTGTTCTGTGTATATGTGTGTGTTCTGTGTTGTGTTCGCTGTTGTTGTGTGTAGGCGGTATTTGCAGGTTCTCTTTCTTCTTCTTCTTCTTCCTTTTCTTCTTTATCTTCTTCCTTTTCTTTTTCTTCTGGTTCTTCTCTCCTCCTTCTTCTTCTTCTTCCTCTTCTTCTTCTAAATGACCATTTAAAAGACTTACAATTCCAGGGCAACGAGTGTAATAATCTGCACTAACCTCTCAGGCAAAGGAGCCGCATATACAAGTATGCATGGATAGGCTGCTGATATCAGGGAGCCTACATGGCGTAATGGTTAGCACACTGGCCCGGAATGCAATAGATGTGGGTTCGTTTCCCGCTGTATGTGCAATATTTCCACAGACACCACTTCCAGTCGCGGTTGTACGCGCAGAATCAGTCATTCGCCATCAGTGGCAGAGTGGTTAGAGTGTCTGACTTTTTTCTAGGTCGGACTCCTAATCTGAAGGTCAGTGGTTCGATTCCCCATGCCCCCACCTCTGCCACTTTGGATTTCCACCGCTGTGTATAACTTCCAGCGTCATCAAAGGCCGGTTGCTCTCATACCATGTCTATGTGGTGTGGGAGGTTAAAAATCCCTTGGGTCGGTAAAAGTGGAGGCTCGGGCTTTCTATCGACAAACTGTCTAATGGTGAAAACAAGTCTATTCAGACTTATCCATGATATGTAGTATAAATCTTCAATCACTTTTAGATTTATTGTATGGTAGGGCGGGTTTTCATTCGGCCTGAGCCAAACTAAAATGATTTCCGCCCACACCTCGTCTACTTCTTCCTTCTCCTCGCATAGCCTATTTTTATATCATATATATATCATATATATATATGATTAATGTCCTCACATCCGGTTGTCAAGCCAGGCTATAGTATATGCAGCAGGTGTATACTATAATGCATTCACTTCCAATTTTCACAAGTTCCGATTGGCACATATATATGTGTGTATATATTAAGTTAATTTCCAATTCCCTGTAGTCCTCTAGCCAGATATGATAGTATTACTTCTTATATGCCATCAACTTTTAGATTTATAGTACGGTAGGGCAGGTTTTCATTCAGCCAGAGCCAAAATAAAATGGCATCCGCCCACACCTCGTCTACATGTTCCTTCTCCTCGCATAACCTATATTTATATCATATATATCATATATATATATATGATTAATGTCCTCACATCCGGTTGTCAAGCCAGGCTATATAGTATATGCAGCAGGTGTATACTATCATGAATTCACTTCCAATTCTCACAAGTTTCGATTGGCACATATATATATGTGTATATATTAAGTTAATTTCCAATTCCCTGTAGTCCTCTAGCCAGGTATGATAGTATCACTTCTTATATGTACTAATTTCACTTCCGGTTCTGCGAGTTCCATATGCTAGACGAGGGTGCATGCTTACTTCCGGTTTCATGAGCTCCTGTTGTGCTAAGATGCAGGCTGAGCAGCTCTCCCAAAATGAAGACCTGTGTGAAGACAAAAAAACACATTGTTATTATTATTATTATTATTATTATTTTCTCTAATTTTTAAAGGACGAGGCTATTCGCAGAGCTGCTTTGTTCTGCGAATTAGCAGAAGAATGATTTTTATTTGCAGATCTGCTTTGCTGTGCGAATTAGTGCAAGAATGATTAAAATTCTAGTCGACAGATTAAAGCGAAGAGGGAAATGAAGAAGAACATGTTATCTATATGACACAAAAGATGGCTTGTTAATATCTCTAAAACTAAAAGTCTTCCCACAGCAAAGGAAAGAGTAACACATGCCACAGCACAGTGGCTGCCAATTGCCATGTCGTTCTGGCTGGTAGTCACGAACCCGGTGTAGCAGGAAATCGCAAACCCTGTAAATCGCAAACCACAACTTGTGATTTCCTAGGAAATCGCAAACCCCCATGCCATATATCACCTATCCCCCTGGAAATCGCAAACCCGCATGTTTGGCAGTCTTTATCCTAATGAAAACATCTTTGCGATCGTCCAGTTCATAATTCCGACTGCACATGCGCTGGCCATTCTAAAGGTTATGTAAAGAGTAGTTGGGTTCCAGTACCCATGTTTTCCACTAGGTGGCAACCTCTCTTGAAACAAAGGCCAGGGGACCAGGCTAGGTAAAAGAGGTGCAGCAATATCCTGGTATTATCATCTAGTATAGATCAATGTCGTTAGCAAACTGGCCTTTTTAGCTCCAACTTCACCCACTGCATAGAGTAAATAGAACCATTTTAATATTCCAAATTCTTATTGTACATGAACCAAGTATCTCAATGAACCATTATTTACTAGTGTGTTTGTTGAATATTCCAAAATGCTACAAAGCATGGGGGGTTTGCGATCTCCAGGGGGGTTTGTGATTTCCTAGGAAACCGAAAAGCCCTGCGTGTGCAATGTCCAGGGCTTTGCTACACCGGCCGGAGCAAAATTCGCTAATGCACTCATACGTAGTAGTAGTAAGTATAAATATTAATAAAACAAGTCTAATTCAGCGATTCCGGGTTGACTATTTGTTATTTTTAAATAACATTAACAGAATACGTACACATCATTTTAAACATACACTCCACAATCATATGAATTCGCTTGTTCACCATGGAGAATACCAGAAATTAAAACGATGCATGCTGATTGGTTGGTTGCAGCTGTGCGAATAACTAGTGCGATTTCTAAATGAAATAATATTGTTTAATTATTGTCATTCAATTATGAACAGCATATTTATTTTCGTTATAATCTGCTTTACTTTAGTTTGAAGTATATTTTACTTTAAATGGCAAACTTTGGAGATATTTGAAGTGAAAACATGCCAAATTAATCTTGGTAAGCCTGCCAACATTCTCACCCCATAGGTTTCAGCTGTAACAGCTTAGTAACTCCGCCCCCCCCCCCTCTCTCTATGCAGGAACAACTGCTTAATATGTGCACTAATATCTCACTTTGATAACTAGGATTAAAGCCAGACGGGTGTTTTTTGGTTTTGAAAATGTAATGCTTTGATCGGACTTTGCAGCTTCCTTTTTTTAAACACAAAAAACGGTCCGACCATGCAAGTTTGAATGACAGTTAATTTTCCTGTTGCTTATTCTCGATCAGTTATTCTTCCACGTGTATCCCTCGGCAATAAATCTCTCTACACATGATGAATATGACGGGCCAGGGCGCAGTCCTCTTCTCCCCCCCCCCATCCCCCATCCCCTCCCCCTTCCCCCCCCCTCCCTCTCCCCCTTCCCCTCCCCTCCTTCTCCCCTCCCGTCCCCTTCCCCTCCCCTCTTTCTCCTCTCCCCTCCGCCTCCCCTCCCCCTTCCCCTGTGATACTTCTCCCCTTCCCTTCCCGCATCCTCCCCCTCCCCTCCCCTCCCCTCCCCCTGCCCCTCCCCTCCCCATCCCCATCCCCTCCCCCTTACCTCCTTCTCCCATCCCTCTCCCCTTCCCTTCCCCTCATTCTCCCCTCCCCCTCCCCCTCCCCCTCCCCTTCCCCCTCCCCCTCCCGCTCCCCTCCCCTCCCCTCCCCTTCCCTCCTTCTCCACTCTCCCCCCTTCCCTTCCCCTCATTCTCCCTCCCCCTCCCCCTCCCCTTCCCCCCCTTCCGCTCCCCTCCTTCTCCCCTCCCCTTCCCCCTCCCTCTCCTCCTTCCCCTCCCCTCCTTCTCCCCTCCCCATCCCCATCCCCTTCCCCCACCCTCACCCTCCCCTTCACCATCCCCCTCCCATTCCACCTCTCCCACCTGCTCCCCGTCCTTCTCCCCTCCCCATCCCCATCCCTTCCCCCACCTTTCACCCTCCACTTCACCATCCCCCCCCATTCCCCCTCTCCCACCTGCTTCCCCTCTCCTCCCATCCTTCTCCCCTCCCCTCCCCATCCCCATACCCTTCCCCCACCCTGTCTCCCTCCCGCTTATGCTCACCCTCCCCTCAACCAACCCCCTCCTCCTTCTACTCCTTCTACTCCCCACCCCTCCCCTACCCATCCGAATCCCCTCCCCTTACCCCCCACCCTCTTGCGCGCACACCCCTGCTCCTCCCCATCCCACCACACACACACACACCTCCCACCCCGGGGTCCCTGGGACGCGGCGTTCTATTAACCTTCTTCCACACGCGTGGATTACTCCGCGGTGGCCGAAGGCCGGCGGGATGGAATGACAACAAGGCGGGGCCGGGGGAGACTGTGGACGAGAAAGGAGGGAGGCGGGACGAGAGAGGAGGGAGGCGGGGAGGGGGAGAGGGAGAGGGGGTGGGAAGGAAGGGAAGAGGAGGCGGGGAGGCGGAGCTGGGAGAGGGAGGGAGGGGAGGGAGGGGAAGGGAGGGGGAGGCGAAGGGGAACGAGGTAGGAGGAGAGGGGTGAGAGGGGGCGGCAGAGGCTGGGCGGCGGGGGGAGGGAGTATGTGGACACGGCGAGACGAGGGACGGGGGAGGCGGGGAAGGGTTGGTGGGAGGGAGGGTGGCGCGAGGCGGTACGAGGGAGGGGGGGAGGTGGGTGAGAGGGGAGAGGAGGCTGGGCGGGGGGGGGGGGGGTATGTGGACACGGCGGGACGAGGGACGGGGAGGCGGGAAGGGTTGGTGGGAGGAGGGTGGCGCGGCGGGACGAGGGAGGAGGGGGAGGGTGGGTGAGAGGGAGGAGCAGGCTGGGCGGGGGGGGGGGGAGATGTGGACACGGCGAGACGAGGGACGGGGGAGGCGGGGAAGGGATGGTAGGAGGGAGGGGTGAGGCGATGCGGGACGAGGGAGGAGGGGGAGGGGTGGTTGAGAGGGGGAGGAGGAGGCTGGGCGCGAAGTCTGTGGAATAGGACGGGGAGGCGGGGGAGGGGGGGGGAGGAGGGGCGAGGCGATATGGGACGAGGGAGGAGTAGGGGGAGGGGTGGTTGAGAGGGGAAGGAGGAGGCTGGACGGGGGTGGGGGGGTGGAGGAGGCTGGCGGGTGGGCTGTGGCGGAGGGAAGGATTAACGGAGGCGGTTCTGGAAAAGTGGGTTGCTGGTCGTGGGTGGCTTAGCTTGTGTTTTCCTTTTTTGTTGTCGTTATTTTGTGTGTGCTGGATGTTGTGGGAAATAAGGAGGGTAGGTATTGGTATGGGTTACCATGATTAGAGGAGTTGGTTGGGAAAGTTAGCTATGGGGGTGTGGGGGATTGAGGAGGGTGGAGTGTGTGAGTGGACTGGGAGGTTGGAGTGGGTGGTTGGAGTGGGTCGGTGGTGTGGGAGGGTCGAGATACCACTTCCGGTTTGGGGAAAGTTAGAGTATGTGGGTAGAAGTGGAAGAAAGCACTTCCGGTTCGGGGATGGCTGGAGTGGATGTGGGTAGAATTGGGGGTGGGATATACCACTTCCGGTTTGGGGATGTTAGAGTCTACGTAGGTAGAAGTGGAAGATAGCCCTTCCAGTTTGGGGATGGCTAGAGTGTATGTAGGTAGGAATTGAGGTGGTGGAAGATACCACTTCCGGTTTGGGGATGGCTAGAGTGTATATAGGTAGGAATTGATGTGGTGGAAGGTACCACTTCCGGTTTGGGGATGGCTAGAGTGTATGTAGGTAGGAATTGAGGTGGTGGAAGATACCACTTTCGGTTTGGGGATGGCTGAAATGTATGTGGGTAGAAGTGGAAGATAGCACTTCCGGTTTGGGGAAGGTGGAGTGCATGTGGGTAGAAATAGAAGTGGCAGATACCACTTCCGGTTTGGGGAAGGTCGGAGTGTATGTGGGTAGATTGTTGTTTGTTTGTTGTTGTTTTACGTCCTATCAACATCTAAGGTCATATCAGGATGGGATGTGAGATACCACATTCGGTTTGGAGAATGCTGGAGTGTATGAGGGTAGAAGTGGAGGCGGGACATACCATTTCCGGTTTCGGGAAGGATGAAGTGCATGAGGGTAGAAGTGAAGGCGGGAGATACCGCTTCCGGTTTTGGGGAATGCTGGAGTGTATGAGGGTAGAAGTGGAGGTGGGAAATACCACTTCCGGTTTGGGGAAGGATGGAGTGTATGTGGGTAGAAGTGAAGGCGGGAGATACCGCTTCCGGTTTGGGGAAGGATGGAGTGGAGGTGGATAGAAGTGGAGGTGGGAGATACCACTTCCGGTGTTGGGGAATGCTGGAGTATATGAGGGAAGAAGTGGAGGCGGGTCATACCACTTCCGGTTTGGGGAAGGATGGAGTGTATGTAGGTAGAAGTGGAGGTGGGAAATACCACTTCCGGTTTGGGGAAGGATGGAGTGTATGAGGGTAGAAGTGGAGGTGGGACATACCACTTCCGGTTTGGGGAAGGATGGAGTGTATGTCATAAGCATGTTCAGCGCTGATAGGAGAGGGACAACCAGCCATGTTTGAACTAGTCTGAGCCTGTTTGAACTTGCGGGAAATGGATTTTCCTCTTCTAATTCTCGCGAGAACTCAGTGTCAGCCAATCAGAGCTGTTCTTTTTTATTGCAAATGGCCGCCTCCATGGGGGGCCGCCATTTGCAATAGAAAAAAAAACAGCTCTGATTGGCTGAGAACAACTATCAGTGTCAGCAAATCAGAGCTGTTCTTTTTTTATTGCAAATGGTGGCCCCCATAAGGGGTGGCCATTTGCAATCGAAAAGAGCAGCTCTGATTGGCACAAATTATGGAAAGATCTCATTATTTTTTTAGTAGTTTCTTGATCAGACATAGTTACACATATATATGTATCTTTTGCACACATTAAAGTGCTTGAAGTATATTTTTAATTTATCTACATCGACTTCTCTTTAAATCACACAATATTAGAACTTAAAGAATGGGAAACTATTCCTGCAAGGGTATGCTCGATATGGGACAGTGGTCACCCGTTTTTCCTCCTTTTCTTGCTGTGGACCCTTCTCGTGTATGTGGGTAGAAGTGGAGGTGGGAAATACCACTTCCTGCTTGGGGAAGGCTGGAGTGTATGTAGGTAGAAGTGGAGGTGTGAGATACCACTTCCGGCTTAGAGAATGCCCTGCGACATGTGAATAGAAGTGGAGGTGGTGGTGGTGATATTGGTAGGTAGTTTGGGTGGTGGGAGACCACTTCCGGTTAGTGGAATGCTAGGTAAAATGTGAGTAGTAGTTGAGGTGGTGGTTAGAGATACCACTTCCGGCTAAGGGAACGCTAGGGAGTACGGGAGTAGAAGTGGGGGTGCTGGTAATTTAGAGATAGCAGTTCCGGTTAAGGGAATGCTAGCGAGTATGTGAGTACAAGTTGGGGTGGTGGTTAGAGATACCACCTCCGGTTTGGCGAATGCTAGGCAGTATGTGACTAGAAGTAGGGCTGGTGATTGGATTAGAGCGCGAGGGCTGCTACTAAGGTGGGTGGAGTGGCAGAGGGGTCATGAACCCTGCATCACCGATGCTGAGATAAATGAGGCAGATGAGGCGGATGAGGCAGATGAGGCGGATGAGGCATATTGAAGCAAATTAATGCTGGTTCCCGCTTGACACAACCAGCAGCATGTACAGGCAACTAGGTACTATATGCTTACCGGACGAGAGAAGAGGTGTTGGTGGGTTGTTTGCTGTTTGTTGTTTTACGTCCTAGCAACATCTAAGGTCATATCAGAGCAGGTACCGACTTGTGACAGTGCGCACTAATGGCGACTTTATAGTGCTGCCCCACTGGGAGACCAGGCCACCAACATGATGACCTACTTACTACCCCTACTCAGTCACATTATCCTGACACTGAGCCAACCAGTCCTTGCCCTATCCTAATAATGGCGAGCGCCTGGCTAGGAAGCGACAAGTATTAATTTTTACGTCATTGGTTTGACTCGACCAGGGTTCGAACCCACAAACCCATGGGTTCGGATCCAACCGATCTCCCAAAACAGGAGATGGATGCTCAACTCATTTGGCCATCCCGTCTGGTCGGGGTGTTGGTGGGAGGGAGCGCTGGTGCTGTCGGTTGGGGCAGGGGTGACGGTACATATGCGCATGCGTAATGACGATGGCGGATATGAAGTTACTTAGGGCAGTGAGGAAGGTGGATGGGTGTTAAAGGGCAATTATGTTAATAGGACGGCACAATAATTGGTTGGTTCTTGGAGTTTTACATCCTGGCAACATCTAAGGTCATACATATATCAGGACGGGCACCGACTTGTGACAGTGTGCAGTCATGGTGGTTTTATAGGTTTTATAGTGCTGCCCCACTGGGAGACCAGGCTGCTGGCACCATAAACCCGGTAACCCACTCAGTCACATTATCCTGACACCCAGTCCTTGCCATATCCTAATAATGTCGAGCACCACACTCCAGGCCTGTTCATTCTCTGATGTGATTGTCTGTTTTTGTTTGTTGTGCACTGATTTGTGATAGGACGCACTCAGGTTACATTGCAATCGGGTTACATTGCAATCGACGATGACGTCCAGCAAACGTGAGCTGAGATGGATCAGTAGCGAACGAGCGATGGTAGTTTTCCTGCTGTTGTTGGATTTGTGCCGCGATAACAAGCTGAAGAGTTAGTTCCCACACACGCCGCCGTGTCTTCCAGTGACCTCCAGGTAACACGACGGGGGATGGAGAACCTGGAGGAGAAGGAGGAGAAGGAGGTGGAAGAGGAGGTGGAGGAGGTGGAGGAGGTGGTGGTGGAGGAGGTGGTGGTGAAGGAGGAGCTGAATGAGGAGGTGGAGGAGGTGGAGGAGGAGGAGGAGGAGGAGAAGGAGTTGGAGGTGGAGGAGGAGGTGGAGGAGGTGGAGGAGGTGGAGGTGGAGGAGGTGGTGGTGAAGGAGGAGCTGAATGAGGAGGTGGAGGAGGAGGTGGAGGTGGAGGAGGAGGTGGAGGAGGTAGAGGAGGTGGAGGTGGAGGAGGAGGGGGATGGAGGAGGGGGCGGAGGGGGTGGAGGAGGTGGAGGAGGTGGAGGTGGAGGTGGAGGTGGAGGTGGAGGTGGAGGAGGTGGAGGTGGAGGAGGTGGAGGAGGAGGTGGAGGAGGTGGAGGAGGTGGAGGTGGAGGTGGAGGAGGTGGAGGTGGAGGAGGTGGAGGAGGAGGTGGAGGAGGTGGAGGAGGTGGAGGTGGAGAAGGAGGTGGAGGAGGTGGAGGTGGAGGAGGAGGTGGAGGAGGTGGAGGTTGAGGAGGAGGTGAATGAGGAGGTGGAGGAGGTGGAGGTGGAGGGGGAGGTGGAGGAGGTGGAGGTTGAGGAGGAGGTGAATGAGGTGGAGGTGGAGGTGGAGGATGTGAAGGTGGACGAGGAGGTGGAGGAGGTGGAGGTGGAGGAGGAGGTGGAGGAGGAGGTGGAGGTGGTGGAGTAGGAGGTGGAGGAGGTGGAGGAGGAGCTGAAGGAGTTGGAGGAGGTGGAGGAGGTGAATGAGGAGGTGGAGGAGGTGAAGGAGGTGGTGGTGGAGGGGAGGTGGAGGAGGTGGAGGTGGAGGAGGTGGAGGTGGAGGAGGAGGTGAATGAGGAGGTGGAGGAGGTGGAGGTCTAGGAGGAGGTGAATGCAGAAGTGGAGGAGGTGGAGGAGGAGGCGGAGGAAGGCTCTCCAGGCAGGGCACCAGAAGCCACTTGTGGGAGGATCGCCCCCAACCACCTCACAAGCGCTAAATTCGTTAGAGGGTTTGCTCAAAGCAGGGGCTGAGCCAGTCGGGGCAACTTGTGTTCTCCATTCAGTGAGTGAGTGTGTGTGTGGAGAAGAACGGTGGCGGTGATGGGGGGGGGGGGGGGGTGAGTTGCTAGCAGTCATGTAAGCTACAATTTGGAACATATTTAATTAGTGGACCAAGTACGAAATTCATATCCTCCACCCATGTATATCTCACATAATTCATTATATGTGATATATATAACATGTTATTGTGTTGTGGTATTTGTCCAATATGAAATGGTATCCACATAATAGATGTATACATGCTAAATATCCACAATAATAATCAAGATAGCTTATAAGTGTTTAAAGACAGTTCTAGAATCATCTT
This sequence comes from Branchipolynoe longqiensis, assembly GCA_030323885.1. NCBI lineage: Eukaryota > Metazoa > Annelida > Polychaeta > Phyllodocida > Polynoidae > Branchipolynoe > Branchipolynoe longqiensis. The sequence goes on along the minus strand of CM059195.1, from coordinate 46,031,350 downwards.
GTACATTTATTGATGCATGCTCACCAAGTCCATAATACATATGTTGAACTGGAATTGTACGCAGTTACTCTTACAAGAAATAGTCAATTTATATTATGCTTCTATTATCGAACAGGTTTTTCATGTGGTTATTATTGCAACTGATATTGTCATTTATGTACCAACAAATTGTAATGAACGGCCGGAAGACCAGTGCTCTGGCGCTGACAAAAGATATTATTCGCTGAATAAAATACATTTAGTCAAAAAATTGTATAAGTTACCATGATATCAATCCAAAAGAAATTGGGTGGAGCATATTAGGATTTCTGACGATCTTTAGAGTCCCTGCTTAGCAATGTTGTAAATCAACTCAGACCGGAAGGAAATACTATAGCAGAATAGTGAAGTTGCACATGTACATATGTGACCAGACATGTGAAATGGCTGGAAGAGCCATAATTTTCCAAATTGAATTTTCTATCGCTTAAATTTGCAATAGATCTAGTCCGATGCTTTTGAGTTTCTGCCATTTCCTGAGAAAAACATATTTTTTTTTTTTTTTTGGTAAAGTATTTATTCATCTGAACATGACATTTGTCAGTGCTGGAGCACTGGTCTTCCGGCCATCTTACTATGAGAATTGATAATCTTAATAACCTAAGTTTGATCAGTGCTGTATTAGTTACAGCACTGATCCTGTAGAATTAAGGGAGTGGCTCCTGCTGTATAATGTACAGTACCAGTCACTGTAGTTCATGCAAAAATGGGGAGCAGCACCGAGTAGAAGGTGTATACTTGGGGCAACTCAAATAATCGTTGTGGGTAACATTTTTTCTCTCATAAAACAAGTTAAGTTCAGAGTTGACAAGACATTTTGTCTGTCTTATATAATGTTCAATGTGTTAAAACAGATTGATAGTTGTGTAGGATGTTCTGTGTGTTGATGGTTTGTTCATGATCGTTAAGGGTGGTGGCAGGGGAGGGGGGCCCATTGGGGTGGGTGGTATTGATCATTATAATTTACTTCGCCTCAGTTTTGAATAGCCGTGATATCAAATGGTTAAAATTTGATATTTGATGTGAAAACACAGCGAGTTAATTTTGGTAAGCGCATTAAAATTCTGACCTCAGACATTGGCTTCAGCAGCAATAGTTTAACAAATATTTAATTAACTTGGTGTCCCCTTCTATGCTGCAACAAATGCTACATAAGTGCATCAGTATCTAACTTTGATATGTAGGATTAAGGCTATGTATCTCTTTGCAGCTTCGATGTATGGACCTTTCACTTTTAGGAATTATAAATTTGGTAAAAAAGAAATATCTAAATCATTTCTATTTTATGACATTCGGCGAAATAGTGGTTGCTTTATGAAAATAATACTAATGGGATATTTAAATGTTTTTTCTCTTTGTTCTTGGTGCTTATCCCTTGGGGTTTTACATCCTGATAATATATACGGTCATATAGTACGGGTTCCGACTTGTGACAGTACACACTCATGGCAACTTTATAGTGCTGCCCCACTGGGAGCCCAAGCCCGCTAGTAAAGGCACCCTGCCCCAATTTCCCATTCAGTCATATTATCCTGATACTGAGCTAACCAGTCCTTGCCCTATGCTAGTAATATCGAGCACCAGGCTGGGTAACGACTAGTATCAATTTTGTAAGTCTGTGGCTTGACTCGACCAGGTTTCAAATTTGCGACCTTCCCCACGGGAAGCCTGCGCTCACACCGATTCAGCCACAGCGCCTGGTTGGTTATAATAGTATCGCGGGCTGATGGTGGCCTTTTCCCACAGTGGGTCACATATTATCTTAATAAAAAAATGCACATAGTAGAGGGGTGGAAGCGCTTTGTAAGATGACCAGGGGGGAGGGGAATGAGAGTATGACAAGTTATGGGTTTGTGATTTGTATAGCTGAGGCTTTCAAAGGATTGCATGATTTTATTTCCATTGAAAGCCTGTGTGTCTATTCTTTACTTGGTCTAAGAGGCTTGCTTTGAATATCATTGATTTCTTAGGCTTGTTCCCTTTGTAGAATATTATCAGGCGTGACTGCGATAACCGGTTTTAACTCAGTGTAGTTGGCAGTGATAATTTTAGATATCAGGCCAATTTTTGTGTTTAATTAGTGATCGCCCCGCCCGTGCCTGAAAAAAATCGGCCACCCCTGATGTTCTTTGGATTTTTACTTCTTTTTTGAACTGTTAAAAATTCATCGGGCTAGCAGAAATTCAAAATTTGTATCAATTTTTAAGTCAGTGGTTTGACTCAGCCAGGGTTCGAACCCAGGAGTTCGAATCACATGACAGACCTGAATGGTAGGCGGACACTCAACTCATTCGGCCATCGCATCTGCTTATGTATTACTTCTACGTTAAAGAATAACAAATAATGAAAATAAAAATATCTCCAAAGTTAAACCTTGTGAATATAGGTTACAGTTTGCCCGATTGACTGTCAGATTATTATTGCTGGTGTAGACAGTTGCCGAGTGTGGAATTCTGGTAGGTGACGGTAGAGGTCACCTTGGTGGAGCTCACTGATTGGTGGGTGTAGCGATCTCAAGCCGAGAGTCTGGAGGGAGGGCGGCAGAGAATGTCTAGGTGTCTCCTCCCAACGCGAACATCAGCCACAATAGACTACATCGCCATTCCAGCAGCGCGGTGCATTGTGGGATGCGTGGAAGAAAAACAAACCCGTGAGAAGCACATGGCACATGCTAATACACTGGGTGCAGCTATGAAATGTGCTAGTTTCAGCTCATCTCAGCTCTTTTTTTAAACATAGAATACCAAAAACTGCAGGTTTTGTATGTTTCTTAGCTCAAAATGCTTACTAATGGAAAGTTGTGTCTTAAACATATTCATTATGGACTGAGGGCTACAGGCAGTCTGATCACCCGTGACACGGCGGACGAGGGCCAGGATCGTCCAGCCGGAATGCCGGAACGGGAGGGGAAAGGGATTCGAAATAGAATAGTAATAAATAATAATAATAAATCGGGTAAACATCGAAGTAATATTAATAAATATCAGATTAATCAGGAACGCTTAACTATTCCTCCGCAAATTTATATTTGTATAATTCTTATACCTCAAATATTGCATCCATCCATCCATGTTTGTGCCAAATTGTTATGTATTTTGATTAATTTTGAATAAAATCTAAGTTTTGCCCTATGCGTATTGGCAAACTCAATGGGCGTAAACATTTCCTTTGCTGCCAACGCCGTTTTCAGTGCATGCGCAGTCGGAATGGTGATCTCGTCTATTGTTATGTATTATGCACCAATTATCAACCGAATATACTCTGCAACTTTAAGCTATGTGTTATATAACTAATGTTATGGGAAGGGGGGTTGATTAAAATGGGAAATATTGCGCATAGAGCGGGAATCGAACCCACATCTCTTGCATTTCAGGCGAGTGTGCTAACCATTACACGACCTAGGCTCCCTGATGTCACCATCCTACCCCTGCATATCTATCTATGCGGTTTTTTGTATGAGATGTTAGTGCCTGGGAGCGGGACGTAGCTCAGGCGGTAGAAGCCCCGGTCACATACACGTTAGTGAACGTAGTTGAATGTAGTTAGAATAACGTGGGTGAAACGTGCTGTCACTGCATTCAAATACATTAAGGTACAGCAGGTTTTGGTTGATGACCCACCTATTGGTACAGATAAATACGTTACGGTGTTGATCCCGGTACGTTATGGTACGATCCCAGTATGTCCAACTACCACCTACCTTGTACAGGATCCTGGTCATCGCACAAGTGTCCTGGCGGGGTGATTAAAATGGGAAATATTTCACCTAGAGGGGGAATCGAACCCACATCTCTTGCATTCCAGGCCAGTGTGCTAACTATTACACCACCTAGGCTGCTTGATGTCACCACACTACTCACACCTACCTGTCTATGCGGTTATTTATCTGAGAGGTCAGTGCAGCCTACTACACTATTACTAAATACCAATGATCAACCTTATATCCTATACAACGTTAAGCTGTGATGATGTTAGTAAAGTGTGGGTGGGTGGGTGGGGAGAAATGAGAGGGACGGAAAGAGGAAGTAGATGAGTTTCTAACACACCTGTCCACGTTTATATGGATGGAGTTTACAAACTCATACATAATCTACAAGGTTATTTCATCCCGATAAAGCAGACAGCTGACAAATTGAATGTCGTGTGCAAACAGGTTATAAATAATCCACCATGTCCGTATAGATTTAATGCAACTGCTTAAATATTACATTTTATATTACCCATTAGATTTAGAGACACCACCATTGTAGTTGTCTTCTCCAACCAGTGGCGCCACCCGGTTTGGCTGATGTTTGTTACAATTACTGCATGACGGTAACCAGCCAAGATGACTGAGTCCGAATGTGCCCACGGTTGGATCAGTCCCCGGCCGAGTCAAAGCAATGACTTAAAGAATTATACTTGTCGCGTCCTAGACAGATGCTCAGCATTAATAGGATAGGGCAAGGACTGGTTCGCTCAGTGTCAGGATAATGTGACTGAGTGGGATATGAGGTCATGGTGCCGGTGAACTGGTCTCCCAGTGGGACAGGACTCCAAAGTCGCCATCAGTGCGCACTGTCACAAGTCGGTACTCATCTTGATATGACCTTAGATGTTGCCAGGACATAAAATTCCAACAACAAACCACCATTAACCATCTGATGGAAGTGACAAGATCTAATGTTGTGGTAAGCAGCTGACTGTACAGGATGCTCTATGAAAAAGGTCATATAGAGGATTTCAACCACTAACCTGCCCTCTGATGGCAGTGGTAAGAACAAAAGTGCGCATTCCTTACGGGTGGTATGCGACATGCGGCATGCAGTATGCGAATGGCATGATTCCTTACACGCGGCATGCAGCATGCGGCATGCAGCACACGACTGGCTATATTTAAAAAATAAAAATAAACAAGTATACTCAATACTGCACTGCATATGACCTAATATTGCATTTATATCTATGTACCTCTTGGTATGTCACATGGGGCTTCCTACCCTTTATACTTACCAAATTATAGATAAGTATTCATATTTTTGTGGCTATGGTAGCATTTTTACCAACCCAAACCCCACCACCACCACTACCATATGTTTCCCCTATGCACCCTTGTGTGTGACCGTTCCGTAATGCTCAGTTGCCTCTCCTCGTCTAAAACTAATGGACAAGTGCGACTCATGTTTCTATTCGCATACCGCATGCCGCATGCCGCATGCCGCACTGATCGCTACATGGCATTCGCATTCGAATACTGCATGTAAGGAATGTAGCCCATAGGCTTCAAGGCGTTTCGATTTTTTGTCACATTCACATTCCCATACCGTATGCCGCATGCCGCGTGTAAGGAATGCACCCTTAACATTGTGAGCAGCAGCTGACTGTGTAGCTGGTGTAGCCTGTTCTGTGGAAAAGGTATTATAGAGGATTTCGACCATTAACCATCTGATGGCAGTTGCAATATCCAATGTTATGGGCAGCAGCTGACTGTGTAGGATACTGTGTGGAAAATGTCATATAGAGGATTTCCACCACACTCTGATCGTAGTGGAAGGAACTGACGTTGTGAGCATACTCTATGGAAAAGGTCATATTGGATATTGCCACCGCCATCAGATGGTTTATGGTGGAAATCTGTTATAGGCAGCAGTTCACTGTGCAGCATGTTCGGCAGAAAAGGGTCTATTGGTAATGGACCAGCAGCTCGGGCCTGCCGCTGAGACAGAGTCAGGCCTTTAACCTAATGAGACTGTTAGTAGTACATCGAGATGGGGATTTTCCCCGGGCCTCTCTGGGTAATGGCTACTGTTACCAAGGTGCATGTAAATCCCCAGTTCCACCCCTAAGCCTCCCAATGAGGCCTCATTATGGTTGTCCCCTCTCACGTGATCTGAGTAGGCAATCAGCGAGGAGCCTCAGAGCGAGCCTTCTGGATGAGTTCTCAGATTCCCTGGTAATTGTTTGCAATGCTAGCATTGCGGGCGATTCGGTGGGAGTGCTACTGGTCACGCTGCTCCCTAGATAACAGATTCACCCTGTACTCACAGTACACGGGTGAACGACAGCGTAGTCTAAATACGGGCGAAAATAGCTTTAGTATGGAACAGGAAGTGGAATGCCTAGCTCCAATATCAAATGGACACTTATTGTAAAAATATACGGATTTTCGGTTAAGAATTATATATTGGCAGAGAGCATTATTATTCTTGGATGACGGAGTGGGAACCAGGTTATGTAAACCAAAAGCAATAGAATCCCACTCCCATTGTACATGATACTGAGTGATGTGAAATATATGTTATACATGATGCTTGGAGTTAATGAAGAGATTTCCTATAAAAGAGACAGTACATGATTATTGAAATGTTTCTCTATGTGTTCATAAAGAATACAATTGGAGAAAAAGGACATTTTGAATATAAATATATATCTGTAACTGTATACAACTAACTACCTGTTCACCCATGACCATGGGGAAGGCCCACCTTCAGCCTCATTTGCATATGCACTTAGGGAACCACCTGCAGCTGAGTTGAGTGACAGCCACCTCCACTGGGGGTTGGCTCCCACCCCTGCTATGGGGGTGCCTGATTGGCTGATGGTGGGATTGCCCACTCGCCTGCGCTGCCTTGGCCTTCTGACCACACTAGCCTGATACTGAGATTTAAATAATTATTCAAGATTCTGCTTCAGACACTCTGAAGAGAAATCACTCTACTCCTGGCTCTTGAGTGAGACAGTCCTACTCTAGAGAAGGACCCCAGACACTCTGTCTGATGCTGTCCAAATTGACATATTCCAAATTGAGTTGAGTGCAACACCCAAGGGACCCCAGTTCCAAGGGCTGTAGGCACTGCTTCCTATATAGAAGTAAGGTAATGAGGCATAGTGTGGACAGCAGGTAAGGAGTGAAGGTGATAGGTCACATGTAGGGGGATGGACAGGAGTTGATGCCAATAAAGCACAACTTATTCACTGTTCATCTGTGTGACTTATTTCCCTTTCTCTTTCAAGTACTGGTTCCAGAGTTGGTTATCTTGATTAGGATGATTGCATCACAGGTGATAGGAAGGGGAAGAGTTTTGTAGTTGCATGGGGTGCTTACCACGGCCGAGCACCTTCCTGTTTCTATATTATGTTAGCACAGACTTGATAAAATGGGAGAAAATGCAAAAAGAGAAAATGGCGACCATAGAACACCATCGATTTCACCTTTAAATTCTATTAAACTATATGCTTTATTATATTTTTCAACTCAACGGTAGCGGGGAAATATTAAGATATATATAAAGAATAAGTATTGTTTTTTAGATTGTGGGTTTAGGCTCTCATTTCATTTCCCCGCTTTTTTGACAGCTTTTATATAGGGTATGCGGGTAATGCAGTACCTATCTGCTAAAATACCTCAGGGTGTTTGTCGCCCCTGCCTTGCAAAGTTATAAACCACTGCCTTGTGGTATAGGTTCTTGATAGAATCAACGGCTAAGGGAGCAAACCCTAACAGAAAACCATGCTTCCGTGGCAGCATTAAGGGCGGTGATGAAGGGAACTCCCAACATCTCCCGGCCAGCTACTGCAGGGACAAATAGTTTGCGCCTGTCTTGACGTGTTCTTGCCGGTGTGAAACCTCTATTTGCTCCCCGAGAGAGTGCTGCTAGTAACTTGCAAAAGCCAGCAGCACTTCAACACCTTGCAAGCAGCTTTTATGAAATGCACAACTGCACGGAACAGCGGCGGTTAAGAAATAAAAGCAGTCTTTGTTGCATTGCGACTGACAGCATGATGATGATGATGATGATTCAATCGTGTACTGCGAGTACAGGGTGAATCCTTTATCTAGCCTCTCCCCTGCCAGCTGCGCCCTGGACGTAGATGTCTTCGGGTGGATGGACAGGTGAGTTTATCTTTCAATTCACCCGATTGGCCAGCAGCCGGCTTTCACACCTTCACCACTATTGTCCGCAGCTCGCCGACCTGCCATCACTTTCTCGCTAGCTGGCAATGCGCCAACTTTCCGCCCACCTGCCCTTTGTTATTATACTCCTTAAGGCTGGGCCCAGATGCTACTGTTTTGTAATTCACTTTTTGTATCTGGATGTTGGTTCTTATTTCCGCCTCTGGCGCCTCTGGCGCCACCAGCGCCGGGCTAAACTATATATATATATATATATATATATATATATATATATATATATATACTCTATATGTCCCAATAGACGGGCACTGCGTGAGAGCAGACACATGGATGCGCGTCAATTTAAAGTTAAAGAATTTTATGGATTTGTTTTTGTTATGCCTCTGAAATAAAGTGGGATTGTCGTATTTTATGTGCATTCAGTCTGAATATGATCATACATTTTTATTTGTTTTTTCGTGCCTCTGAAATAAAGTGGGATTGTCTTATTTTATATGCATTCAATCTGAATACGATCGTAAATTTGTGCGCGCTTTCAATCTTGAAATGGGGGGTGTGCTTCTAGTGGGTAGCGTAGCATGGACATATATCATATATATATAGTATAATGTATTAGACATATATTGTTAGTAATGGAGTCTGTAGGTGAAAGTCCTAAGTTCAATGCTAAACCACTGGACCAGCCTGGTCCGCACTCTAATTGTTATTCAGTTGGATACTTAAAGACAATACCACACCCTGCTTTCTGCACCGAACCACAACACTAGATGGGAGATTGCTGCAGGATTTTAAGTAGTTTAGTTGTGCAATACCACAGCCTGCATTCTGCACCGAACCACAGCACTAGATGGGAGATTGCTGCAGGATTTTAAGTAGTTTAGTTGTGCAATACCACAGCCTGCATTCTGCACCGAACCACAGCACTAGATGGGAGTTTGCTGCAGGATTTTAAGTAGTTTAGTTGTGCAATACCACAGCCTGCATTCTGCACCGAACCACAGCACTAGATGGGAGATTGCTGCAGGATTTTAAGTAGTTTAGTTGTGCAATACCACAGCCTGCATTCTGCACCGAACCACAGCACTAGATGGGAGACTGCTGCAGGATTTTAAGTAGTTTAGTTGTGCAATACCACAGCCTGCATTCTGCACCGAACCACAGCACTAGATGGGAGATTGCTGCAGGATTTTAAGTAGTTTAGTTGTGCAATACCACAGCCTGCATTCTGCACCGAACCACAGCACTAGATGGGAGATTGCTGCAGGATTTTAAGTAGTTTAGTTGTGCAATACCACAGCCTGCATTCTGCACCGAACCACAGCACTAGATGGGAGACTGCTGCAGGATTTTAAGTAGTTTAGTTGTGCAATACCACAGCCTGCATTCTGCACCGAACCACAGCACTAGATGGGAGATTGCTGCAGGATTTTAAGTAGTTTAGTTGTGCAATACCACAGCCTGCATTCTGCACCGAACCACAGCACTAGATGGGAGATTGCTGCAGGATTTTAAGTAGTTTAGTTGTGCAATACCACAGCCTGCATTCTGCACCGAACCACAGCACTAGATGGGAGATTGCTGCAGGATTTTAAGTAGTTTAGTTGTGCAATACCGCACCCTGCATTCTGCACCGAACCACAGCACTAGATGGGAGACTGCTGCAGGATTTTAAGTAGTTTAGTTGTGCAATACCACAGCCTGCATTCTGCACCGAACCACAGCACTAGATGGGAGATTGCTGCAGGATTTTAAGTAGTTTAGTTGTGCAATACCACAGCCTGCATTCTGCACCGAACCACAGCTCTAGATGGGAGATTGCTGCAGGATTTTAAGTAGTTTAGTTGTGCAATACCGCACCCTGCATTCTGCACCGAACCACAGCACTAGATGGGAGATTGCTGCAGGATTTTAAGTAGTTTAGTTGTGCAATACCACAGCCTGCATTCTGCACCGAACCACATCACTAGATGGGAGTTTGCTGCAGGATTTTAAGTAGTTTAGTTGTGCAATACCACAGCCTGCATTCTGCACCGAACCACAGCACTAGATGGGAGATTGCTGCAGGATTTTAAGTAGTTTAGTTGTGCAATACCACAGCCTGCATTCTGCACCGAACCACAGCACTAGATGGGAGACTGCTGCAGGATTTTAAGTAGTTTAGTTGTGCAATACCACAGCCTGCATTCTGCACCGAACCACAGCACTAGATGGGAGATTGCTGCAGGATTTTAAGTAGTTTAGTTGTGCAATACCACAGCCTGCATTCTGCACCGAACCACAGCACTAGATGGGAGATTGCTGCAGGATTTTAAGTAGTTTAGTTGTGCAATACCACAGCCTGCATTCTGCACCGAACCACAGCACTAGATGGGAGACTGCTGCAGGATTTTAAGTAGTTTAGTTGTGCAATACCACAGCCTGCATTCTGCACCGAACCACAGCACTAGATGGGAGATTGCTGCAGGATTTTAAGTAGTTTAGTTGTGCAATACCACAGCCTGCATTCTGCACCGAACCACAGCACTAGATGGGAGATTGCTGCAGGATTTTAAGTAGTTTAGTTGTGCAATACCACAGCCTGCATTCTGCACCGAACCACAGCACTAGATGGGAGATTGCTGCAGGATTTTAAGTAGTTTAGTTGTGCAATACCACAGCCTGCATTCTGCACCGAACCACAGCACTAGATGGGAGATTGCTGCAGGATTTTAAGTAGTTTAGTTGTGCAATACCACAGCCTGCATTCTGCACCGAACCACAGCACTAGATGGGAGATTGCTGCAGGATTTTAAGTAGTTTAGTTGTGCAATACCACAGCCTGCATTCTGCACCGAACCACAGCACTAGATGGGAGATTGCTGCAGGATTTTAAGTAGTTTAGTTGTGCAATACCGCACCCTGCATTCTGCACCGAACCACAGCACTAGATGGGAGACTGCTGCAGGATTTTAAGTAGTTTAGTTGTGCAATACCACAGCCTGCATTCTGCACCGAACCACAGCACTAGATGGGAGATTGCTGCAGGATTTTAAGTAGTTTAGTTGTGCAATACCACAGCCTGCATTCTGCACCGAACCACAGCACTAGATGGGAGATTGCTGCAGGATTTTAAGTAGTTTAGTTGTGCAATACTGCACCCTGCATTCTGCACCGAACCACAGCACTAGATGGGAGATTGCTGCAGGATTTTAAGTAGTTTAGTTGTGCAATACCACAGCCTGCATTCTGCACCGAACCACAGCACTAGATGGGAGTTTGCTGCAGGATTTTAAGTAGTTTAGTTGTGCAATACCACAGCCTGCATTCTGCACCGAACCACAGCACTAGATGGGAGTTTGCTGCAGGATTTTAAGTAGTTTAGTTGTGCAATACCACAGCCTGCATTCTGCACCGAACCACAGCACTAGATGGGAGATTGCTGCAGGATTTTAAGTAGTTTAGTTGTGCAATACCACAGCCTGCATTCTGCACCGAACCACAGCACTAGATGGGAGATTGCTGCAGGATTTTAAGTAGTTTAGTTGTGCAATACCACAGCCTGCATTCTGCACCGAACCAAAGCACTAGATGGGAGACTGCTGCAGGATTTTAAGTAGTTTAGTTGTGCAATACCACAGCCTGCATTCTGCACCGAACCACAGCACTAGATGGGAGATTGCTGCAGGATTTTAAGTAGTTTAGTCGTGCAATTTATTATCAAAATATGTCATCACATTTATGAATCCTGTGTGGGGATGGGGTGGGGGGGACCAGGGTTCAAGCAAAGGAGAGTGTTGCAAAAGGGCAAGGCTAGCAAAAACAGGCACCATCTGAAGAAAGGCTTTTCTGAGGAAATACGATTAGAACATTTGCTTGTTTGTTGTTGGTTTACGTCCTAGCAACATCTAAGGTCATACCAGGACAGGTACTGACTTGTGACAGTGCGCACTCATGGTGACTTTATAGTGCTGCCCCACTGGGAGACCAGGCCACCAGCACCATGACCTGATATCCCACTCAGTCACATTATCCTGACTCTGAGCCAACCAGTCCTTGCCTTATCCTACTAATGCCGAGCACCTAACTAGGAAGCGACAAGAACCATTTTTTACGTCATTGGTTTGACTCTTCCAGGGTCTACCATGTTGCTAAACTATGGGATCGTGGGTTTGGCTCGACCAGGGTTCGAACCCACGATCCCATAGTCTACCAGCATGGGAGACGGACGCTCTAACTTATTTGGCCATCCCGTCTGGTCCACGATTAGAAGAATGCAGATACATTGCAAGCAGTGCTCGTAACAATTAAACTATACGGATAGTGATAAGCCCATTATCGCCCATAATAAGCTCTGTAGTGCCTCCTCCTCTCCACCCCACCCCCCCACGCCCCCTATCCGGAGGTGTGGGGGTGGGGCACTGGCATGCGCCGCTCCACCCTCTGTGTGAGGCTTGACACTCCACTCTTTCTCTGAAACTGGGTACCACATATTTAGTGTCCATTTTACAATGGTCATAAATAATCCTTTCTTTTGTTGATAGCAAGTCAAATAGTTATTGTTGATTCTATATACTAAGCATGTATTTAATATATCCTACAAATTGTATCAAAAGTATACTTGCACGATTTTGTGTGAAAGTGAAAATGTGTAAATTTGGATGTAAATGTATTAATTTCAACTGTGTACTGGTAAGACACGAATTTGTTTGCTTAAATGTAATCAATCAAATCTTGTTTGAATAATGTTGTGTACGCTAAAATGATGTTCTGGATGTGTGTTTCATTTCCTTGTTACATGGGACATTTTAACATATTGCTTAATTTGTATAACATCAAAATCTAAAAGTGAAATTGCTTTTTTTTTCAACTCTGTCATATGCACAACATGTAAACCTTCATATGAACAAGGATTCTACTATTATTTGAATTGTGTTCTGCTACTATTTGGAATATTTTAACTTTTGGTTTCCATTTCACAAAAGTGGTACAGAGTTTTTTAGAACGAGCTATATATATGCTGTATAAGCCATTATACGAGTATAATAAGGCCGGAAGCTTCCATCTGCTCCTCAGCCCAAATTCTTACCACAGTCATCGACTAGAGGAGCCTTGATCTAATCATCTACTAGTCCAGCCTAGTCAACCTCAGATCCGTTGGGGGTGCCACCCACCACTGCCCCCCCCCCCCCCTACTGCGCCTAGACTCACAGTACCGCTGAAAATTGTAGATATATTTTCTGCCAAATATTTTACTCTGGTGAATGGTTGTTGGTCGTCACGTGACAGGTGTCACGAAGTCACACCTTAGACCTGGGGGGGTGGGGGGAGGGGGATTAGGCTTACCTCAGACTGACGTGCCTGCAAACTGGTTGTGTAGGCGTGGTGTCAATGTGAATCACCCCAACTAAAATATGCTAATGGGAAAGAAGAAGGGGGTCACTGTGCCGTATCACTTGATATATATATCTACTGTATATATACATATATATATATATATATTTATATATATATATATATATATATATATATATATATGAAGAGTTCAGGCACAAAACTCTGTAAACACCAATCCAAAAATTGAGCTAAACATAGGAATCAAACCTTCACAAATTATATTATTTTTAATTCCTACTTTTGTGTTCATTGCTCTATAATAGAAAAGTGGAATTAGTGAGAATTAAAAATATTTTCAGGTAAGATCTTTTATTTAAACTACATTTTTGGATTGGCGTTTACGGGGATTTGCGCCTGAACTCAAACACATATATATATAATTACATATATATCTATCAAACATATATACCAACCAAACATATATATATATATGTTTGGTATATTGATTGATTAAGCAGGCCAATCTTCAATAGCCGACAATTGATTTTCCTCATTCCACTGCTCCTCGCCCTATCGTAATAATGCCAGGCACCAGGCTCTATTTGTGAAACAGGTATACATGGCCAGGTGCATAGATGTGTTTATGTAGTTGCTGGTGGTGTTTGATTGATTGGTAAATAGACATTGTGGTGCTAGTAAGATAGTGTGTAAGGGGCACTCAGAGCCCAACCCACTACCCCTTCCGTCCTCTGCTAGTCAGGATCACCACATGCATGCTCAAGGCAGGTGGTGGCCAGGGGAGCCACACAGCTTGGTAGTGGTGGGCAGATCACTGTAACCATGAGGACCAGGAATGCTTGTTTCTCATTGGTGGAGCTAGAAAGGCTTGTTTCTCATTGGGAGAATGGGGTGGGGTGATATACTATACTGGATCCATGTACCATATAAATAATAAACCTGAGGGCTGGACTCTCTCTCTTCTTTCACTCTTTATACTCTTCCTTTCTCTTTGCCTGTATTGATTTCACCATAGCCTGCCTACACAACCACATAGTCGAGCCGTGGACTTTACACCATGTTCATGGATATACTAGCAATCAATTTAATATATTTATCTCAGAAAATAATAGAAACTCAAAATCACCGGATTATGTAACTTTAACTTTGAGACATGTATATATACCGTCCCGATATGACCTTAGATGTTGCCAGGACGTAAACTGCCAACAACCAGCCATGTATGTAGTGGTAAGGGTATTCGTAGCTCTGTACACAAAATAAACTTCCAACTTCAATGTTCATACTGAGTGTGTATTCGAAGTTGGTCACTCCTAGTAACACTCCCGTCCTGATATGACCCTAGATGTTGCCAGGACCTAAAACTCGAACAACCAACCAACCTAGTAACACTTAGCAATTATCTTATATACTTGTTGTAGGGGGTTGATGAAAATGGAAAATATTGCGCCTAGAGCGGGACTCGAACCCACATCTCTTTGTATTCCGGGCCAGTGTGCTAACCATTACAACACCTAGGCTCCCGGATATCACCACACTACCCATGTCTACCTGTCTATGGCATTACTTACCTGAGAGGTCAGTGCAGACTACTACACTCGTCCCCCTTGAATTGTAAGTCTTTTAATGCTTACAATTACATACATACAGGCAATGCATGAACACATACATACACAGGGTAGGTTCAACAAGTGTACAGTGCGTAGCTTGTACAGGATCATGGTCACAGCACCAGTGTTGTGTGGGGTGATGAAAATGGAAAATATTGTGCCTAGAGCAGGACACAAACTCACATCTCTTTGCATTCCGGGCCAGTGTGCTAACAATTACACCACCTAGGCTCCCTGATGTCACCACACTACCCATGCCTACCTGTCTATGCGGCTCCTTCCCTGATAGGTCTGTGCAGACTACTATATATATATGTATATACATATGTCTTATATATGTATATGTATGTATAAATATAAATATATATATAAGACAATTTCTAAGGGTTACTTGGAATGACAAACTTCGAATACACGTAAAGTAAATATTGCCATCGAAGTTGGAAGTTTATTTTGTGTACAGAGCTACGAGTAGCCTTACAACTACATGTCTAATTAACATTATTGAATCTGTCCTAATGGTGATGCTCCTCTCTCAGGGTACTTAATTAGTGTTCTTCTTTAATTAATTATATGTTTTTTTTAAATGCGAACGCGTTGACAAATGTCCATCAGCCTCTCCCTCTGGAGTCTTAAAGAAGAACGAATCGAAGCCACTTTAATTGGACATTTCTTTCCCATAGTTTCCAGATCTTACTAATCAGTTAACCATGTAACTCGTGGTGTTTTTTAATCTTCATTTCCCTCTATATATATATATTAATATATATTTAAATTAGGCTACGACTCCGGAGGATAAAATAAAGAGACGAGACGAGGAGTGGTGGAAGCCTACCTTTATTTTCTGAGGCCCATATGGCCGAGCAATAAACAGCCCTACCTAGAAAAAAAAGATTTGTTTAAATTCAGAGCTCATGGGACCATGACGTGTGATGGCTGGGCTATGGCTACATGGACGTGGCACCAGCCAGGCGGAGTGGGTTCCGACCCGCAGCAAATATATACAAATAAATAAGACGTACATAATAAATAGCAAGGAATTAATTAAAGTATGATAAAATGGATAAGATATAAACTCCGTCCCTTTATATTCAAATAATAAATTATATAGCACATATTATACAAAGTGTCCACTGGGTGTGGTGGGTGAATCGGTAGAGCACGGGCTTCGCATGCGGGAGATCAGAAGTTCGCTTCCAGGTCGAGTCAAACAAATAACTTATCAAATTGATACTTGTCGCATCCTAGCCTGGTGCTCGGACAAGGACTGGTTGGCTAAGTGTCAGGATAATCTGACTGAGTGGGATATTGGGTCATCGTAGTGGTGGACTGATTTCCTAGTGGGGAAGCACTATAAAGTTGCCATGAGTGTGCACTGTCACACGTCGGGATGTCACACCCATCCTGATATTACCTTAGATGTTGCCAGGATGTAAAACTCCAACAACCAACCGCCCAATAAACTGTCCAGGTTTCAATGCATGCCATTCTATTGCGCAGCATTCCTTTAAAAGATTTGCATTCATGAGGTTTTTTTATATTGGACGAGGTTATTCGCAGAGCTGCTATGCTCTGCGAATTAGTGGAAGAATGTTTATTATTCGCAGAGCTGCTCTGTGAATTGTTGAGAGTGTGCTTACTATTGTAGTGGTCTGCACTGACCTCCCAGGCAAGTAACCACATAGACAGGTAGGCATGGGTAGTGTGTTGATATCAGGGAGCCTAGGTGGTGTAATGGTTAGCACACTGGCCCTGAATGCAAAGAGATGTGGGTTCAAGTCCGGCTCTAGGCGCAATATTTCCCATTTTCATCACCCCCATGACACTGGTTGCCGTGACCATGATCCTGTACAAGCTACGCGCTGTATAGTTGTTGAACATACTCCGTGTATGTATGTGTAAGTGCATTGCCTGTATGTATGTAATTGTAAGCTTTAAAAGACTTACAATTCCAGGGGTCGAGTGTAGTGGTCTGCACTGACCTCTCAGGCAAGGAGCCGCATAGACAGGTAGGCATGGGTAGTGTGTTGATATCAGGGAGCCTAGGTGGTGTAATGATTAGCACAGTGGCCCGGAATGCAAAGAGATGTGAGTTCAAGTCCGGCTCTACGCACAATATTTCCCATTTTCATCACCCCCATGACACTATCATCTGATCATCAATCTTCATGAAAATTGGTCAATAGATAGAAAACAGGTATCTAAAAATGAATATCATAGTTTCTAAGATGAATATCGTCAAATTTTAGTTATGTGCAGAGGCTTTTGATAAACGGTGGAGGGGGGGGGAAGAATTTGGAGCAATTTTCATTCAACTTCTAGTAGTGGATTCAAAAGATTTGAAGACCTAGATGAAGAAGAACATTTCATCTACATGATACAAAAGACAGCTTGTTAATACAGTGAAACCTCTCTAAATCGACCGACCTTGGGAGCCATTTTAAATGGTCCATTTAGGGAGGTGGTCGGTTTACTGAGTTAGAATATGGTTACACTGGTATTGTTGGGACCCAAATATAGCGATCGACATAGGGGAGTGGTCGATCTGTGGAGGTAGTCGGTTAGAGAGGTTTTACCGTACCTCTAAAAGTGACCCACAGCAAAGCGAAGAGTAACGTATATTGCAACAGTTGGGTAAACACCCCGATGCGTAGCTCTGCGAATAGCCAGTGTGTTTTACATTTCTTGATTCAAGTCAGTTATAGAGCGATGAAAGCATCACATTTATAAGACCAAAAATGTCTTACCCAGATTTGATTCTACATATCCACCTCACTGTAACACCTCATATAGTTTACTAAATAGATTCTATCAATTATTAATCAAACTTTTCTTTGTTTCTATGGGAATTTGTTTCCCTTGACCACAAATATATGATTGTGAGCTTTCTAATTTAATGAGTGTCTATTGGCACATAATGATTGTCTACTTTTACATGTAAAAGCGATGCTTTCAACAAAAAACTAACATTTCTCGCCGTGAATATGGCCTATGCTGCCGACCCGGCGTAAAGTAACCACCAATCAATCAATCAATCAAACATATCCAAATTAGATACGGGTGCACTTATTAAAACTGCATAGTCCGATGAAGCATAACATTTTCAAAACCATAACAATTATTTAAATTTGCTTGTACATATTTAACTTAATGCACTTATTGAGCGTGTATTGCCACATAGAAGGGAATACTGAGTCAATCTAATAGAATCTCTTACTTAGTGCAGAAGCCAATTGTGTCAGTGCTTTGGCATACTTGCCAAAACTAATTTTACTTGTCTATGCTTCGAAGATCTCAAAAGTTAGCCATTTAAGTTAAAAGTTACTTCAAACTAAAGTAAAGGCCCTGTCACACTATGACGTATACCCTTAATGTATGCCGACGTATGTGATTTCGGGCCAACAAATCAATGTACATCGAGATACGGTATGGGTATGTTAGGCATATGCTGGTATACGCTGTCATATGACGTCATACGGCGTCACACACCAAGGCTCCAAAAAATGTTTGTGCATGTCAAAAAACTTAAACATATGACAATGTGTTGGGTTTACGTCACGCATATGCTTTGTATATGTTAGACATATCTTGCTAAACGCGAGACATATGTTATACATACGTTGAAGTATGTTAGTCGTAAGTTGAGACAGCGGAAATGTACAGTCCGCCTATTAACAACGTATTGACAATGTGTGACAACGTATGAATAAAGTAAGTCTAATATATGTCTAATGTACGTCTGGCATTTTTTCAATGTGTCTTGGCATATTTAATGTATAAGACATACTTCTGATGATCGAATAATTTATATAACATTCACTGGTGTTCTGCGAAGGTTGCATGAGCAGGTGTGAGCATGTTTCGAGCCAACGTATGGCCAATGTATGGCAACATATGGCCAACGTGTGGCAAACGTATGACCAATGTATGGCCAACGTGCCTCCCACTTGGGATAGGTTACTCATACGCTATGGATACACTGGCCATACACCGAGAATGTTGGATGCACGTTAGTCAAATTGTAACATTTTCCGATATAATGACATGAGGATATATGTGAACTCTACTATAATAAATTGCAACTTGACTATATAATGGTAAATGGTAATATATAAAATCCAAAGGCATATGAGGGATATGTTGAGTTGGTAAACTATTACTTATTAGGTATAGAAATTGTATAGTAAAATAGTATAGAGGAGGAGTGTCACTTCTTAGATACAGTCTTTGGAGGAGTCACCTCACATAGCCCCTCCCCCCAGGTGTTATTTATGGATCACTGGCCACCACAAGGCACTGTAGCCAGCATGACAAGGCCTTGGATACAACAGATTGAACCCTGATTGGTCGATCAACCCATGTGACCACCACCATCTTGGATTCTAGAAACCTATATAAGATAATAAACCAGGGAGTCTCTCTCTCCTACTTTTCACTCTTTCTCTACCTTCCTTCATTACCTGTATTGATTTCTCATTAGCTTGTCCACGCCATTAACACCACCAGCTGGCGACTTTACAAAATGTTTGGCCATACTTTATATAATACGCAATACGTGGTAGTGTGACGGGGCCATAAGGTAGATTATATTATAACAATCAGTTCAATATATTTATCTCAGAAAAATGATAGAAACTCAAAACCATCGGACTATGCAACTTTGGTCGTAATGCTCGCATTGCGTTTGATGCGAGGTCAGGGAGGACGCACCCCCCCCCCCTTTTTCTCTCTCTCCCCCCCCTCCTCTCTCCTCCAGCTCTTTCCCTCTTACATAACCCCCCCCCCCCTCTCTCCTTCCCTTATAACCCCCTCCGGCCTCTCCACTGGCCACTCGCCCTCCTGCCTCCACAGACTCCGCTCCTCCTATCTCTTTTCTTTGGCCTCTTCACTCTCCACGCACCGCACCATGCCTAACGGACGAGGCCGGGGGAGGCGCGCCGCCCGCCGGGAGGCCCAGCGCATCTCAGAGGCAGGATCGACCGAGTCGACTCACTCATCCGCCCCTTCATCACCGCCTCAGGCCGCCCCTCTCCCGCGGACCGCCCCCGGCGACCCCCCCTCGGAATGGGGGCGCACCATGCAGGCCACATTACTCGACACGGTCGCGGCCATGGAGCGCATGACCGCGAGACTCGACATTCTCGACGCCCGGGATCAGCGCGGAGCCGCGCCCTACCACGCCCCCGCCGCGGCCGCCGCGCCCCCGCCGGCGCCGCCCCAGCACATCGACCCTCCCCGCGCGGCCCGCCATACCGTGGGGGGGGCCCACCCGCCTCCGCCGCCCCTGCCGGCGGTCCCGGGGGCCATCCACCCGGATTACCTCCGCTTCACCAGGGGAGGGGCATCCGCCTCTCAGACCTCGGACGCGCCGCCTCCACTCCACTACCACGACGCCCACGCCCACTCGGCCACCTCCGCTGCAGATGCCGTGCGCGAGATACTCGACTCGGCCGACACTCACAACGCCGGTCGACGTAAAGGTATCTCGCCCCATTATATATTTCCCTGTGACCTTATTGAGCGGGGGGCGGAGAGGAAGGCGGTGAAGCGAGGGGAGGCCACCAAGGACGAGTATACCCTCGCCCTCCGCATGCTCGAGGCTCACCCCGCCTTCCCCGCCCACTCCCTTCCCGGACTCAGCCACCACGCCCTCACCATACATAGGGACAATCTCGTCCACCCCTGGGCTACCGTCCGCCGCTATTCCGAGACGGTATTCACTTGGATCGCGGACGGTAGGCTCCCTCACGGCTGGCACGACCCCGCCGCCATCAACATGCTCCGCATGGAGGCCCTCACCACGCCCATAGTCGCCCTATCCATCCCCGCCCGCACCCACACCGACCCCCCCCGCCCCGCCCCCAGACCTCTCCTCCCCCGCCCGCCCCCCCACCGACACCAGGATCCCCTACCTCCGGGAATCTCACGGCGCCCCCTGCCCCTCCTGGAACCGTGACCCCGCCTCCTGCGACCGGGCAGGCGCCGGCGAGACCCACGGGGAGGGGGCGTCGAAGTACCGACACACATGCGCATATTGCGCCAACGTAAGGAAATTCCTTACAATGCACTCTGAGGCCGTTTGCAATAGCAAAAGGACCCGGGACCGGGGGGGCCCCGCCCCCGCGGCGGATTTTTAGTCCGCCGCCCCCTCCAGCCCGGCCCGGAGGGACCCAGCCGGCCCCACCCACCCCCCCACGCCGACCCACGCACACCCATAACCGACCACCCTCACATCTCACCGCCCACTGATTTCCCGCCCTCTCACATCTCGCCGCCCCCTCACATCCCGCCGCCCGCCCGGCCCGCCCGCGCCCTGACCGCAGAGCACCCAACCGCTCACACCACACCAGGCTTCAAAGCCCCCCCCCCTGCCGCCACCCGCCGCGGCCCGAACAGACCCTCTATCTCACCGCCACCCTGCACCCAACCGCCACTCCCCTCTCATCTCTGCCGACCACCCGGCCCCCCCCCCGCCTCGACCTCACCACAGGCCCCGCCGTCTCTCTCTTATCTCTACCCTCCAACCCCACCCCACCCGCCCCCGCCCCCACCCCCCCTCCCCGCCCCCCCCCCACACCCTCCCCCGCCGACACAGCCTACCTCACCATCCTCCCCGGCCTTCCCCCTGATACCGACCCCCCCACCCCACCCCCCACCCCTCCCCCCTCCCCCACCTCCTTCGCCGCCCCCCTTAACCTCTCCTACCGCTCCTCCTCCCCCCTCCCCACCCTCCCCCCCCACCCCCCCACCACGACCTCAGCGAGCACATCTCTGACGTCGTTCAACCCCACATCCAAGACACCCTCCCCGCCGCCCCCTCCTGCGGCCCCTCCCCACACCAATACCGCCCCACCCTCCTCGCTATCTGGCCCCACGCTTCAAAAGAAGCCTGGGCCCGCTACCCCACCTTCACCCGCGCATACACCGCCCTCAGGGAAGCGGGCCTCCCTAATTTTTTGGCCGCCCGCATCCCCCTCCCCTCTGGCCTCCACATCCCCGCATGGCGCGACCGCCTCCGCGACTACCCCGACCCCGCCCTCCTCGACCTACTCGAGTTCGGCTTCCCCGCCAACTTCTCCGCCTCTACCCCCCCCCGCCCTACCTTTACCAACCACCGCGAGGCCCCTGAGCACGCCCCCCACATAGAGGCCTTCATCAATACCGAGCTCGCCCTCGGCGCCCTCGCGGGCCCCTTCACCATTCCTCCCTTCACTCCCTGGACCCAGGTCTCCCCCATGATGACCCGCCCCAAATCCGACCCGGGCAAGAGGCGGGTCATCGTCGACCTCTCCTTCCCCCCCGGCGCCAGCGTCAATGCCGGCATCCCCCGCCGGGAATACCTCGGGAAACCCCACTCCTACACCCTCCCCTCAGTCGCTGACCTCGGGCGCCGCCTCACGGCCGAGGGCTCCGGCGCATACCTCTGGTCAGCCGACATCTCCCGCGCATACCGGCAGCTCCGCGCCGACCCCCTCGCCTGCCCCCTCTACGGCATCACCCTCAACCAGAGGGTGTACATCGACCTTGCCCTCCCCTTTGGTTGCCGCTCCTCGGGCGCCGCCTGCGTCCGTGTGACGGCCGCCGTCGCCTGGATAATGAGGCGCGACGGCTTCCACACACTGGTATACGTCGACGACTTTGTCGGGTGCGAGGCCTCATACCTCGGGGCCTGCCAGGCATTCGACGCCTTCCTCGCCCTAGCTGCCGCCCTCGGGCTCGACGTGGCCCCTGGGAAATGCCACCCCCCCGCTGTCCGCCTCACCTGGCTGGGCTTTGCCCTCGACAGCGAGGCGATGACTGTCCGCATCGCCCCCGACAAAGTCGACGACCTCATCCTCTCCTGCGAGGCCCGCCTCACCTGCCCTGCCATAACTCGCCGCGAGCTCCAGAGCCTCCTCGGGCGCCTCAACCATGTGGGCAGCTGTGTGCTCCCCGCCCGGAGGTTCATGAGTCGCCTCCTCGGGGCGCTCCGCCGCTGTTTCGGCTGCGCCTCGCTCACCCTCGACGACGACGCCCTCCGGGACCTGAGGTGGTTCGCCCTCTACGGCCGGGCCTCCAACGGCCTCCACCTCCTCCGCGCCCCGGCAGGGCGCGTCCATGTCATAGAGTGCGACTCCTGCCTCACGGGCGGGGGCGCCTACTCCGCCACCCACTGCTACGCCCGAGGGTACACCCTCGACTTCCGGGCGCGGTTCCCCGACATTCACGAGCTGGAGGCCGTCAACCTCGTGGTTGCACTCCGCGCCCTCATCCCTGAGGACGTGGCGGGGGCCACCATCGTGATCAACACAGACAACATGGCCTCCGCCGCCTCCCTCACCTCGGGCCGCGCCCGCGATGCTACCCTCGGGACCTGCGCTCGGGAGCTCTGGCTCCTCGCGGCGACCCGATGCTTTACCCTCACCGTCCTCCACAAGCCCGGGGCCGAGCTCGTCCTCGCCGACGCTCTCAGCCGCGCCCACCTCGACGGACCCTGGGCCGAGGTGGCCCGCGCCGGCATCGCCCGCCTCGGGCTCCACAGCATATCCCCTTCCCATGACGCCTTCCCCTTTAACCCCGGCCTCTGATGCAGGTTTCCCCCCGGCCGAGGTGGAGGACATCGCCCGCCTGCGCCTCGCCTCCCTGGCCCCCTCGACATGGAGGAATCGCCGGCGCCAGGCCCGCGACTACGTGACATACTGTGTCGCCCGAGGGCTCGCCCCCCTCGCCCCCACCGACTTCCAGATCGCCGGCTACACTGCCTACCTCCACGCCCGAGGCCTCGCCCCGGCCTCCATCAAGAACGCCCTCTCCGGGGCGCGCACCTGGACCGGGGCGGCCGGAGGGTCAACCACCGCCTTCGACTCTGCCCTCGCCAAGGACGTCTGCCGAGGTGCCGAGCGCGCCTCGACCCACGCGCCTCGCCAGGCGCCCCCTCTAACGCCTCCTCTGCTCGCCATCGTCATCGCCCACCTCGCCCTCGCCGGACCAGCCTCACTCACCCCTCGGGCCGCCCTTCTCCTCGGGTACTTCGGCATGCTCCGACAATCCAACCTGCTGTCGCCGAGTCCCGAGGGCTGGGGGGGCCCCCACACCATCACCCGCGGCGACGTCGCCCCTGCCCCCGGCGGCCTCCGGGTCACGGTCAGGACCTCAAAGACCATATCCGGGCCCTCGGGCGCCGTCGCCCTCTTCATCCCTGCCTGCCCGAGGCCGGGCCTCTGCCCTCTGGCCGCCTGGAACGCGGCCACCCGGCAGTGCCCCGCGCCTCCCGACGCCCCGGCGTTCATCATGCCCTCCGGTCGCCCCCTCGACCCGCGCACACTCACTGCCCTCATGCGAGGCGCCCTTCACGCCCGAGGTGTCCGGGGGGCCGAGGCCTTCACTCTCCACAGCCTCCGCCGGGGCGCCGCCCAGGCCTGCCACACCGCCGGAGTCCACATCTCCGACATCATGGCCCAGGGGACCTGGACTTCCGAGGCGGTCCACGCCTACGTCCCCCGCCTCGCTCCCTCGGCGGCCCCTCGAGCCCTCTCTTCTCTCCTGGTTGAGGGCTCCTCGGGCCCACCTCCCAACTACTGACATTGCCGGACATTACGCTCACATTGACGCTCTCATCATGAGCATGCATCAAAACAATTATAGTTTACCTTGCCTGTACTTGACTTGTTACAATGTATGTTCAAAACGCCTCGGGCATTTACCCAATAAAATGCCCTCTTTTCCACTTCCGCCTCCTCGTCCTTCCTTGCCGCGCATCGGTCGTAATGCTCGCATTGCGTTTGATGCGAGGTCAGGGAGGACGCACCCCCCCCCTTTTTCTCTCTCCCCCCCCCTCCTCTCTCCTCCAGCTCTTTCCCTCTTACATAACCCCCCCCCCCCCTCTCTCCTTCCCTTATAACCCCCTCCGGCCTCTCCACTGGCCACTCGCCCTCCTGCCTCCACAGACTCCGCTCCTCCTATCTCTTTTCCCCACCCACCATCCCTATACACCAACTCTCCATTATAGGGTTGAGGGCTCCTCGGGCCCACCTCCCAACTACTGACATTGCCGGACATTACGCTCACATTGACGCTCTCATCATGAGCATGCATCAAAACAATTATAGTTTACCTTGCCTGTACTTGACTTGTTACAATGTATGTTCAAAACGCCTCGGGCATTTACCCAATAAAATGCCCTCTTTTCCACTTCCGCCTCCTCGTACTTCCTTGCCGCGCATCAAGTCAGCAGTTAGTGCTGCATAGAATGGACCAGTAAGTTAATTGAATGGAACCTCTTCCTGCTGAAGCCTATAGTTTTCAAATTTGTACATGCACACCCAAATCAACTTGATATGTTTTCAGCTCAGAAATCTGCAGGGTTTGCAATTAAAAATAATAAGATGCTTTAAACTAATGTAAGGTAGGTTATAATTATCAAGCTAATACCTTCTTTTTTTTAAATCTGAAACTGAAAACCATTTGATTGTGAAACTTAAAGCTTGAGAAATTGTAATCACAGATGATTGGTCTTCCTCATGTCACTGATCCTTGCCCTATCCTAGTAATATAATGCCAAGCACCAGGCTCGGTAGCGACAAATATCAATTTTGATGTCAGTGATCTGACTCGGCCGGGGACCTGCCACGTGACAAGCAGGAGATCAACTCATTCTGCCACTCCGCCAGGTTCCACTTCTTTTCTTATATAGCTGTTTTCACAGTACCTTCTTTGAAGACATGTCTAACCGGGACATTAACTACTTTTGTCACTTTGTCTGGTTTCACTTCTTTTCTTATATAGCTGTTATCACGTACCTTCTTTGAAAACATATCTGAGCGGGAGATCAACAAATTCTGCCACTCCATCAGTTTTCACGTCTTTTCTTACATATCTGTTATCACAGTACCTTCTTTGAAGACGTCTGAGTGGGAGATCAACTCATTCTGCCACTCCATCAGGTTTCATGTCTTTTCTTACATAGCTGTTATCACAGTACCTTCTTTGAAGACATATCTAACCGGGAAATTAACTACTTTTCTCACTTTGTCTGGTTTCACTTCTTTTCTTATATGGCTGTTATCACGGTACCTTCTTTGAGAACATATCTGAGCGGGAGATCAACTCATTCTGCCACTCCATCAGGTTTTACGTCTTTTCTTACATAGCTGTTATCACAGTACCTTCTTTGAAAACATATCTGAGCGGGAGATCAACTCATTCTGCCACTCCATCAGGTTTTACTTCTTTTCTTACATAGCTGTTATCACAGTACCTTCTTTGAAGACGTCTGAGTGGGAAATCAACTCATTCTGCCACTCCATCAGGTTTCACGTCCTTTCTTACATAGCTGTTATCACAGTACCTTCTTTGAAAACATATCTGAGCGGGAGATCAACTCATTCTGGCACTCCATCAGGTTTTACGTATTTTCTTACATAGCTGTTATCACAGTACCTTCTTTGAAGACGTCTGAACAGGAGATCAACTCATTCTGCCACTCCATCAGGTTTCACGTCTTTTCTTACATAGCTGTTATCACGGTACCTTCTTTGAAAACATATCTGAGCGGGAGATCAACTCATTTTGCCACGCCATCGGGTTTTACTTCTTTTCTGATGTAGATGTTATCACAATACCTTCTTTGAATACGTCTGAACAGGAGCTCAACTCATTCTGCCACTCCATCAGGTTTCACGTCTTTTCTTACATAGCTGTTATCACAGTACCTTCTTTGAAAACATATCTGAGCAGGCGATCAACCCATTCTGCCACTCCATCAGGTTTTACGTCTTTTCTTACATAGCTGTTATCACAGTACCTTCTTTGAAGACGTCTGAGTGGGAGATCAACTCATTCTGCCACTCCATCAGGTTTCACCTCCTTTCTTACATAGCTGTTATCAGAGTACCTTCTTTGAAGACATGTCTGACCGGGAAATCAACTCATTTTCACACTCCATCAGGTTTTACGTCTTTTCTTACGTAGCTGTTATCACAGTACATTCTTTGAACAGAGACATGTCGAAGAATCACTGCTGATAAAGGAAAACCACCGATGACATAAAAGGAATGGACATTGACGTATCATTCCCCGTGGCTAATGAGCTTATTAATGCTTATTATTTCAGTATCAAAGACTTATTTATTGCTTATTACAGGCCACGCTTCCCTTTTCTTTTTGGTCATGCTATGATTTTTCTCGATTACGGAAGTCATCTGCCCACTAATTACCCCCCTGGGACTTCCAATCGTCTCTGCCATCTTTCATTTAACCCCGCGTCCGCTGTTGGTTTAATGTTGTCATCTGCGCTGACAAAAATGTTGTCTGCCTTTGCGGAAATTGTTTCCGCCATCAAAAAGAAGCTATCTAAGACTGTTGTAGCTTGCGGCAGTCTTTCCATGCGTGAAAAGTTGTTGTTTATATTCGCAATTCTCTAGTTTTGGGGGAATAATATCAAGGAAAATGATATTAATTTAATTAGCGCAGACGACATTTTGAAATGCCACATTAGAAATCGACTATTTCCAGAATTCATTTTACAGCATCAGGTTATACAATAGGTATCTGAAGTGAGGATACCATCAAGAGAAACCTGAAGCTGAGAGACATTAAGACCGACTCATGGACGCAACTCTCACAGCAGAGAGCTAAATGGAGAGCGGCAGTCAAGTAATGAAAGCAGCCTTTGTCGCATCGCGACCAACAGCATGATGATGATGATGATCTGAAGTGACATTTTTTGGGGGGTAAAGTTTTGTATTCATCTCAATACAATCCTTCTTTGACCAGAGGGAATAGCCGAATGAGTTGAGCATCCGTCTCCCGTTTTGGTAGATCATGGGATTCGAACAGTTCGACCCCTGGGCGAGTCAAACCAATGACATGGCATTTTATACTTGTCGATTCGTAACCTGGCACTCTGCATTATTAGGATAGGACAAGGACTGGTTGGCTCAATGGGATATCAGGTTATGGTGATGGCGGTCTGGTCTCCCAGTGAGGCAGCACTATAAAGTCGCCATGAGTGCGCACTGTCACAAGTCGGTACCTATCCTGATATGGCCTTAGATGTTGTCAGGATGTAAACGTCAAACAATTAACCAACCAATCCTTCTTCAGCACCGAGGTCATGTGGTGTTCTCTGTGGTGGAGTGGTTAGAGTGTCTGACTTTTTTTCTAGGTTGGACTCATAATCTGAAGGTTGGTGGTTCGATTCTCCATGCCCCCACCTCTGCCAATTTGGATTTCCACCACTGTGTATAACTTATGGGGCTGTCACACTACGACGCTTCTCGCCGGCGACCCGTCAACGTGTGGTGTATTTGGGCGAAAATGGGTGAAATATCGAGAAACGCTGGGAGCGCGCTATGCACGCGTCGGTACACGTCGGTACATTATGTTTGACGTTGACGGTCGGCGGAGAAGGTCGGCGCGCGTTATTGGTCGCTGAGTGTTTTCAACATGTCAAAAACAACCCAACGACCGCCAGCGCGCGCAAATATATGGGTAAGGACGTTAGGCGCGCATCGCGCTGCGTTGGACGCGCCGGAATAACGTTATGGGAATGCTAGGAAGACGGCGCATGCGCGGGAGGGTCGTTGCTCACACGTTGCGGCAAACTGGGCCGTTTTTGTTTTACGCCCTAGCAACATTTAAGGTTAAATGAAGACGTCGCGCCAACCTTTTTTTTTTCCCCAGCGCGTCGACACATGTTGGCCGCGCGCGCATAACGCGCCGCGCTGACGCCGATCTTTTCCCCCAAACCGCCGAAAAGTTTGACGTTTCTCGACGCACAAGATTTTATTTTCAACGCTGACCGGTCGCCGGGAGAAACGTCGTAGTGTGACAGCCCCATTACAGTGACATCAAAGGCCAGTTGCTCCCATACTATGTGTATGTGGTGTGGGAGGTTAAAAATCCCTTGGGTTGGTAAAACTGTAGACAAAAATGTTGTCTGCCTTTGCGGAAATTGTTTCCACCATCAAAAAGAAGTTAACAAACTGTCTAATGGTGAAAACAAGTCTATTCAGACTTATCCATGAAAGGCAGTATAAATCTTCAAGAAAAATGTATACAGCATTTAGTTCAGTCGTACTCGCCTTCAAAGGACAACTTTGCATTAAAACCAATGTTGTCCTGACAGAGCAGGTGTCCCGTTGTCGGAAGGGACACTCAAATGATACAAATTCAGTTTGCACATTGAAAATTTTTTCGCACTTGGCAGGGGTTCGTTGATCACAGAGGTCGCTGAGCAGAGATTGGACTGTAGTTGGTTACGTCCCTATGCCAGTTTGTGATTGCATAATCTGATAATATATATTAATATAGATTATGTGGCTGTATGCACCAGTTTGGTAATCCAGACGACATTTTGGTGATAGCAGACGACATTCTTTAACGGGGTAATTAGGTTGAAGGTGAATGGCGCGAAACCGGATATACATATTCTAGAGAGCGTCCTATAGATGATTTCCTTCCTCCACCAATCCGCCCTCTGACGGCAGTGGCAAGAAGTTGTTTGCTGCATAGGTTTAGAACTAATGCATTTGATAGTACACAAACTGTGAACCCCAGCAAGAAACGCCACGAAAATATAATGTAAATATCGGATACAATTAGCACAAGTTCAGATTGATATAATTGTCATTCTCTCAATCAATTCAATTCAATTCTTTTATTTTAACTCTCTGCGAGGTGTGTTTAAAATGAACTGAGGTGATACAATAATTGCATACAAATTCCTTACAGATATTTCGAACGGGATAATTGTAGAACAAAGTAGATTTTTAAATATAGAGTTAGATATGTCTGGATTTACTTCTTTAGGTCCTAGTTGCTGTCGATGTTGGGGTTTTTATTTTATATATATCTCTGGATTTACGCATTTAGGTCCTAGTTGCTATCGATGCTTTTTTGATAGATATTTCTGGATTTACTCATTTAGGTCCTAGTTGCTATCGATGTTTTTTTGATAGATATGTCTGGATTTACTCATTTACGTCCTAGTTGCTATCGATGTTTTCCTTTTAGATATGTCTGGATTTTCTACTTTAGGTCCTAGTTGCTATCGATATTTTTTTGATAGATATTTCTGGATTTACTCATTTAGGTCCTAGTTGCTATCGATGCTTTTTTTTATAGATATGTCTGTATTTACTCATTTACGTCCTACTTGCTATGTATGTTTTCCTTGTAGATATGTCTGGATTTTCTACTTTCGGTCTTAGTTGCTTTCGATGCTTTTTAATATTTCTTATCTAAAAGCCAGCATATCAGATATTGACATCACTTTCGTATATTTTATTTATTTAGTTAATTATCCACTAGATGATTTAATAATCATTGTATTGAGGCATAATTTCTAGCATTGCATTTGATTTATGGGGGGGCTGTTTGGCCTCCCTCCCACTGGACTCTTGCTTACAGGCTTGCATCCGCCAATCAGAAACCGCCACCTACCACCTTCCTCTGGAACTCCTTACTTAGCAGTTGCCGACACCAGCACTCCACCACCAGCAACCGCCCGACCCGAATCAACTCTTCCGCCCACCCTTCCACCCAACGTCTATTTCGTCACTACTCATCTACTTCGTCATTAACTACGTTTATGTACCCCGTTGGGCTTGAGCGCTCCTCGGGGGAATAAACTCTATATTTCCTCCACTACGCATTCCTCTCCACTTTACGAATCAACTTAACTTAACTTAACTAAGTGCGCATTCTCTGGAGACATTATCCATTGCAGGGAAAGGGTTATCTCAAAATCCGCCAATACAAAACAGCTCCACCATTAAACTTGGGCCCGCAGCCCACAGGCTATCCATCACTGTTCATTTTAACATGCTGAAGTATGTTTTGCCCCAGATGAAGTTTTCATTTTATTTCAAAGTTGTTCTAGAAATAATCTCCACCCGTTTCTCCTCGTTTGTGTGTGTGTGTGTGTGTGTGTGCAAAATCTGTGTTGTTGTTGATATTATTAGTATTACGAATGCAATTATTTTCCTAGAAAACATCAATAGTTGAAGGTTTGACAGGTGATCAGAGCGAGAAATTTTGGAAGATAAAATAGACAATTAACTAATCATGGTTTAGTATTTTTCTTTCCCTTTTCTTTACCTTTTCTACATCCGTTGCATTCAAATACAATAATTACCGATTATCTGATTGTAATTTCCATTATTAAAGAAATATATCCATAATTCAGACGATAATGCATCAGTGTAGAAGGCTATAGTTTCCGATAGATGAGAGTGGAAATGAAAGGGAAGGAAGTTGATGCTTACACCAATAATTATGGGTAATTTTGTTTTAATGTATGAGCAAGGCATTTGCTTGACTTATAAAATATGTTAATTGACAATAATTTTTAGAGTGTATTCTTTTGATTTGTTCTATATTATTTTGGCTAGTAAAATGCATCCACTTACTTCAACTCAGATTATCGTTCTCATTTTTATTGTCAACGAGAATATCTTATAAGTCAAGCAAATGCCTTGCTCGAACATTAACACAAAATTACCCATAATTCTTGGTGTAAGCATCAACTTCCAGTGCCAGGTCATCTATCGGAAACTATAGCCTTCTACACTGACACATTATTTCCCATAAATCTTGGCGAAAGCGTCAACTTCCAATACCAGGTCATCTATCGGAAACTATAACCCCCTGTATTAACACAAAATTCTTGCTGTAATTGTAAGCATTAACTTCCTATGCCAGCTCATCTATCTGAAACTATCACCTCCAACGTTAAAAAAAAGAATTGAATGTACTAATAACAACACAATGATTATATTTGCAGGCCGGTGAATTAAAACTAACCGAGTAACCAAGCACACCGATAATCCATTGGAATTTTCTGACAAATTGGAAAAGTTCGTAGTAATTATATTTGGAAGGGAAAAACACTCCAGGAATCCTAACAATCATTACAAGTTTTCAACAATGGATCCTTATCAAATTCCACAACGATAGCATTTACAGATAATGTACCCCTGCTTCCCTGCTTCCCCCCCCCCTCTAACCCCCCCCCCCCGCCCCCTCCTCACCCCTCCACCGTCGCACACTGCTGACCGCCTTCAAACATGATAAAACCACATTCGTCACGATCTTAGTATCAATATTTGAAGAGTTCAGGTGCAAAACCATGTAAACGCCAACCCAAAAATGGAGATAAACCATTGGAATCAATCCCTCAAAGACTTAATTTTTTTATATTCCTCCTGTTTTGTTCATTTCTACATAACCATGTGATCATGTGAAAAGTGGAATTTGTGAGAATTAAAATTATTTTCAGGTAAAAATCTTTGACTGAAACTACATTTTTGAATTGGCGTTTACGTGGTTTTGCACCTGAACTCTTCATTTTCCACTTTTATTTAAAGGTTTGTTTGTTGCTGTTTTACATCCTAGCAACCTCTAAGGTCAGATCAGGATGCGTACTGACTTGTGACAGTGCGCACTCATGGCGACATTATAATACTGCCCCACTTGGAAATCAGGCCGTCGGCACCATGACCCGATATCCCACTCGGTCACATTATCCTGACATTGAGCTAACCAGTCCTTGCCCTATCCTATTAATGCTGAGCACCAGGCTAGGAAGCGACAAGTATCAATTTTGTAAGTCATTGGTTTGAGTCGACCGGAACCAAACTAGCGACCTTTCGCACATGAGGTCCGGGCTCTATCGATTAGGCCAGTGAGCCCGGTAACTGGAAACGGACAGCGAGACTAGGCTGAGCCCTCCACTATCGTGATAGTGTCCATTAGAAAACAGGTTTACTCAGTCTTATCCTCTTACCTTATCTAAGATCCTTATCGTAAAGGAGAGTGGTTGAGTCCGTTTCTTTGTGGGCTTTCAATCATGAAACTCACTTAAGGGGTGATCACGCAAAAAAGGGGGGATTAAAATAAGCCATGAAGTAATCTAAATAACAACAACAAAAAACAGAGAAGGGAACTTGTTAAATTCACAGTAACTTTCAGGCAATTTCATTTGTGTGGGTGGCGTAATTGGGGTGGTTGGCATGATTGACATAATTTTTGTTTGTTTGTTTTTTTGGTAAAGTATTTATTCATCTGAACATGACATTTGTCAGCGCCGGAGCACAGGTCTTCCCGACATCTTACTATTAGAATTGACAGTCTCAATAATCTAAGTTCGATCAGTGCTGTATTAGTTACACATTAATTTACATCGTTTGAATGGTTTCTGTGCCTTGTGAAGCTTTTCTGGTTCGCATAGCTTGTGTGGTTTGTGTGGTTTGCATGGTTTTCATCGTTTGGTTGAGTTGCTGGTGGAGTTTTAATCAGTGTCTGTTCAATAGATGGAATATGTTCCTTTGGTTTGTCTGGTTTGCATGGTTTGTGTGGTTTGCATGGTTTGTGTGGTTTGCATGGTTTGTGTGGTTTGCATGGTTTGCGTGGCCGGCTGTTCTTTAGGTCGAGTTCCTGGTGCAGTTTTAATCAGTGTCTGTTCACTAGATGGAATATATTTGTTTGGTTTGTATTGTTTGCATGGTTTGCTTGGCTTGTGTGGTTTGCGTGGTTTGCATGGTTTGCGTGGCTGGCTGTTCTTAAGGTCGAGTTGCTGGTGGAGTTTTAATCAGTCTCTGTTCGATAGATTGGATATTTTTCCGGAAGCAGTTGATTGATTGCCCCGACCGCCACTGGGAGAGGGCTGCGTGGGGCGGGGCGTGGGGCGGGGCGTGGGGCGGGGCGTGGGGCGGGGTGACGGGCGGGGCGAGAGTGGGCGGAGAGAGGGGCCTGGAGGGCGGAAAGGGGCGGAGAGGGCGGGGAGGTGGGGGATGTAGAGGATAGAGAGTGAGTGGTGAGAAGGAGGGGAGGGGAGGGATATTGAGCAGGGAGGACATGCAGGAAGAAATAGTAAAGGACAGGGATAGGGGAGGAAGGGATATGAAAGGAAGGGATAGGGAAGGAAGGGATAGGGAAGGGATAGGGAAGGGATAGGGAGGGGATACGGAAGGGATAGAGAAGGAAGGGATAGGGAAGGAAAGGAGAGGGAAGGAAGGGATAGGGAAAGAAATGATATGGAAAGAAGGGATAAGTAAGGGATAGGGAAGGGAACTGGAAGGAAGGGATAGGGAAGGAAGAGATAAGGAAGGAAGGGATAGGGAAGGGATTGGGAAGGAAGGGATAGGGAAGGAAGGAAGGGATAGGGAAGGGATAGGGAAGGAAACGATAGGGAAGGAAGGGATATGGAAGGAAGTGATAGGGAAGGAAGTGATAGGGAAGGAAGGGATAGGGAAGGAAGGGATAGGGAAGGGATAGGGAAGTAAATGATAGGGAAGGGAGGGATAGGGAAGGAAACGATAGGGAAGGAAAGGATAGGGAAGGAAGGGATATGAAAGGGAGGGATAGGGAAAGAAGGGCTAGGGAAGGAAGGGCTAGGGAAGGGATAGGGGAGGAAGGAATATGAAATGGAGGGATAGGGAAGGAAGGGATAGGGAAGGGATAGGGAAGGGATATGGAGGGGATACGGAATGGATACAGAAGGGATACAGAAGGGATAGAGAAGGAAGGGATAGGGAAGGAAGGGATAGGGAAGGAAAGGAGAGGGAAGGAAGGGATAAGGAAAGAAATGATATGGAAGGAAGGGATAAGGAAGGGATAGGGAAGGGAAGTGGAAGGAAGGGATAGGGAAGGAAGGGATAAGGAAGGAAGGGATAGGGAAGGGATTGGGAAGGAGGGACAGGGAAGGGATAGGGAAGGAAACGATAGGAAAGGAAGGGATAGGGAAGGAAACGATAGGGAACGAAAGGGATATGAAAGGGAGGGATAGGGAAGGAAGGGCTAGGGAAGGAAGGGATAATGAAGGAAGGGATAGGGAAGGAATGGATTGGGAAGGAAGAGATAGGGAAGGAACCAATATGGAAGGAAGGGATAGGGAAGGAAGGGATAGGGAAGGGATAGGGAAGGAAGGGATAGAAAAGGAAGGGATAGGGGAGGAAGGGATAGGAAATAAAGGGAATATGGAATGGTAGAGAAGGAAGTGATAATGATAGGAAGGAGGGAAGGGAGTGATATCGAAGGAAAGGATACAAGAGGAATGGATAGGGACGGAAGGGATAGGGAAGGAAGGGATAGGGAATAAAGTGACAGGGATGAAGGGATAGAGAAGTGTAGGGAAGTAGGGAAGGAACGGATGGGAAAGGGTCGGGAATGAAGGGATAGGGAAGGAAATGATAGGGAAGGAAGGGATAGGGAAGGGTAGGGAGGGACGGATGAGAAAGGAATTGATAGCGAAGGAAGAGAGATGAAAGGAATGCATACGGAGGAGTAGGGATTGGGAAGGGTAGGGAAGGAAGTGATAAAGAAGGAAGGAAGGAAGGAAGAGGGAAGGAAAGAATAGGGAAGGAATGATAAGGAAGGAAAGGATATGTAACAAGGATATGAGACAAGTAGGGAAAGAATAGGGAAGGAAGGGATAGGGAAAGTGTGGACAGAAATGGAAGGTATATAGGGACGGGGAAGGGAAGGGAAGGGAAGGGAAAGGAAAGGAAAGGATGGAGTGGAAATGAAAGCTGACTGAAAGGAGAGGAGAAGATAAGGGTGAGATAGTGGAACCTAGGGGCTGGGAACCGATTGGAGGAAGTTGGTGGGGGGAGGGGGGGTAATGGTTGGTAGGACGAAGAGAAGAGAAGAGAAGGAGGCGTGGAAGGGAAGATTGAGAGCGTGGAAGGGGAAGGGAAGGGAAGAGAAGAGAAGGGAAGAGAACATAAGAGAAGGGAAGAGAAGGGAAGAGAAAAGAAGAGAAGGGAAGGGAAGTGAAGACAATGGAAGGGAAGAAAAGAGAAGGGAAGAGAAGGGAAGGGAAGAGAAGAGAAGAAAGGGGTAGAGAAGGGAAGGGAAGAGAAGAAAAGGGAAGAGAAGGGAAGGGAAGAGAAGAGAAGAAAAGGGAAGAGGAGAGAAGGGATGGTGGAACTGGACGCTGATAGAGGAGTAAGTGATTAAGGTATTACGTCCTAGTAACATCTGAGGTCATATCAGGACGGGACAGGATGTGTGATAGTGCGCACTCATAAGTCATATCGGCTTTATATGGATACTGTGACGGTTGCACCATGGCCCTATATCCTACTCAGTCAATGGTATTAGCATGAATGGGGATGAAGATGGGAAATATTGCCCCTAGACCTGGATTCGAATCCCCACACCTCTTGCATGTAGAGGATTTCCACCACCAACAACCTACCCACCCTCCGATGGTGGTGGAAGGACTAAAAGTGTGCGAAGAGGTTCACTGTGCTCCCCATGCTCTGTGGAAAATGTTCGTTATGCTCTGTGGAAAAGGTCTATTGTGACATGTGACGATCACAAGGCACTGCCCGGCTTTCCAACCAACTCGGAACAGCCACACCCAGCCCATAGATTTCCCACACATACTAATCAATGCTCAGCCAATATTTCAGCATTTGTCTGCGTCAGCAGGAAGCATTACTGAGTCGGGAGCACATTCACCGCGTCGTGGACCATATGTAATCAGGCACGCAACCCTTGCCTCTTGTTATGTATTGAGACCAGACGGGATGGCCGAATGAGTTTAGCGTCTGCCTCCCGCTTTGGTAAATCGTGGGATTCAAGCCCATGGGTTCAAACCTTGGTCGGTCGAGTCAAAGAAATGACTTACAAAATGTATACTTGTCGCTTCCGAGCCAGCCGCTTGGCATTAGTAGGATAGAACAAGGACTGGTTGGTGCAGTGTCAGGATAATGTGACTGAATGGGATATCAGGTCATGTGCATGGTGGGATATCAGGTCCTGGACCTGGTCTCCTAGTTGGGCAGCACTATAAAGTCGCCATGAGACCAGGCTCAGGCCTCGCGTCCGAAAGGTCGGGAGTTCGGTTCCCGGTAAAGTCAAACCAATGACTTCTAAAATTGATACTTGTCGGCACTCTGGCACTCGGCATTAATAGGATAGGGCAAGGACTGGTTAACTCAGTGTCAGGATAATATGACTGAGGGGGATATTGGGTAAGCATGTTAGCGGCCTGATTTCCCAGTGGGGCAGCACTATAAAGTCACCATGAGCGTGCACTGTCACAAGATTGTACCCGTCCTGATATGACCTTAGGTGTTGCTGGGATGTAAAACTCCAATAACCAACCAATGTCACACCAGGCATCTCC
Source organism: Branchipolynoe longqiensis (assembly GCA_030323885.1). Taxonomy (NCBI): domain Eukaryota; kingdom Metazoa; phylum Annelida; class Polychaeta; order Phyllodocida; family Polynoidae; genus Branchipolynoe; species Branchipolynoe longqiensis. The sequence goes on along the minus strand of CM059195.1, from coordinate 45,994,359 downwards.
AATCACACCGTGCAAAGCCTTCCCACAATGCCTCACACCAAACCCCACATGTAATCACGCCCCAGACGAGGCTGCACGCTAAGCATCACGTGACATGTCATACCGCACCGAGTTGCCATCAAGGCCATTACAAGAGGCACATGGACAGGCGCCATTTACCGCACCTCTCACACACCCACACCCGCATACATACCCACACCACACACACACATCCATATACACACCACTCATATCACACACCCACATCCATGCATTGACACATATACATTCCCCACATTCACACCCAGAAACCCATACACATACCCATACCACACACACACCCATACATACACCACTCATCTCACACACCGACATACATCCCCACATCCACCCACACACCCACATACATCCCCACACCCATACCACACCCACATCCACACCCACACCCACACCCACACCCACATAAATGCCCACACCACACACACATCCATATACATACACGTCCATATACACACCACTCATCACACACACACATGCCCACATCCACACCCACACACATGCCCATACCCACATCCACACCCATACCACACACACATGCATATACACACCACTCATCTCTCAGACCTACATCCATGTCCACATCCATAACCACACCCAAACCCATGCCCACCCCCACCCCCATGCCCATGCCCAAGCCCACGCATAGGCACACTCCCACGCTCACCCCCACACCAAAACCCACTCCCATGCCCACCCCCACGCCCACACCCATGCATACGCACACTCCCACGCTCACCCCCACACCCAAACCCACGCCCACGCCCACGCCCACGCACATGCATACACCCACTCCCACGCTCACCCCCACGCCCAAACCCACGCCCACGCCCATCCCCACGCACACGCCCACGCCCACCCCACGCCCACGCCCACTCCACGCCCACGCCTATCCCCGCGCACAAGCACACGCCCACGCCCACCCCACGCCCACCCCACGCCCACGCCCACACCAACGCCCACACCAACGCCCACGACCACGCCCACCCCACGCACACGCCCACACCCACGCCCACACCAACGCCCACGACCACGCCCACACCCACCTCCACGCCCACGTCCTCGTCTTCTGCCTGGATCCCTACTGGTACCGGTGCACCTAGTGAGCTCGTCCTGATATGACCTTAGATGTTGCCAGGACGTTAAACTCCAACTCCCAACCACCCTAGTGCCGCCCGGTGTGACCTCTCGTTAACTGAAGGGTTCAGAATGACCCTGCAGAGATGACCCCAGACCATACCTTCTCCCCAATAATCGACCGTGCCTCCAACCCGAGCGACAGTTTTCCAGGGATGAAAGTGACGTCTGGCGAAAATCTCGGAAATCTAGCCCAGATTATTATTAGATCAACGGCGAATTTCCGCGAAAACGCGGAAGTTCTCCCATAGGATTAGCATTGGCAGAGAATCGCGTCAGAATGCTGGAAGTCAGGTTTCAACTGTACTTGTTGTTGCTGTATTCTCGCCCATTGCTAACACTTTCTTGCTTGTTTTTTTTTTTGTTCTCGTAGGGATTCGAACTAGCAAATTATAAATGTACAGGTTAACTTACAGAACCTCTTCTGGCTGATCTAGCCCCTATTGGGCCTCGAATTAATCGGTAAATAAGAAAATATCCCGGAAATCTGTCATCGAAGGAAAAATAACGGCTCACACAATTCACACTGTAAGCGCGACCAGACAGGATGACAGGAAGACAAGATGGCCAAACCGGTTAGAGTGCTGCGTGGTAATGGGTACTAACCCCGACCGAGTCAGACGAATAACTTCAAAAATTGACACTTGTCAGTGGCCCTCCAGACTACATTTCATTGGCTTGTGGTGTTCTCTGTTGGGGAGTGGTTAGAGTGTCTTAATTTTTTTAGGTCGGACACCTAATCTGAGGGTCAGTGGTTCGATTCCCCACCTCTGCCAATTTGGATTTCCACCGCTGTGTATAACTTACAGCGTCATCAAAGGCCGGTTGCTCTCATACCATGTCTATGTGGTGTGGGAGGTTAACAATCCCTTGGGTCGTTAAAAAAGTTCAGGCCAAGGCTTTCTATCGACAAACTGTCTAATTAATGATGAAAACAAGTATACTCAGAATTATCCATGATGGGCAGTATAAATCTTCAACAACAAAACTTATACATGTTATTTTGGCTTCTCAAACTAAAATATGTGTCCCGTTCTACAATTCAAGGGCCTGTCCTGATATGACCTTAAGGGGTTGTCACATTATGATGCATCGCGCCAAAGTATGCCGACGTATATGATTTTTGGCCGCTACATCGGGATACGTCGCTATGCGTTACGCATGCGTTAGACGCTCATTGGATAACGTCAATGTACGTCGACGTTCATTGAGATACAGCATCGCACGTCAGGGGCTCGGCAAAGTTTTGCGCATGCACAAAACTTTTGACGCACGACAATGTTCTACAACATGTGGATTTTACATCTGCCGTACGTTATGTATGCATTAGGCATACGTCGATGTATGTTAGACGTACATTAGACAAAAGTTGTTCACTACGTTGCACTATGTTGACCTATGTTAAAGGCAGTGGGAACATACAGTATACGTACTGACAATGTATGGATAATGTATGCCTAATGTACGTCTAACATACATTTAGTGTTTCTCCAGTTTGTCTTGACATATGTAACGTATGAGGTGTAGTTCTGGCGATCAATTAACGTATATAACGTTCACTGCCATTCTGTGAATGTACCATGAGTGTAATTCAAGCACTTTACGCCGGGAGGTACATTAGCCATACTTTGGTCATGCGTTGGCCATACGTTATGTATACAGTATGTATATGTCTAACTTTGTCCCCAAGGCCGAAAAGTTTGAGTGATTTTTATGCATTGGCTGCGCGCTTTCGAGATGCGTCGTAATGTGACAGAGCCTTTAGATGTTGCCAGGACTCAAAACTCCAACAACCAACCTACAATTCAAGGGAGCATCATTTCCCTATATGCTCTGACCACCAGACGCAGTAGCCCAATAAGTAAGACCGCAAGGTTCCTGTGCAGAAGGTCGGTCGTTCAATTCCCAGTCAAGTAAAACCGATGAGTTACAAAATTGATACTTGTCACTTCTTAGCCAGGCGCTCGGCATTACTAGGATAGGGCAAGGACTGGTTAGCTCAGAATCAGGATAATGCGACTATGGGATATTGGCAGCCGAGTCTTCCAGTAGGGCAGTATGATAAAGTCACCGTGAGTGTGCACTGTCACAAGTCGGTACCATAAACAAACAACCATATATATTTAGCATATTGGATAGCAAATTTAGTTTAGTTTTGTTGTTTTATGTCCTAGCAACAGCTAAAGCCATATCAGGATGGGTAGCGACTTGTGACAGCACGCACTCATGGCGACTTTTATAGTGCTGCCACACTGGGAGACCAGGCCACAAGCACCATGACCTGATATCGCACTCAGTCACATTATACTGACACTGAGCTAACCAGTCTTTGCGCCTGGCTACGAGGTGATAGGTATCAATTTTTCTGTGACTGATTTGACTCGACTAGGGTTCGAACCCACGAGCCCATGGGTTCGGATCCCTCAATCTCCCAAAACAGGAGACGGACGCTCAACTCATTCAGCCATCAAGTCTGGTCATAGCCAATTTAGCATATTGTACAGAAAATGACCATTACCCAGCCTTCCGAGCCTTTTTAATGGGTGCTTCAGCAGCCCTATCACAGAGACAGTGCTGCAGGAGTAACTAGCCAATGTGTCCCAGGCCTTCTAAGCCGTTGTAAAATATTCTGATGAAACTCATTGATGGGGAATGCAGATGGTCATTAATGGAGTACAAATGGTCTATTAATGTAAACGATATATAGCGCCAGGTGCATGAATCTATTTATGTAGTTGCTGGTGATCCTTTACTTATGGTCAATAGTCATTGTGTATTAGGTAGATAGTGTGAAGGAGGCACTAGTGATAGTGTGTAAGGAGCCTCAAGAGCTCTACTCACTACCCCCTCCCCCCCCCCAACGGTTAGTCACGGATCACCACACACACAGCTCAGGCAGGTGCAGGCCAAGCAGCCACACTGCAAGGTGGTGGTGGGTAGATCACAGTAGCCATGGTGACCCCAGAATGCTTACTGTTCATTGGTGGAACTAGAAATGCTTGTTGCTGATTGGAGATAATGGTCAGGTGGTATGCCATACCAGATCCATGTACCACTATATAATAATGAACCTGAGGGTACAAGCTCTCACTCTGCTTTCATTCTTTATACTCTTTATACTCTTCCTTCTCTTTCTTCTCTTCTTGCCTGTATTGATTTAATATAACCTGCCTACACAAACCCCAGATGCCAGCCGTCGACTTCACGCCAAGTTGCGTCCGTCTCCTGTTTTGGGAGATTCGGGGATCCGAACCCACGGGTTCATGGGCTCGAACCCTGGTCGAGTCAAACCAATGACTTAAAAATTGATACACGTCGCTTCCTAGCCTGGCGCTCGGCATTATTAGGATAGGACAAGGAGTGGTTGGCTCACTGTCAGGATAATGTGACTGAGTGGGATATCAGGTCAAGGTGCTGGCGGCCTGGTATCCCAGAGGGGCAGCACTATAAAGTCGGCATGAGTGCGCACTGTCACAATTCGGTACCCGTCCTGATATGGCCTTAGATGTTGCTAGGACGTAAAACAACTATAAACAAACATATCTAACCTAAGTGTGTGTAGTGTGTAGGGTCAGGTGGAGTGGGAGGGCGGGAAGGCGGATGGCGGAGGAGTGGATAGAAGTGTGTGTGTGTGTGGGGGGGGGGGGGGGGGGCTGGGGGGGGGGGGGGGGGGGGGGGGGGGGGGGGGCGGGGGCAATCCAGTATCTTTTAAGATAATTATTTTGGTGCAATGTCCCTTTGAAGTTCTGGCAGCTCAACCGAAAGAACTGCTTGGGCTGCAGGATACACTGTATATTCACCGGGCACGCGCTTGTAATATCGCCCACCCGTGTTGGGCGATATTAGGGTAAGGGTTGGCGGGTTGACCAGCCAAGTAGACAGCAGTGATTTGGACTGGTCCCCTAGCCGCCCATCTTAAGGCACTCAACGTGAACGTCGAATCCTGGCCCGTCGGCGCAATTACCGCTTACTTACACGATGTTGGCCTGTCATTTTGAGGGGGCTGTGTTAGCAAGAGAGAACCGACACCAAGCTGACGACTGGACGGGATGTACTAACAATACAGCGTCCATTTAATGCGCGGTTGGCTGGTTGATTGTTGGCGTTTTGCATCCTGGCAACATCTAAGGTCATATGAGGACGGGTACCAACTTGTGACAGTGCGCAATCATTGTGACTTTTTAGTGCTGCCCCACTGGGAGACCAGGCCGCCAGCACCGTGACCTAAATCCGAGTTTTGGCATGCTTGCCAAAATTAATTGTGCATGGTTGCACTTCAAATATCTAAAAAGTTAGCCACTTAAAATACAAGTTAATTCACCTGAAAGTAATGTAGATTATAACGATCAACTTAATATATCGGACGATGCAACTTTAAATATTTTCTACATGTAGTGTGACGTCATTTTGCGTTAACGCCCTGTCACATTACGATGCATCTCGCAAACGTGCGTCCAACTTGTAAATCACTTTTTTACGTCGAGAAGCGTCTAACTTTTTGGCGAGGTGGGCAAAGGTGGATATATACATACCATATACATATCATATGGCCAACCTATGAACAACATATGGCGAATGTGCTTCCGGGTGAAAACGCTCAAATTACGCTCACGGTACATTTGCAGAATGCCGGTGAATATTATATATGTTATTCGATCACCAGAACTACGCCTCATACGCTGCATCCGTCAAGACACGCTGGAGAAATGCTAAATGTACATTAGACATACATTAGACTACATTAGACGTACATTAGATTATGTTAGACTACGTTATCCATATGTTGTCACTGCCTTTAATATAGGTCAACATAGTGCAATGTAGTGAACAACGTCTCTCTAACTTATGTCTAATCCACATTGATGTATGCCTAATGTATACATAACATAGAACTAACGTAAAATCCACACGTGGTCAAACATTGTCGTACGTCGAAAGTTTTGTGCATACACAAAACTTTGCCGACCCCCTGATGCGCGATGCCGTATCTCGATGAACGTTGACATACATTGATGTACACCAACGAGCGCCTAACGCACGCATAACACATAACAATTTATCCCGACGTAGCTGGCAAAAATCACGTACATCGGCGTACGTTGGCGCGATGCATCATAATGTGACAGCCCCTTTACACAAGCCTTTATATAGGTCAGCATAGTGTCACTAGGTGCGTTGCCATCATGACGCAATCACACAATGAACGATGCTTTCGCAGTTGTTTCGTTGGTTTTTGGAGTTTTACATCCTGGCATCATATCAGGATGGGCATTGACTTGTGACAGAGCGCACTCATGGCGACTTTATAGTGCTGCCCCACTGGGAAATCAGGCAGCTGGCAGCATGACCCGATATCCCACTCCGTTACATCATCCTGACACTGAGATAACCAGTCCTTGGCCTATCCTAATAATGCTGAATGCCAGGCTAAGAAGCGACAAGTATCAATTTGATTGGTTTGACGCGACCGGGAACCCAACTCCTGATCTCCCGCACGCGAGGCCCGTGCACTATTGATTCTGGCACCGCTCCCGGTTGCTTTCGCAGTTACATGATTTTCCCGTATTCAGAAAAGTCTGGCCCTGGCCTGCCCCCCCCCCCTCTCCCTGGTCCCCTCCCCCGCTCCACCAACTCCATCAGCATAGAAACCCTCATCCTCCTTCAGCTGCCTCCCGTGTGTGCCCACTGCCTACCTACAAACTAACGCTAAAACCTTAAGGCTCTATCACACATAACCGGATTGGGGAAACGGAAAGAAACCGAGCAAAGTCTGTTGATATCCGGCAAAGTCCAGTTTGTGTCCATTGCATATCCATTGCATATCCGTTGATATCCGTTGATATACATTGATATCCGGCCTGATCCGTTACAACTTTTGAGCAAGCACACAACTTGTAATGGATTGCGCCAGACTGACGTATGTAGTTATTATCCGTTACCGTCCATTCCCGTCCATTCCCGTCAGTTACACATCCATCACCCATCCGTTACCCATCCATTACTCATCCGTTATCCATCAGTTACCCGTCCGTTACATAATCGATACATTTCAAGTCCGAATAACACCGAACTAGAATATTCTTTGTCCGGTTCTGTCCGTTGCTCAATCCGCCATAGTGTGACAGGCACTTTACAGATACCCAACCTCTATGAATGTCACTGCATTTCCCCCATATAACAGAACATTACAATCCAACCAACGAAAGCAACTGTCAACATGCATAGATTTATGTACTGTAGTAGTCTCGTAGTCTGCACTGACCTCTCAGGCAAAGAGCCACAAAGACAGGTGAGCATGTGTGGTGCGGTGACATCATGGAGGCTAGGTGTTGTAATGGTTAGACCACTAGCCTGGAATGCAAGAGATGTGGGTTCGATTCCCACTCCAGGCTCAATATTTCCCATTTTCATCACCCCTATGAAAAAGGTCTATATACAGTACAACCCCGTTAAACCAAGCTCGGTTAAACCAAACGATCGGTTAATCGAAACTTTTTTTGGTGGCCCAGCAAATTACTACCATTTATCATATAAAAAAGTTGGTTAAACCAAAGTCGGTTAATCCAAATTATCGGTTAATCCAAACTAAATGTTTGGGCCCCTGGGCCATTTCCGGTACGGTTAAACCAGACTTTCATGTGGTTATAAGGTCATCTGAGACTTTTATATGATAAATAGTAGTATTTTGACGGCCGCCAAAAAAAGTTAGGATTAACCGATCATTTGGTTTAACGGGGTTATAATGTATATATACATAAAAAAAACATTAATCAAAGTGTCCACATACATGGTATATTACATTCATAATGCACCCGCATTTTTGCCAAAGCCAAGTCAAAGTCGAAGCCAAAGCTCGGTTAAACCAATGATCGGCTAATCCAAACAAATTGCTAGGGTCCCTTCAAGTTTGGTTTAATGGGGTTATACTGGATAGCCTGTTCATACTTATCGCTAGAATTTGACAAATGTTTCTAACGATTTTAGGATCTTGTGTAAATTTCAATGTAGGCGTGTGAATGTGATTGACAAGACTGACAGAATAAATGCCACTAGCTTTTTGCCGTGAATATAGCCCTTGCTGCAGACACAGCATTAAAGCATCAGCAATCAATCAATCAATCACTTATTGGTTGTCTTCTTCAAACCACATTACCTTCAAACCACATTACCTCCCCCCCCACCCCACCCACAAACAAAAAATAATAATGAAATGAAATATGGGTCAGCGAATGAATTTTTCTGATATTAGGATTGTTGGATGTGGGTTTTTTTTGTGTGAACTCTAGAGACAGTTATCAACTTAATTGAACTGGCGTCACTCGGAGAGATTGTGGTCCTGATAATTTCTTAGCGTGCTCGGCTGGTCGGACTCATGTCAATCTATCCCACAGTACAATTCCATTTGTTTACCTAGTTCCATCTCAGCCCGCTAGGGGGGAATATGGCTGCTGCTGCTGCTGCTAGGGTTCACTTGTTTGAGGTTTAGGGCCTGGCAACATCTGAGGTCATATCAGGACGGGTAGCGACTTGTGACTGTGCACGCTCAAGTTGACTTTATAGTGCTACCTCTCTGGGAGATCAGGCTGCTGGCACCATGACCCGTTATCCCACACAGTCACATTATCCTGCCCTTGAGCTAACCAGTCATTGCCCTATCCTAATAATGCAGAGCACCACACCAGGCTAGGTAGTGACAGGTATCAATTTTGTAAGTCATTGGTTTGACTCGATCGGGAATTGAACTCCGGACCTCCCGCACGGGAAGTCTGCGCTCTATCGATTCGGCTACCGCGTCCAGTTACTACTACGGTAGGTAGGACTCTTGGTTTAATGGTGAAGGGGAGATCAGGTCCTACTGGTTGGATTTTAGGTCAAAAAGGCCACTCTAAGTGCAATACAATCGATCTTTCTGGGGTAAGAATATTTTAAGATATATCGAAAATGCATGTGGGTGGGAACCTGATGAAGGGTTGAATGTAAATTTCAGTGTCAAACATTCAGATATTGTCATTTATAGCTGTATCGTCCGATGAAGCATCACATTTTCAAAACCAAAGCAACTATCTAGATTTGATTATACATGTAATCAATAAGTTCACCATTATACTGGTGAACTTATTGAGCATTTGTTGCAACATTTCTTTTCTTTTTTTTTTTCTTGAAGATCTATACTGCCTATCATGGATAGGTCTGAATAGACTTGTTTTCACCATTAGACAGTTTGTCGATAGAAAGCCTGAGTCTACACTTTTACCGAACCAAGGGATTTTTAACCTCCCACACCACATAGGCATGATATGAGAGCAACATAGAAGAGAATACTGAGGCAATTTAATAGAACCTGTTATTGCGGAAGCCTATCCTCACAGAGTTGTTGGCATGCTTGCCAAAATTAATTTTACATGTTCGCACTTCAAATATATTAAAGATATATTAAAATAAACGTTACTCAAAATGGACGTTAAATAGAATATAACAATCAATTAAATATATATTTATCTCAGAAAAATAGCAGAAACTCAAAAACACCGGACTATGCAACATTAAGCTCAAACAATAATATAGTTTTCTTCTGGATTAAAAGAAACTGACATTGTTCGCAGTAGTGTACTAAGTGAACTTTAATTCACATCGATTGGCATGGACAATTATTGATCAAATATCCGCTTTGAACAGAACATCGATCACCAACCCACGTATCTGCAGTTAAGCATGACACAGTTGTTCACAATCAGATGCACCTACTAACACTAGACGAGAAGTGTCCATACCCTTTTTTTCCTTGAAGATTTATACAGCCTATTATGGATAAGTCTGAATAGACTCGTTTTCACCGTTACAGTTTATCGATATAAAGCCTGAGCCTACACTTTTACCGACCCAACGGATTTTTAACCTCCCACACCACATAGACATGGTATATGAGCAACTGGCCTTTGATGATGCTGTAAGTTATACACAGCGGTGGAAATCCAAAATGGCAGAGGTAGGGGCACAGGGAATCAAACCACCAACCTTCAGATTAGGAGTCCGACCAAGATAAAAGTCAGACAACCAATCCGCCACAGAGATTCACATTCTCTACTACGAACACAAGAACAAACTTTGTATATTGTCATTGGGGTGATAAAAATTGGAGATATTGTACATAGAGCAGGATTTGAACCTTCACCTATTGCTATTACGGCGCTAGCATGCTGCTAACCATTATACTAGTTAGTGTCCCTGATGCAATTATGTCTAATCTCTCTAAGTTACTCCTTGCCTGAGAGGTCAGTGCAAACTATTACACGCATCCCCTGGGAATTGTAAGTCTTTTAAGTTGTTTCCGTCCATTAATTGTTTAATGCTTACAATTGCATACATACAGGCAATACGCATACACAGGGTAGATTCAACAACCATACAGCATGTAGCTTGTCCAGGATCATGGTCACAGCAACCAGTGTCATGCGGGTTGTGAAAATGGAAAAGATTGCACCTAGAGCAACATTTGAAACCACACCTCTTGCCAATCCAGTGCCAGTGTGCGAACCATTACACTAGCTAGGCTCCTTAATGCAATCATCTCATCCGCGCCTCTCAGCCTGTGCGGCTCCTTGCCAGAGGCGTCAGTGTAGACTATTACCATATTCTTCACCAGATCGAGAAGTCCAGGGAACTAGCTATAATCATAACACCAGAGAGCCGTACTAATCACCACATTTTACTTTTCATTAATGTTCCACCCAAGTTTAGGATTTAAAGTAGATTCAATTCCATCCCGCTATATGTTGCGGCTATCTGTAAGCATGATACCACCCAATGTGGTTGCCCAATCGGCAAGACCACAAGCTTCCTCTGCAGAAGATTGAGAGTTTGATTCCCAGTCAAATCAAACCAATGGCCTACAAAATATTTATTTGTCGCTATCTAGCCTGATAGAGGATAGGGTAAGAGCTGGTTTGCTCAGTTTCAGAATAATGTGACTGAGTGTGAAGTCGGGTCATGGTGCCGGTGGACTGGTCTCCTAGTTGGGCAGCACTATAAATGTACCATGAGTGTGCACTGTCACAAGTCGGTACTCGTTCTGATATGACCACAGATGTTGCCAAAATTGTAAAACTCCAACAAACAAATAAGAAACCACGATACCACACTCAGTCGGTGATAATATGCACAGTCACAGCCACGCATTTGTTATCAACCTGCCAACATCTCCCCGCCCTGAATTCCAATTTATTCTCATTTTGTGAACCATAACATTTCAGGAAAAAGATTAATTAATTTCTTATCAATACCTCATTAAAATTCGAAAACTAAAATTGTAATAATCAAAAACTCAATAGCCAATTCCATGAACACACATTGTCCCGCCTGTGGCAATATGCAAATTAGCCTGTAGTTAATCCAACAATGAAACCCTATTCAAAGTCCACAATAGATCTTATTCACATTATTCTTATTTACAGGAAAACTCTTTGGTTTGTTGTTGGAGTTTTACGTCCGGGCAACATCTACAATCATATCAGGACGGCTACCACCTTGTGACAGTGCACACTCATGGTGACTTTATAGTGCGACCCCACTGGTAAATCATACCGCCAGCACCATGCCCTGATATCCCACTCATTCACATAATCCTGATTCTGAGCCAACCAGTCCTTGCCTTATGCTAATAATCCCGAGCGCCAGGCTAGGAAGCGACAAGTATGAATTTTTAAGTCGTTGGATTAACTCAACCACAGGTCGAACCCGTAGATTCGAATCCCACAATCTACCAACATGAGAGACGGACGCTCACCTCATTCGGCCATCCCGTCTGGTCCTAAAACTACGTGGTCACGTGAGGTATAAAGGACTTATGCAACTATTAGTATGCATGTAATGCTCCTCTCTTTTATTATTCTTATTTCCGATATGACCTTACATGTTGCTAGGACGTAAAACAACAACACACAAACATATTTCCGATATTGCTCCTGTAACCTTCCTTTTGAAATCCACCTTTCTTCTATGGGTTACTGGAGATTGGTGTGTGGCCTGGAGACCGGGAGGCCTGCTTCCAAGCAGCTCCCCTAATTCACCTCCTTTCCTCCAGGCGGCGCCTCACCCACCTACTAATATTGGCTCCGTGTGCTTGTGAACATGCAGCACATGTAAACAGCTTTGTAATTAGCATGCTCAGTGACAGGCTGGTCGGGTCCGCTGACAATACACGCATTCCTAGTTCCGCTGGTTCCGCTGGTTCATCACTACAGACGGAAACTGAGAACCAGCGCGTTTTGGAAAAACAGTTTATTCATCAGAAAATACATTTTTGTCAGTGCCGAGGCACTGGTATTCCGGTGATTTTACATTACATTGTAGATAGGTAGCTCAGCGGGTACATACGTGGGGCATATTACAGTACAACCCCCGTTAAACCAAGCTCGGTTAAACCAAGCTCGGTTAAACCAAGCGATCGGTTAATCCAAACTTTGTTCAGCGGTCCGGCAAAATACTACCATTTATGATATAACAAAGTTGGTTAAGCCAAAGTCGGTTAACCCAAATTATCGGTTAATCCAAATAAAATTGTCGGGCCCCAGGCCACTTCCGGTATGGTTAAACCAAACTTTCATGTGGTTATAAGGTCATTTGAGATTTTTTGTTATATGATAAATGGTAGTATTTTGCCGGGCCAATGGAAAAAGTTTGGATTAACTGATCGCTTGGTTTAACCGAGCTTGGTTTAATGGGGTTACACTGTATATACATCAAAAACAATAATCAACGTGTCCACATACATTGTATATCACATTCATAATGAACCTGCGTTTTTGCCAAAGCTAAGTCAAAGTCGAAGCCAAAGCTTGGTTAAACCAATGATCGGTTAATCCAAACAAATTTCGAGGGTCCCTTCAAGTTTGGTTTAACGGGGTTATGCTGTAGTAGGCTATGAAGGAGGTTAGTGGGTTAGAGAGAGTAAGTTCAGTATTATGGGCTAAGGTGGTGGGTTGCAGTATTAACTGTGCTGTTATTATGGGTGCTGTGTATGTGAAGGTGGGAGGGGGGTGGAATGACAGTTCACACAGGTTACACTGCAGAATGTGGGGGGATGGTCACCCCCACCCAGCCATATTAATTGTGTAAATACCAAGATACCTGTAATAACACTCACGGCCGGAAGACCAGTGCTATGGCCCTTACAAAAGATTTATATGAATAAAATTAATTTACCAAAAGAAAAGAAAAAGAGATCCTTCGCTACAGAACCTATGCTCTAAACCAGCTTTGCATCTATAACCATGTGCCTTCTGATAACTGACCCAGACGCGATAGCCAAATGAGTTGAGCGTCCATCTCCCATTTTGGTAGATCATGGGATTCGAATCAACAGGTTCAAACTTTGATCGAGTCAAACCAATGACATAAATATTTATACTTGTCGCTTCCTAGCCAGGCACATGACATTATCAGGATAGGCCGGGGACTGGTTGGCTCAATGTCAAGATAATGTGAGTGAGTGGGCTATCAGGTGATGGTGCTGGTGGCCTGATCTCCCAGTGGGGCAGCACTATAAACTCGCCATGAGTGTGCACTGTTACAAGTTGGTACCCATCCTGATGTGACCTTGGATGTTACCGGGACCTAAAACTCCAACAACCAAGCTTCTGATAACCAAACCTTGGTAGGATTATTGCAATGTATTTCTTTCCAATGTAGATTGCAGTGAAAATGTCATTGCAAATACTTTACCTGCGATAAACAAATCACACTTCCTGTATCATGGTCTATGCGTATTCGCCACCTCCCCCACCGTCCACCACCATCCACCGCGTTAGCTGTAGCTGTGACCTGACATGCCCGGTCACAGCATCAGTCATTACTGAGGGACCAGCCGAACTCAAAATACCCGTATTTACGACCCGGACCATCCATCACCCTTTTTGTTGGATTTTGTTTATTTAGGTGGGGTGGAGAGGTGGGAGGGGGGGGGAGGTGGGAGGGGGGTCTGGGGAAGGTGTCCTACTTCAAGAGGTCACATGGCACTACCTCCAGGTTTTATGTTTGCAGCCATCCCCAACACCCACCCATCAGGGCACTTGCTGGGTGGCATAATGTGACTTCTTGCCATTTTGGTAGCCATTTACAAACAGCTAGCAGACAGTTGCTATGGTGACTGACCTATCAATCGCTGGGTCAAAGAGTTTCTGAGTTCAAAATGTATGTCGCCAGGATTTACAGTTATCGAGCATCATATTGTTTCCTGCAATGTGTGTGTTTTTATGTATTGACTATTCATAAACATATGAGTAGTTCAATCGCAAAACCATGTAAACGCGAATCTAAAAATGTAGTTTAAATAAAAGGTTTTTACCGGAGAATAATTTTAATTCTCACTAATTCCACCTTTTCATATGATCACATGCTTATGGAGCAATGAACAAAAAAGTAGGAATATAACAAATCTTTACTTTTTGAAGGTTTGATTCCAATGTTTATCTCCATTTTTGGATTGGTGTTTACATGGTTTTGCGCCTGAACTATTCATATGGAGCTTGTTGGAAGATGAATTCCCAGCTACTTCTGGGTTAATTCTCCACATTTATTGTCAGCGGGTGGTTTGGATGCCAAGTGATATATTTGTTTTATTTAACGACGCCTCTACAGCACATTGATTTTTATCATCTGCTATTGGACGTCAAACATATGGTCATTCTGACATATTTCTTTCGAGGAAACCCACTGCCACCCCACATAGGCTACTCTTTCCGATAAGCAGCAAGGGGTCTTTTATATGCACTTTCCCACAGACAGGACAGCAAATACCACAGCCTTTGATGAACCAGTTGTGGACCATTGGTTGTGTGAGGCATCTGAGGCGATGTGGGTTGTTTGTTTTTTAGGGGGGGGGGTTATTTTACAGCCCAGGGTTACCGATAGGTCCTGGTTATGGTGCTGGTCAAAGCCAGCCCTATTATTGACGCACGCATTAATGTGGTGGGAATCGGCCAAGAGAAAGTCGCACCCCATGAAGTGATGAATGTGTTTGTTTGTTTGGTGTATTGAGTTGTCATAGAGCAAACTCATGGTGAACTCATATTGAGCAATCGTTGTGACCTTATAGTGCTGTTCCAATGGGAGACTAGGCCATCTACATCATGAACCCCTCCCCCTCCCCTCTCCCTCTCACCCCTCTCCTCCCCCGGCCATCCCACCCCATCTCACCCTTCCCTCCCCTCGCCCTCTCACCCCTCGCCTCCCAACCTATCCCTCCCACCCCTCGGTCTCCTCCCCCTCTCACCCCTCCCCTCCCCACCCCTCTCACCCTCCCCCTCTCACCCTCCCCTCCCCACCCACCCCTCAAATCCCTCGATCCCCGCCCCTCTCATCCTTCCCTACTACACCTCCCACCCATCCATTCCCTCCCCTCTCACCCCTCACCTCCCCACCCACCCATCCCCACCCTCCCCTCCCCTCCCTCTCATCCTTTCGCCTCCCCTCCCACCCCTCCCACACCTTCCACCCCTCCCACCCCTCCCACCCCACCCACCCCTCCCATCCCTTTCATCACACTATACTAAGCAAACCAGTCTTTTCCTTATCCTTTCAACGGTGAGCTCCAGGTTAGATAGCAACATGTAATAAAGTTGCGTAGCCTGATGGTTTTGAATTTCTGTATTTTATCTGAGCTAAATATATTAGATCGATCACTAGTATCTACTTTACATTAGTTCAAAATTACTTTTATTTTAAATGGTAAACTTTTGAGATATTTTGAGTGCAAACATGGAAAATTAGTTTTGGCAAGCTTGCCAAAACTAGGACACCATAGACTTCTGCAGTAACAGGTTCTGTTAAATTGACCCAGTATTGCATTCTACACAGAAACAAATACTTAATAAGTGCATTAGTATCTAAGTTAGATATGTCAAGTCAAATCTAGATAATTGGTCTGGTTGTGAAAATTTGATATTTCATCGGACTATGCAGCTTTAATATATATTAATTCATTGGTTGTACTCGGTCGGGGTTCGATCCCGATTCGGCCATCCTGTCTGGCATGGTAGACTGCTGCCATAGGCTCTGTGTATTGGCTGAGTGCGGCCATTAAGATACAACCTGTATCTCTCCGTAATGTAACTTTATTAGTTTTCCTAACTGCCACCAAACACCTTCGATGTTGCCAGGACGTGAAACTCCAACAACCAACCAATCAAGCTCCAACACATATCAAGAACATCTTTTTTACATGCAAAAGAAATTCAAATAATATTTTATGGATTACAATTAAGCAAACGAGATTGTCTTACAAGAGAAAAGTTGAACAAAAGTTGAACAAAAAAGTGTTGGTAAATGCATTGGTGTCGTGTAAATTTTCGTATTTTCACTTTACCAAAAAATCATACAAGCATACGCGTGATACATTTTGTGGTTTTGCTAGCATACTTATCACACAGAGGCAACAATAACTATTTGCATTGCTACCAAAAAAAAAAAATTATTATTATTACCGCCACAATGGGAAAACCAAATATGTGGCACCCAATTTCAGAGAATGACCCAAATAGATTAATTCATCTTTTGTTTGTCTTACTCTAGTTTCCTTCTTTGTTACTTCTTTGTTACTTCTTACTTGCTGGGTGTCGGCGGGACCAAGTAATCCTGAGTCGATGCCACATTGGCCACTCTTGGCTGACTCATGAATTTTTACTCAAGGGAGAACCACCCGAGTGCATTGGGCGTCAGTGCTCACTGACACTCAGACGCATCCCGCTTGAGTGTGTAGATTTCATGGCCTTGCTTCGATAATGTTTTTATGTAAATAGTATTCATGACCTTTTTGCCAATGCAATGCATGAACAAACTACACACTTTCTTAGAACAATTGGACTGTATCGCCATGTGCATGAACAAACACAGACTTTCTTAGAACAATTGGACTGTATCACTATGTGCATGAACAAACACAGACTTTCTTAGAACAATTGGACTGTATCGCCATGTGCATGAACAAACACAGACTTTCTTAGAACAATTGGACTGTATCGCCATGTGCATGAACAAACACAGACTTTCTTAGAACAATTGGACTGTATCACTATGTGCATGAACAAACACAGACTTTCTCAGAACAATTGGACTGTATCGCCATGTGCATGAACAAACACAGACTTTCTTAGAACAATTGGACTGTATCGCCATGTGCATGAACAAACACAGACTTTCTTAGAACAATTGGACTGTATCGCCATGTGCAAGAACAAACACAGACTTTCTTAGAACAATTGGACTGTATCGCCATGTGCATGAACAAACACAGACTTTCTTAGAACAATTGGACTGTATCGCCATGTGCATGAACAAACACAGACTTTCTTAGAACAATTGGACTGTATCGCCATGTGCATGAACAAACACAGACTTTCTTAGAACAATTGGACTGTATCGCCATGTGCATGAACAAACACAGACTTTCTTAGAACAATTGGACTGTATCGCCATGTGCATGAACAAACACAGACTTTCTTAGAACAATTGGACTGTATCGCCATGTGCATGAACAAACACAGACTTTCTTAGAACAATTGGACTGTATCGCCATGTGCATGAACAAACACAGACTTTCTTAGAACAATTGGACTGTATCACCATGTATTTTTACCCATCTTGTGTGAGTTAAATATTGCTGTTATTTGATACAAATTAACCACTTCAAAATTGCATGAGATATAATATTCCCTATCATTTGAAACGGATCTGACCATTATGGAATTTTGTGCCAATTTCAAGGCGGTATATGAATGTGATTTATCAAGACTGACAGAATATATTTCACTAATGTTACGCTGTGAATAAAGCCATTGCTGTTGATAGGATGTTACACCATCCCGTAAAATATTCCGATATTCGGCAGGGGGGAATGCAATTGTTCTATTACTGATCGGTGTACGTGACCTGGTGCACATATATATATATATATATATATATATATGGGTTGGTGATCCCTGAGTGGGATGTAAATAGACATAGTGATGCTGGCAGGTCTGGGTGTGATTGCACTCAGGGCCTAGCCCTTCTGCTGGGGGTAACACTACAGGGGTCACCACACTCAAAAGGTCAAGTTTTTGGTGGTGGCCAAGGGGCCATACAGCTACTGGTGGTGGGCAGACCACTGGTATCCATGGATGTCATGAATGCTCAATTCCCATTGGTGGAAGGAGGTGGGGTGATACTCTACCAAGAACCCATGTAACCATATAACAATAAACCAGAGGGCTGGACTGTCTCTCTTATACTTCACTATCTTCCTTTCTCTTTGTCTGTATTGTTTTCCTCATAGCCTACGTACACAATCATCAGATCCAAGCATTAGATTCTACAATCAGGTGTTAATCAATCCATCCTACTCTCCAGTACAACAGTCTAGTCATCCATCTATGTGTTATTCGGGTGATGAAAATGCTAAATATTGCTCCTAATGAAGGATTCAAACTCAGACTTCTTTGCTATTGCGGGGCTTGCACGATAACCATTACACTACCTAGATTCCATTATGCAATCATCCTGTCCAGGCCAACCTGTCAATGTGGTTGCTTGCCTGAGAGTTCAAAGCAGACTACTATGACTGAATTTAGCAGGTTTAATATTGAATTTCTCAAAGAATAATGAAGATAACAGTCTGCAAAAAATGTAGCCTCTTATTTGTATTGGAGACAGTGGGGTGCTTTAATATTGGGTAGGTCATATGGGTATGCAGGTATTGCAATACCTCAGGGAGTTTCATGCCCCTGCCCTGCAGAGTTGTAAACCACTGCCTTGTGGTACATGTTCTTGACAGAACCGAAGGCTAAGGGGAGCAAACCCCAAACAGAAAACCATGTCACTGTGGCAGCATCAAGGGCGGTTGATGTATGGAACTCCCAACATCTACCGACCAGCCACTGCAGGGACAAATAGCTTTGCACCTGTCTGGACATGTTCTTGCTGGTGTGAGACCTCTATTTGCTCCCTGAGAAAGTGCCGCTGGTAACTTGCAAAAGCCAGCAGCACTTCAACACTTTTGCAGGCAGCTTTCATGAAAAGGCTGCCCTCTATGGAAGATCTTCTGATCAAAAAGAATCTCCGGTGGACTGGACACTTCATGGATGATGTCATCAGACAGGCTACCAAAGCAGATCCTCTCCTCTCAACTGACTTCTGGTTACAGAAAGAGAGGGCGCCATCATCTCCGGTTCAAGGATACCGTCAAGAGAAACCTAAAGCTGAGAGACATTAAGACCGACTCATGGACATCACTCTCACAGCAGAGAGCTAAATGGAGAGTGACAGTCAAGTAATGAAAGCAGTCTTTGTTGCATCGCGACCGACAGCATGATGATGATGAGGTCATATGCAAAATAGCTTCCATGTCGGACCTTAAAAACCCAGAATTTCCCTAATTTGAAATTGTGACCAAATCATGGCAAAACAATAAATATCAAAGAAATCATAACTACTTAACTATTGATGTGATCTACATATATTCTATATCACTGGAATCAGATTGAAAAGGTGCATATGAATATGTCAATTCTAATATTGTAGCATGGAATTTAAAAGACACTTTGGACGACCTACCTATGCATGCAAAGAACTGGTACTTTTTTAAGGTTATATTTTCAAAGCTAAAGGCCCAGTCACACCTCACCGGATTGAGCAACGGACAGAATTGTCTAGTCTGATGGTGATAAGTATCAAAATGTATTAAAATGTGTCAAAGTGTTGTGAAGGCCGCTGGACGAACGGACATGAAACGGACATGAAACGGACATGAACGGATAGCCAACAGACGAAAAAAACTCAAACCGGACAAGAACCTTAGATGTCAGTCTGGCGGCATTCGTTCTTAGTTTTGTACATGTTCAAAACTTGTACGGACACAAAACGGACTTTGTTCGGTTTCTGTCCGTTTCCCCCAATCCGGTGAGGCGTGACTGGTGCGGTAGGTACTGGTCTTCCGCCCATACTATGCTACAGTTATTTAAATATATAATACAGTCTAAGATATAGAATTAAGTCTTGCTACAAATAGAAAAAGAAATTTGGTCTGACTCCACATATATTGGCGGATAGCAGGGTGTACATTTTTGTATCATCAGTGGCATGGGAACCAGACAGGATGGCTGAATGAGTTGAACGTACATCTCCCGTTTTGGGATACGAACCCATGTGTTCGAACCCTGTTTGAATCAAACCGATGACTTAAAGAATGATACTTGTCGCTTCCTAGCCAGGCACTTGGCATTATTAGGATATTGCAAGGGCTGGTTGGCTCAGTGTCAGGATAATGTGACTGAGTGGGATATCAGGTCATGGTGCTTGTGGCCTGGTCTCCCAGTTGGGCTGCACTATAAATTCACAGTGAGTGCGCATCCTGACAAGTCGGCACCCATCCTGATATGACCGTAAATGTTGCCAGGACGTAAAACTCCGACAATCAATCAGTGGCATGGGTAGTGTACCACTACTGCTAACATCAAAGGTAGTTCTGAAATATGAGCACTAAAAAGCGTCTATTTTTCCAATGACACCTTCCGTTCATTCAACATAATATAGCTACCCCGTCCTCTCCCTGCCCTCCCTGCCCTCCCTCCCTCCCTCCCCTCCCTCCTCCTTCAATTCCATATTCCCTTCCCCCTTCGTCACCTTTCTTTCTTCCCATCTCAGATCCCTCTCCTCCCCTCCATTCCCTCCCCGCCATCTCGTTACTCCTCAGGTCCCTCCCCTCCCTCCCCTCCCTCGCTCCCTCTCCCTCCTCCTTCCCTTCCATATATCTAAGCTGAACATGTAGAAACTAGAATCAAATCTAGATAATTATTTTGGTTTTGAAAATTTGATGGGTTCATTGGACTATGCAACTATGGAATTAATTGGACTGTATCTACACCATGCTTCCCTCTCCTCCCCTCCCATCCCTCTCCCTCCCCTCTTCCCCCTTCCACCCCTCCCCTCTTATCCCTCGCATCCTTTTTCCTCTGCCTTCCGGTCCTCTTCTCCCCTCCCTCACCGCCCTCCCCTCGCCCTCTCATTTTCATCCCTCGCCTCCTTTCCCCTCCCATCCCTCGCAACCTTCCTCCTCTCATCTCTCTTTTCCCCTCCCTCACTGCCCTCCCCTCCCCCTCTCATTTTCATCCCTCGCCTCCTTTCCCTTCCCATCCCTCGCAACCTTCCTCCTTGCTCCCCTCACGCTCTCATCCCCTCGCCTCCCCTCCCATCCCTCACTCCCCTCCCCATCTCATCTCTGCCATCTCACCCCTCTCCTTCTTCCCCCTCCTCCCCTTCCGCCCCATCCTCCCCTCCCTCCCCTCCCACCGCTCGCTCCCCCTCGCCCTCTCATCCTCACCTCCCCTCCCCTCACCCTCTTTTCCCCTCCCATCCCTCGCTCCATCCCCCTCTCATCTCTGCCATCTCATCCCTCTCCTTCTTCCCCTTCCTCCCCTTCCTCCCCTCCCTCCCCTCCCAGCCCTCGCTACCCTCGCCCTCTCATCCTCACCTCCCCTCCCCTCACCCTCTTTTCCCCTCCCATTCCTCGCTCCCTCCCCCTCTCATCTCTGCCATCTCATCCCTCTCCTTCTTCCCCCTTCCTCCCCTTCCTCCCCTCCCTCCCCTCCCACCGCTCGCTCCCCTCGCCCTCTCATCCCTCCCCTCCCCTCCACCCTCTCATCCTTCTTTTCCCCTCCCATCCCTTCCTCCCCTCCCCCTCTCATCTCTAGCCTCCACTCCCACCCCTCGCTCCCCTTCCTGCCCTCCCTGCCCTCCCTGCCCTCCCTCGCCTCCCTGCCCTCCCTCTCCTCCCCGCTCCCATCCTAATCGAGGGAGGTGTTAGTATACAACATGAATGACTTATACCCGACTCCCATATGATATCGATCCACACACAGAGTATGAAATATGTAATCTATATATCATATGAGACTGTCTGAAAAGGTGCTAAGCAATATGGGACAAAACTGTGTCCATTGTAACGATCAACATACGATCTGCTTATGCATTTGCTCAGGATAAACTGATTTGTTTTTTACATAGTGTTTCATAATCCAAATAGAATACATATTGATTTGAAGCAAATGTACTTGTGTTTTCAGTGTAACCATTTCTATGCTGTTTTGTGTCAATCGTTACAATGGACACACAAAAATGTATCACTTTGTGAGACAGGCTCATATACTATAATATATAGATCAATATATTTAAAGTATGCTATAAATAAACATTTAATTGGTTCTTGTACACCTGTTTTTCTACAAAGCATGTACAGTGCGTTGCTACCACATCAGTTCTACTGCCATAAGAAGGAGATGGGTTGGTGTTGGAAATTCTCTATAACAGTATAAGACCTTTTTTCCACAGAACATGCAGGACTGTGAGTTGCTACCCAGAAATGAGTTCTTCACACTGCCATCAGAGGTGAGGGAGGGAGCAGGACATAGCTCAGGCGGTAGAGTGTACACCTGTGAAGGTTTGGATCATCCAATCGATCCTGCTCAGTGGACACATTTGCAGTTTGGGCTATTTTCCGTTCCAACCAGTAGTCCACAACTGGTTCATCAAAGGCTGTGGTATGTGCTGTTCTGTCTGTGGGAAAGTGCATATAAAAGACCCCTTGCTGCTTATCGGAAAGAGTAGCCTATGTGGCAGCAGCGGGTTTCCTCCTAAGAAATATGTCAGAATGACCATATGTTTGACGTCCAATAGCCGATGATAAAAAATCAATGTGCTCTAGAGGCGTTGTTAAATAAAACAATCTTTTTGCCATCAGAGGTAAGTGGGTTGGCAGTGGAAATTCTCCATAGGACCTTTTTCACAGAACATGCAGCACAGTGTGCTATTGCCCAGATCATTAGTTCTTCCCACTGCCATCAGAGGGAGATGGGTTGGCAGTGGAAATCCTCTATAAGACCTTTTCCACAGAGCATGTAGTACAGCGTGCAACTAACCAAAGCATTTGTTATTCCCTCTTCCATCAGAGGGCGGTGGGTTGGTGGTGGAAATCCTCTATAAGACCTTATCCACAGAGCATGCTGTACAGTGTGCTGCTACCCATAGCATTAGTTCTTCCATATACAGTACAACCCTGTTAAACCAAGCTCGGTTAAACCAAATGATCGGTTAATCCAAACTTGTTTCGGCGGCCCGGCAAAATACTACCATTTGTCATATAAAAAAGTTGGTTGAAACAAAGTTGGTTAATCCCAAGTATCGGTTAATCCAAACAAAATTGTCAGCCCCATGCCACTTCCGGTACAGTTAAACCAAACTTTCATGTGGTTTAAAGGTCATCTAAGACTTTTTTTATATGATAAATGGTAGTATTTTGCCAGGTCGCCGAAAAAAGTTTGGATTAATCGATCGTTTGATTTAACCGAGGTTGGTTTAATGGGGTTAACTGTATATACATAAAAACCAATAATCATAGTGTCCACATACATTGTACATTCATAATGCACCCCCGTTTTTGCCAAAGGCAAGTCAAAGTCAAACCTCGGTTAAACCAATGATCGGTTAATCCAAACAAATTTCTAGGGTCCCTTCAAGTTTGGTTTGACGGGGTTATACTGTAAATGGATTTGTCAAATGGTAGTTAGTGAGTGTGATATTACAGTAGTATACCCAACAAAAATAAATATTGCCTTATTAGCATCGTGTATGGGTTGTATGCCCCACGAGACTACATTTTTTAGAACAGTCATAACAAGTTTTTATTTTTGTAAAGTAGTCAGATAGTATGATTTTGAGGAGACCAAGTAGTCCTCACTCGATGCCGTATTGGCCACTCTTGGCTGACTCATATATTTTTACTCAAGGGAGAAACTCCCACCCGAACCCGTACTGCCGACCCGCCATGCCCTCAAGTGCATTGGGTGTCAGTCACTGGGACACATTCTGCTTGAATGTGTAGATTCCATGCCTTGTGTAGATTGCATGGCCTTGTGTAGATGTCATGGCCTTGTGTAGATTTCATGGCCTTGTGTAGATGTCATGGCATTGTGTAGATATCATGGCCTTGTGTAGATGTCATGGCCTTGTGTAGTTGTCATGGCCTTGTGTAGATTTCATGGCCTTGTGTAGATTTCATGGCCTTGTGTAGATGTCATGGCCTTGTGTAGTTGTCATGGCCTTGTGTAGATTTCATGGCCTTGTGTAGATTTCATGGCCCTGTGTAGATTTCATGGCCTTGTGTAAATGTCATGGCCTTGGTTAGATTTCATGGCCTTGTGTAGAGTTCATGCCTTGTGTAGATTGCATGGCCTTGTGTAGATGTCATGGCCTTGTGTAGATTTCATGGCATTGCGTAGATATCATGGCCTTGTGTAGATTTAATGGCCTTGTGTAGATTTCATAGCATTGTGTAGATGTCCCCTGATGTCTAGATTTCATGGCCTTGTGTAGATTGCATGGCCTTGTGTAGATGTCATGGTCTTGTGTAGATTTCATGGCCTTGTGTAGATTTCATAGCCTTGTGTACATTTCATGGCCTTGTGTACATTTCATGGCCTTGTGTAGCTGTCATGGCCTTGTGTAGATTTCATGGCTTTGTG
Organism: Branchipolynoe longqiensis; assembly: GCA_030323885.1. NCBI lineage: Eukaryota > Metazoa > Annelida > Polychaeta > Phyllodocida > Polynoidae > Branchipolynoe > Branchipolynoe longqiensis. The sequence continues at coordinate 45,969,640 of CM059195.1, read as the reverse complement.
TAGATGTCATGGCCTTGTGTAGATGTCACAGGCTTGTGTAGATGTCATGGCCTTGTGTAGATTTCATGGCACCAACAATGTGTTAATGTAAATTGCATGGAAGACCTCTTTACCGATATAAAGCACAAACCAAATTTAAAGTTCCTAAGAACTGGACTGAATGTATCGCCCCATGTGATTTTTAACTATGTTTTCTGAGTTAAACCTTGCTGTCATGTGACACACATTTAACCGCTTCAAAAGTGCATCTCAGATCATTTTAGCTGTCATTTGACACAGATCTGACCATTTCAAATTTGTGTGTAAATTTCAAGGTGCTTAACAAAACTGACAGAGTAAATACTGCAAACTTTTCGCCATGAACGTGACAGCCCTTGCTGCCGACACGTCATTGAACCACTGGCAATCAATCAATCAAACTGAGTAGAATTTTGACAGATGTGAGTGTCACCCAGAAAGGAAATAAGTATTTCAGGATGTCTGATATATATATATATATATATATATATATATATATATAGTTGGTTGGTTGTTGGAGTTTTACATCCTAGTAACATCTAAGGTCATACCAGGACGGGTACCGACTTGTGACAGTGTGCACTCATAGCGACTTTATAGTGCTGCCCCACTGGGAAATCAGGTTGCTGGCACTATGACCCGATATCCCACTCAGTCACATTATCATGACACTGAGCTAACCAGTCCTTGCCCCATCCTATTAATCCTGAGCACCAGGCTAGGAAGCGACAAGTACCAATTTTGTAAGTCATTAGTTTGACTCGAGCGGGAATCGAACTCCCGACCTTTCGCACAGGAAGCTTGTGCTCTACCAATTCGACCACGGCATCTGGTTATATATGTATATAATGTTATGTATATATAGGAACATATATGTGTCTGTGTGTGCAATAACAAACATGTAGGTCAAATATTGATTTTGGATGGGTGGATACGCAGACGGAGAGAGTGGGTAGGTTCTGGCTGTCAGTGACTGAACAGCCTTAGAGGACACCAAGACCTCGCCATATTAACATGGCCGCATTCAGGGTACGCCTTGGAAATGTCTTGGAAATGTCTCGGAAACGTCTCGGAGACACCTTTTGGCTTATTTGCGTTCATGGTGCGTCTCGGAGACGTCTCGGAGACGCCTCTCATTTCAGACTGGAGACAAAAAGCGCCTAGAAAATGGCCACCGTATTCAGTGGTTTCAGCCAATTAGAGCACTTCTTTTCCATTGCAAAATGGCTGCCGCCTATGGGGGCGGCCATTTTGGAGGCGACAGACTGCTTTTACCGTTCAGACTAGTGTGACATCAGGGATTTCCCCGAGACGTCTTGGAGGCGTACCCTGAACCAGGCCCAGGTACATGGGCAGTTTGTTAAGTGGTGCATGAGGAGAATGCATCGAGCCCGTAATTAAGTTAGATTTATAAATACAACACAAAATTCACCCGGGAAACAGTTGCCCTCTCACTCCCAATGGAAGAGCATGGGACATAACAGTACAAACAACTGAAACAAATGACAAGCAACAAATGGGTCACACTGGGCCAAGGCAATATTTTGTTTATTTTATTTAATGATGCATCTAGAGCACATTGATTTTTATCATCGGCATTTCAACATTGGACATCAAAGATATGCTCATTCTGACACATTTCTTTGGAGGAAATCCACTGCCGCCACATAGGCTACTTTCCGATAAGCAGCAAGGGGTCTTTTATATGCACTTTCCCACAGACAGGACAACACATACCACATCCTTTGATGAACCAGTTGTGGACCACTGGTTGGAACAGAATATAGCCGAAACTGCAGATGTGGCCACTGAGCAGGATCGATAGGATGATTGACACCTTCACAGGTGGACACTCTACCACCTGAGCTACATCCCAGTCCCCTCATACAAGGCAATATATGCGTAAACACCTAAAATCTCAAATCCTATTGTTAAGATTATGCATTATTTAATCGCTGTTAGTTAAGCATATACATTTGTTAGAACTAGTCGAACAAGATGATGAAATGATGAAAAAATTGTTGGGGGGATAAATATTTTATTCATCTGAATACATATTTTGTCAGCGCCGGGGCACTGGTCTTCCAGCTGTTGGAGTGATCGCATTTGATCTGTACATAGTGGAAGTGGAATGTGTTGCATTGTGTGCAGCACAACCCATTCTGAACATAACAAGAAAGTGGGGGAGCAGCCTATGCTGCATAGTGTACAGCATAGGTACTCAACATAGTGCAAGGTATATGCATCAAGATAGAGTGTGCAGTAATTTACACTAGTGGTTAAATCATATGCTGTGTTTGTATATCAGTTAGATTTGGTTTTAATAATGGTTAGTCTTTTAATAGTGCCATGTTGTGCATGTATAGTGGTTTATATTGTGTGCATTGCTGGTTGAAGATGTAGTTATTCAGTGGTGGTAATGGATCTTGAGTAGTGGCAGTGGGTCTCGAGTCATTGAGTTATAATAGTTGTTTGTCAAATGTGGATATCAGCTGAAACATCGTAATGTACTGTACCGTACAGAGTCGATATTTATGATTCTATGTAAACAACAACACGGCGGAGTCTATATAAAAGATTCATCCCATACTTGTAGTAGAGGGGTGAACGGCAACATAGGCTAAACACAGGCGAAAATAGCTTTAGTATGGAACCGGAAGTAGAATACCTAGTTCCAGTATCAAATGGCTACTTATATCGGCACAGAGTTGGTGAAATGAAAGAGAATGCAAAAAGCTAAGATGATGGTGATTTCACGCCATTCATTTCACTTTTAAAGTATGTTAAAGTATATGTTTCATTATATTTTTCAAATCAGATGTAGCGGATAAATATGAAGATGTATGTGAAGAATATATTGTGCTTCTTAAATTAAGAATTTATCAGCTCAGTTCATTTCCCCACAATGTCAAAATGTATTGCCAGCTTTTGTATAAGGTAGTTTTTCACCCCTACTGTAAGTACAGGGTGATCTTTTATCTAGCCGGACTCCAGTGAGGGACAATGAAATCGAAACCAATTTCATAAGCGATGCTGCAATGGTGTAATTTAGAGATTAAGAATATAAACTGTATGTCATAAGATAAAAGAATGCATCTCTCATCATGGACCACGTAACAAACTGCCCATGTACCTGTTGCTATAACGGCACTTTCTTTATAGAGCAACAGCAAGACCGCCTCCAGTGCTTGCTTCCCCTACTGCTTACGCTGTCACTATCAGCATCTACATAATGGTGCTGTCACATTACGACGCATCGCGCAAATGTACATCGATGTATGTGATTTTTTGCTGATACGTTGGGATACATCGTTACGCGTGCGTTAGGCGCTCGTTGGTATATGTCAATGTACGTCGACATTCGCCGAGATACGGCGTTGCACATCAGGGGGTCGGCAAAGTTTTGCGCATGCACAAAACCTTCAAGGTACGACAACTTTCGACAACGTGTGGATTTTACGTCCGCCATATGTTATGTATGCGCTAGGCATATGTCACTGTACGTTAGACATACATTAGTCAAACGTTGTTCACTACGTTGCACTATGTTGACCTATTTTAAAGGCAGTGGGAATGTACATTCCACATACTGACAACATACTGACAAAGTATGGATAATGTATGCCTAACATATGTATAACGTACATTTAGCATTTCTCCAGCGTGTCTTGATGTATGTAACATATGACGTGTAGGTCTGGTGATCAAATAACGTATATAACGTTCACCAGCATTCTGTGAACGTACAGTGAGTGTAATATTTCGCCGGGAGGTGCGTTAGCCATATGTTGGTCATACGTTGGCCATACGCTGTCTATGCGGTATTTATACGTCCAACTTTGCCCCCGACACTGAAAAGTTTGAAGTTTCTCGACGTAAAAAGTGATTTTACGCATTGACGGCGCGCTGGTGAGATGCGTCGTAATGTGACAGGGCTTTAAGACTAGCGATCACAAACCTAACGGGTCTGTGCCTCTACGTAATGATATATTGATGAGCTACAGCTTAGTATAAACATCGCAGTGAGCTATTCACCAAAGCCTCCCTGTACTCCTGTATATGTCACTTAGTGAGTGTTCTATATTCGTCAGTCTAATGCATCATATTCTGTGGTACAGGGCGCGGTGGCCGAGTCGGTAAAGCGCAGGCCTCCCATGCAGGAGATTGGGGGTTCAATCCCCGTGGAGTAAAACCAATGGCTTATAAAAATTAACACTTGTCACTTGCTAGCCTGGGGCTCGATATTAAAAAGGATAGGGCCGGGTGTGGTTGGCTCAGTGTCAGGATAATGTAACTGGGTGGGATATCGGGTCATGGTGCTGGTGGCCTGATTTCCCAGTGGGACAGACCTATAAAGTCGTCATGAGTGTGCACTGTCACAACCAATCATATTCTGGGCAAAATATGTAGATAACTGATTATGCAGGGTCACAATATCGGCGTTTTTAATAATTGTAATAATTAATAATTGAATAATTCTAGTAATTAATAATTGATTGATTGAATGCATGGTTGGTTTTTCTTTTAAGCCGTGTCGGCAGCACACTCAGGTCATATCCACAGGGAGGAAATTAATAATTGAAACATTCCAATGGTTAAAGCTGCATAGTCCGATTGAAAGCATCACAGTTTCAAAACCAAAGCGGTGACCTAGATTTGATTCCACATATTTAACTTAGATACCAGTGTACTTATTAAGCATTTATTAAGCATTTGTTGCTGCGTAGAAGGGCATAATAAGTCAATTTACTAGAACTTGTTACTATTGAAGCCAATGGTGTCCGAGTTTTGGTGTGCTTGCCAAAATTAATTTGGTATGTCTGCTTTTCAAACATCTAAAAAGTTAGCCATGTAAAATAAAAGTTACTTCGAAGTAAAGTAAGATAGATTATAATGATCGACCTTATATATTTATCTCAGAAAATACCAAAATCTCAAAACACTCAGACTATGCAATTTTAATAACTGAATAATTAAGCAATTTGAAAATGAGATTGTTCAGAAGGAAATAATATTTACTAAAAGAGAAAAATGAAGAAATGTTTAAAGAATATGGAAACCACTTTGAAAGCCATGTTATAACCATGCGATATACATATATATATGGTATATAAGCCATTATACAAGTATAATAAGCCAGAAGATCCGTCTACTCCACAGACACTAAGTCATTGGCTGGTCACCTACTCATTAGGTCATCTACTAGTGCCTCATGACCTGAGCATATGGCGCCACCTGCTCGCTCATGCCTCAGCAGCCATTGGACTGTGCCACTGAAAATGTATCATGTCCCCTAGCCAGAGAATATATCTTTTCTACCCACTATCATATTCTCCTTGTTCCTTATTTATGTAGGTAGCTATTATATATATATATATATATATGTATATACATATGAAGTGGGCGAGCCTTCTCGCCTTGTGATATTTGCGAGCTTGTGCCGATTAACCCGTATTTGGAAATGCGGCTACTCGCCATGGCCGACTCGCAATTGCCAACATTTGCGAGGCCCTGGGTTTCCGGCCATAAAGCGTTGCTAGGAGACGTTAATGGCGACTCTTCTGGCAGCGAGAGGAGGTCGGGCGTTCGGACCCAGACCCATCGGACGTGTTCATGCACGCTCTGATGTTTTAGCCGAGATTTAGGCTCTTATTGTCGAAATTCTAATCTTGTGTTAACTTAATGATATGGGAGGGGATTTAATAGTTTATAAACGACATGTTGCTATGATATTCTGTTAGTTTTGGTTAAGAATAAAGCCGTGAGCTCTTGGAAAGGTGAATTGGAACATTCCTTGCATTCTTTACTATTCTCCAGTCTTCTTGTAGATTAACCGCTATGGTCAAAGTTGATATTCAATTGCTTTATATATAATTAAGGGACTTATCCTGGACTTATCGAAGGATGATAAAAATATCATGGACAAAGAAGATCACCAACAAAGAAGTTCTCAGAAAAATTAAAAATAAGAAAAGCTTGTTTGCCACTATACAGACAAAGAAACTTATTTATTTTGGCCACATCATTCGTCAGAGTTCAATATACCGTACATTGTTGGAAGGGAAGGTGAATGGCAGCAGAGGGAGAGGGAGACCAAGAACATCATGGTTTACAAATATTTCACAGTGGACAGGCTTGAATTATTCACAGTCTATCAGAACAGCACAACATCGGGACAAGTGGAGAACCATTGCATCCAACCCTCGACTAGAGGATGGAACTATTGATTGATTGATGCCTAATAGGCCTTATGCAGCTACTTAACCCATCTGCGGGAAGATTATAACAGACATATTAACAGAATTAAAGTAGAGTTCTTTTGGCTAAAATATGACAGTAACTTAGGCTGATTATCAGTGACAGTGGCAGCAACACTAGCGCGTCTGCTTAGTTCTGGATCAATTTAAACATATTAAAATACACCATCAAGCAGGGAGGACAGCCAGTTAGTTGAAATAACTAAGTAAATGCTTTAGGCTGATAAATACGAGAATGGCAAAAACCCATATTTAGATGATACTATGGCTGGTCGCCCTTAGCCCGGGAATGACAACAACGGCGACGGACTACCTGCAGACGGGACGAGAGGCAGCGGTGGCCCGCGGCAGGCCCGGGAAATTCACATGGAAATAATTATATAAATTAACACAAAGGCTCGCCTTAAGTGGGGGTGGAATAGCCCGACGGGTAAACATATATATATATAGCCTGACAAAATTATTGGCCACATTGTGTGGCTGGCCGCTTTATACAGGGAACTAAATAAGGGGGAATATGGCACGTCAATGGCAAAGCGCTTTATGGATTATGGGATGCCCCCAACGCCGTACTGAACAATGAGTCACTCCCTGCTGAACATAAAAAAGCGAGTCAAGCTAACAAAAGCCTCAATGACTCATTGCTGAAATGTTCTGGTGTCACTAGACTCGAATCATAGGATCTTCACCAAGCTCTACTTGAAAGGAATGGACTGTTCCAGCGATTCAAAAATATGTCTCTCAGTGTGCACTGTCACAAGTCGGTACCCATCCTGATATGACCTCAGATGTTGCCAGGACGTAAAACTCCAACAACCAACCAATATTCTACCATATGACGTCATCTAAGCACTTCTAGTTCTACGCATGCATGCCTCACTTATGGAATTTAAACCGGAAGTGGTCACCATACTTGTTTAAATAGACTACATCACCATTCCAGCCTCACGGTGCATTGTGGGATGCGTGGAAGAAAAACAAACCCGTGAGAAGCACATGGCTAATGCTAAGACGCCGCACCTAGTTTCAGCTCATTTCAGCTCTTCTTTGAAAGATATAATAAATTAAGATATTAATCTTTTATCCAGCATTGCATTTACATCAATATAATCAGCACATCATATGTCATGTGCATTTAGATTTAGACAAATCTGGGCACTCAGACTAGTGTTAGAGCCATAGCCAGAGTCAGTTTGATTTATTTTATTCATGTTTTTTATTTATATCCTATGGTTAATGACAAATATAGAACTAGAAAATGAGTAGGGTTAATCAGATATTAGTTATATATTTCTCGGAAAAAAGTCTCTGTTGACACATTTGGCATTTTAATATTTAGAACAAGAATTAATAATGGTGATGTGGATAGCAGCCTTAAAGTGACTGATTGTTTTGTGTGGAATTGTACTTTTCTTAGCTCAAAATGTTAAACTATGGCTAGTTTTGTCTTAGACATATTCATCAGATGATTATATTGCATTTGTGCATACATGTTTATGCCAAATTCTTATGTATTTCTATTAATTTTGAATAAAATCGAAGTTTTTCACTATGCATATCGGCTAACTCAATGGCTGTACACATTTGCTTTGCTGCCAACGCCGTTTTTAGCGCATGCGCAGTCGGAACGGTGATCTCATCTATTCCGGTCATTTCCGGGTTCGGCTGTGTGAGTGAGATGTGGGGGGAAGGTGTGGGGGAGGAGGGAGGAGGGGGGGGGGGACTGTCACAAACAGCCCCCTAAAATAAAAACTTGAGTAAATTGATTGAAGAGCCGACATCGGATACGAGGCTATTGTTTCGGAATCTGCCATCGTCGCTATCTCAAGCACATACTCCCTGTAAGATTCACTGATAAGGCTGGTTTTACTTCTTTATTTGTGTATTTATTTATTTATTTATTTATTTATTAAAGTTGCATAGTCCGATGCTTTTGAGTTTCTGTCATTTTTCTGCGACAAATATATTAGATTGATCGCTATAATCTACTTTACTTTACATTTAAGTAACTTTAATTTTTATTGGCTAACTTTTGAGATATTTGAAGTGCAAACATGCAAAATTTATTTTCCCACGCACGCCAAAACCACTGACACCATAGGTAGTAACAGACTGTATTAAATTGACTCAGTCTTCCCTTCGATGTGGGAACAAATGTTTAATAAGTGCATCAGTATCTAAGTTAGATGTCTAAATTAAATGTAGACGATTGTTTTGGTTTTGAACATTTAAAGCTTAATCCGACTATGCAGCTTTAAGAACGGGTAGCTGATATGGCCCAAAGAAGGGAGAATCGATTTGTACTGATAAGATTCTGTATTTACCAACGTGAGTAATCAGTGGAGCACTAATAGTGGCGTTTATTCATGTGAATCTCCGTTATCTGGATTGGGCGCGGAGTGGGGGGGGGGGGCGAGGGGGGGGGGGGGGGGCGGGGACGGGGGGGGGGGGGGGGGATAGTATAGCAGCCAATGGAAGTATCCATCACACCGGGCGCGGTGGCTGAATCAGTAGAGCGCGGGCGTCGCGAGCGGGAGATCGAGATGTAGAATCTAAGGCCCTAACACCGATTGGTGCACAGGACGCTAGCGCCATGACCTGATTCATATCCCACTCAGTCACATTATCCTGACACTAAGCATACCAGTTCTTGTCATTTCTTAATAATGCCAAGTGCTAGGCTAAGGAGCGACTAGTATTAATTTTGTAAATCACTGGTTTGACTCGACCGAGAATCGAACTCTTGATCTTCCTCACGGGAGGTCTCCGCTCTACCGATTCTGCCAGTGCCACGTGCTGTGGGAGCAGACAGTAAATGCCCTGTTTGTGTTAAGCAAATATGGGGTTTGCAGTCCTAGGGTTTCAAACATCCATATTGCTACAGGCATCCCAGAGGTTAGGCGGCTGTCTGTACGCTTGTTGGAGTTTTACCCCCTAGCAACATCCCACGACCTACCAGCACGGGAGGCGGACGCTCAACTCATTCGGTCATTGCGTCATCGCGTCTGGTTACGTATTACATCCACGTCCACAATTTTAACAAATAAAAATAAAACAATTTTAAACACCCACACGACCCTGATTTTTATTTCAAAAGGACGATCACCAATATTTTGTTTTCATTTGGCTTAACAGAAAGTGCCACTAAAACCAAAATAACCTGTGCACTAATTTAATGCTCGGATCTGTGGCTGTGTACGTCGGCTATGAGGAAAACAATACAGACAAAGTGAAAGGAAGAGAGTAAAGTATAAGAGAAACACAGAGTCCAGCCCTACCGATTCCATATACATATTTGTGGTATTCTCTGTGGCGGAGTGGTTAGAGTGTCTGACTTGTTTCTAGGTGGGACTCGTAATCTGAAGGTCAGTGGTTCAATTCCCCATGGCCCCTACCTCTGCCGATTTGGATTTCCACCGCTGTGTATAATCTACAGTGTCATCAAAGGCCAGTTCATACCATGTCTATGTGGTGTGGGAGGTTAAAAATCCCTTGAGTTGGTAAAAGAGTAGGCTCTGGCTTTCTATCGACAAACTGTTTAATGGTGAAAACCCATGACAGGCAGTATAAATCTTCAAGAAGAAAAAAAAACACAACAACAATTAATACAATGACAGCAGCCTACCAATGTAGTGTGGCTGGTGTTTATGTTATTTTTCTTCAGATGTAGCCATTCCTTAGAAGGCTACATCCATGTGCATGTCAGAGTGGAATTTGCTGAGCAATTATAGTACATTGCTTACGCTGGCCAAGTTGCATGCCACTGCCAAGGTAAGTTCCACATAAGGGTGTTTTATGGGGTAGAAGCAGCAACAGACGTTTTGTTTAGATCTGTTTCCATTACTCTGATTAAATCTCAACATGACAGTGGCATCATTAGAAAAGAGTTAATTTGTCTACTTACTCCCAGAACACACTTCAATTATATACATATATGTAGATATACACAGAGACACATATATATATATAATATACATGTTGCTTATTGGAAAGAGTAGCCTATGTGGCGGCAGCAGGTTTCCTCCAAAGAAATATGTCAGAATGACCATATGTTTGACGTACAATAGCCAATGATAAAAATGAATGTGCTCTAGAGGCATCGTTAAATAAAACAAGCGTTATTTTTATAATGTACATGTATACATATATAGTATGCATATATAGTATACGTCTCCCACTTTGTTACCAAATCGGTAGAGCGCGGGCATCACGTGTGGAAGGTCGGGAGTTCGGTTCCCGGTCGAGTCAAACCAATGCCTTATAACAATTTATACCTTTCACTTCCAAGCCAGGTGCTCAGCATTATCAGGATAGGGAAATTACTGGCTTAGCTCAGTGTCAGGATAATGTGACTGAGTGCGACATCAGGTCATGGTGCTGGCAGCCTGGTTTCCCAGTGGGGCAGCACTATAATAAAGTCGCCATGAGTGTGCACTGTCCCAAGCCAGTACCCATCCTGATATGACCCTATGTAAAAATTGAATCCACTACTCAACTAATCCACTCGTTGTGGTCAACCAATTTTGTAAAAAAAAAAAAAGGCTAAGGCTCGAATCTGTAGCTCTGTAGACAGGCTATAGTGAAATCAATACAGTCAAAGATAAAGGAAGAATATTAAGTGTAAAGAAGAAGAGAGAGTCAAGCCCTCTGGTTTATTAATTATATGGTTACATGGGTTCATTGTACAGTATAACCCCACCCCTTTCCCCCAATGGAAAACAAGCATTATTGGCCCTACCAATAGGGATCCAGCATTCCTAGTCCCCATGGCTACCAGTGATCTGCCCACCACCACCAAGCTGTATGGCCCCATGGCCACCACCATCCTTGCCCTTTGAGTGTGGTGATCACTATCCCAGCAGAGGGGGTAGGCCCTGAGTACACTCACATCCAAACCTGCCAGCACCACTATGTCTATTTATATCCAACTCAGGCACCATCAACCCATACATATATATATATATATATATATATATATATATATATATATATATAAAGTCAGGCTAAGTGAAAAGAAGAGGGTGAGACGGGAGGTTGGTGAACAGCCTAATTTATTCGATAAGGCTCTTGGCCGAGCAATAAACGCCCTACCTATACAAAGCTTAAAAGTAAAAATAGATGTGTAGTGGGCGAGGTAAGCGGCTACAGTGCGCTCAGTAGAAGGTGGGGGGAGGGGCAGCAGCAAAGCAGCGTACTGGCCCGCAGCAAATATATAACATGCACAAGAAATAATTACCAAATCATAGCATAATAAATAATCATTATTATAAGATACCTTCACCCACCAGTTTATATTTATATAATAGATTATATCACACATAAAGTCAGGCTAAGTGAAAGGAAGAGGGCGAGACGGGAGGTTGGTGAACAGCCTAATTTATTCGATAAGGCTCTTGGCCAAGCAATAAACGCCAAACGGGCCCGCTAAACTGGGCCCGCCCCACCAACCACCCCTCCGACCTAGATCATCGACAAAGCAGCCGCGGCACAGAAGTCATTACTATCCTTTCTTGCAATGGGGTCTTCAAGTAGGAGTAGACCGTGTCAGAGGCCCAATCACCCCTGACCTTAATCTCCTCGATAGAGGCGCCTGACATGGCCAAGTATGTACAACCTCCCCTTCTGAGGGAATGCGAGGTAAAATGCTCCTCACCAAGGCCTGCCCTATTCGAAAAATAGGTAAAAATAGATGTGTAGTGGGCGAGGTAAGCGGCTACAGTGCGCTCAGTAGAAGGTGGGGGGAGGGGCAGCAGCAAAGCAGCGTACTGGCCCGCAGCAAATATATAACATGCACAAGAAATAATTATCAAATCGTAGCATAATAAATAATCATTATTATAAGATACCTTCACCCGCCAGTTTATATTTATATAATAGATTATATCACACATATACATGCACCTGGACACGTACACCGATCAGTAATAGAACATTTGCATTCCCTCCTATGCCATATATCGGAATATTTTACACTTAGATATTGCCAAGACGTAAAAATCCAACAACCAACCAACCAACTCCACCTCTGTACATGTCTGATGATGTCCTTGTCCAAACAGTAAAGTCATCTCTATACCCCGGACACCCGGGGAACCTTCATAGAGGTAAAGCAACACGCCCTGAGCCATTAGCGACTTCCATCTAAGGGCGGAGAGATTGGGCTCCTCAATGTGCCTGGTGTCGGAGTTTAAAATGGTACCCGGTTTAAAACGGTTTTTTTCGCAATGCGCATGCACATGCATTTCTTCCTGATTGAGATTGTACCCATGTTTAATAACTTATTAATTGCACGTTAACTTGTTAAGTGCAGATGATAATATATATTATCAAGCGTAAATCAGGTGTAAATGATTCCTGAAGGAATCTTTGTACTTGAGCTCCTCTACCAACAGAAGCAAGCCAGAAATTAAGACAAGATTTCAGGCTTGCTATTCGACTTTGATGCATGCGCATTGTGAAAAACCCCGTTTTAAACCGGGTACCCTTTCCAACTGCGACACCGGCATGCACTGCGGCGATGCGAAGACACACGAATTAGGAAAGCACAGTGGAAACGCGTCAACAGTCATGTGACTGAAGCGGGTATGAATAAGACTTTGAATAAAGAGAGGGTGGATGTGAGGAAGTGTGAGGAAGGGGAAGGCCTGATGTGATTTAATAAAGCGGTGTTCACCCAATAAAATATTCATATTTCTTATATATATATATATATATATATATATATATATATATATCTATATATATATATCAATTATATATATATCATTATTAAATCAAATATGCCTTTTTCTTATATTTATATATATATATAATAAGTATATATCTATATATATCAATTATATATATATAATGATTAAATCAAATATGCCTTTTTCCTATATTTATATATACATATATATCAATTATATATATCATTGTAAAATCAAATATGCCTTTTTCTTATATTTATATATATATATATATCAATTATGTATATATACTTATTAAATCAAATATGACTTTTTCTTATATTTATAAATATATATCTATATATATATATCACTTATGTATATATAATTATTCAATCAAATATGCCTTTTTCTTTTATGAATATATATCTGGGCAGAGTGAGTGAGCGCTGCCGGACAAGTTACAGCATTTGAAGGCAGGGGGCGACACAATCGGCCCGGTTGCATAATAGATGAACAATTCAATAACAGCTTCTGTAGCTTCCAATTAATTATACTTGTATAATGCTTATACACCACATATCTAAAAGAAAAAGGCGTATTACATTTTCTTTTAGAAATATATGGATAGTGATAAACCCGTTATCACATGTAAAAAGACATAGAGTGGGTTCCACTCCCCCCCCCCTCCCCGGGGGTGGGTGGTGGGTGGGTACCAGCATGCACCTCTCAGCTCCTACAAGAGGTCTCTCCTCCACTGGCTCGGAGGAAATAAAAAGGCATACTTGATTTAATATATTTGTGTTGGATAAGAATTCATTAATGGCCTAATAGAAGAATTCATCATACCTGCTGTCATTACTGAGGACGGGGTGGGGGGGGGGGAAGCCAGTGAAGCAGCCACGCCCACCTGTCAATCACACATTCACGCCTGTGTTCTCTGTGGCAGAGTGGTTAGAGTGTCTGACTTTTTTCTAGGTCGGACTCCTAATCTGAAGGTCGGTGGTTCGATTCCCCGTGCCCCCATCTCTGCCAATTTGGATTTCCACCGCTGTGTATAACTTACAGCGTCATCAAAGGCCAGTTGCTCTCCTACCATGTCTATGTGGTGTGGGAGGTTAAAAATCCCTTGGGTCGGTAAAAGTGTAGACTTGGGCTTTCCATCGACAAACTGTCTAATGGTAGAAACAAGCCTATTCAGGCTTATCCATGATAGGCAGTATAAATCTTCAACAGCAACAACTCTTCTTGCGGCTCCTACCTTTCCACTACCTTTTCACTCTTCCACTGACACCCATCAGCTGCGCATCTCTTCTTGACATAACTCATTAATGACAATCATTAGCCGCAGTAGAGCTAATGATTGACAGGGCAGTCACCATGGCAATTTCCTACCCAGTGTTTATAAACTTGCAACACATGGCCAGAAACCACTTGGTGCCATTTAGTAAGTGTCCCAATTTGTGGGGACGGGAGAGGACTATAAACATTGACACAGGCAGAAGCACCATGTGTCCTCCTGATATACAACACGTGCCCCAAATAAGGGTGGAGTGGAGCCCCGGGTCTTAATTGGCAACCGACCGGTTCGTCCGGTCACTGAGATTGCAGCCTTTAAGTCAAGTATCGCATAATTGAAAAACACGAGACCGACATGTATATAGTGGCATTTATTCTTGTTGTCAGAGTTACAGGTTGTAGTTAGTTTAATGTATGAGGCTCCCAGATGCTTAACCCTATGAATCTTACTCTAAGCTTGGGTGGGTGGGATGGTAAATTTGGTGAGCCTATCATATACATCTTGATGGTTAGAGCGCTAAGGACTAAGTGATTTGAAACTGCTCATAGCAGTTACTAAAGCATTACATAGGTGACTCAATAGTCAGCAGCTGGCAGATGGTGATAGTTCAAGTCCTTTGTCGCTAGGTGGCAGCAGCTAAGGAGTCTATAGAAAGAGTATTGTCAATCTCGAGTATTGAATGACCCATGTTTAAGTACACATGAACAATGTTCACCATTCCACTTAGACCTGAAGTGGATTTGGTTCTGGGCAAGTTTTGGGTTTGCGGGATCTGTTTCCGGAAATGGCCAGTTTGACGCGACTGACTCCTGCAAACAGCTAGTTTGTGTGACAGCATTCCCACATCCTCCCTAATATAATCGAGAGTGACTCTTCGTTCTTCGCTAGGCCACCAGAGCATTCGCCAGACTATATAAGGCATGACATCAAGCAGCCCTGGGGAATCGAACCGCGTTTGTCTTCAGCGTTGCTTGTTCTTTCTCCCCAGAGATTTAGCCTTACAGATCGTATTTGGTATTGACCAGCGCGCCCGTCGTTCATTTCCTCATTGATTTGTACCGACCAGCTCTAGAGGAGCACTCAACTGCATATTGCGCTTAAAATATAATAATGCTGATTATGCTTTGATATGCAAGGCTTGCGCTTACTTTGCCACCTGACTGTTTGTGTCAGTGCGATGACCTGAGAATGAGCAACGCTTAAAGGCTTACGAACAGCATTAGATGTATATCTATGTATCTATGCATATCTATATATGAAGAGTTCAGGCGCAAAACCCAGGAGCATAAATTTGATATATTTTATGGGATAGATTAAATACATGTAGTATTGCTAACATACCTAACGCACATCTGCAACAACAATATTGCTACCAATAAAAGAATTAATTATCACCATAATAACATGGAAACCAAATATGTGGTGCCCAGTTTTAGAGAATGACCCATATGCACTCACCTGCCGAATGCTCCACTGCCGCTACCAATTTAGCTACTTCACTGGCTATAATCAATAATTGCTCCTCCGAAAGCCTGAACGCATTGCGAACAGCTTCTTGGTGTATATATATATATATTAGACTAGGCAATATAATACCTGATCCATGGCCTAATATAATATTATGATGATATAAGGAACATCCCTTACATGGCTTTATACTCGCATAATTCTTATACATTACATATATATATCAGAGATTCAAAACCATCGGCCCATGCAACTTGAAGTGGTGGTGGGGTAGAGAGGGGGACACACAAAGGCCTTATCTGACCAATGGCCTAATACAATAATAAATGGGTTAAATGACCACAGAGGTGGTCATTTGCTGTCATTACTGGGGACGGGGGGAGCCAGTGATGCAGCCACGCCCACCTGTCAATCACACACCCACCTCCTGCAAGGAGGCCCATGCCTCATTAGCCAATCACAGGCTCCCTCTGCCCCACTCTTCTTTCGGCTCCTACCTTCCCCGACCTATTCACTCTTCCACTGACACCCGTCAGCTGCACATCTCTTCTTGACATGACTGTTTGATTTATGTCACTCCTTGATTAACTTTCCCGTTCATAACAAACGTTGTTGATATGTTGCTCATGATTACATTACTTTCTCGCATAACTTCATGCTCCTGTTAGACTTCGCCTGCGGGCCTGCTCAACAATGAATAATGTAAACAAAAAGCGTCGCTGGAGTAGATTGTCATGAGAATAAAGTTATGTCATTCCCATCCCTGCTTCCTCATTTATTCCTGCCCAGGCCAGTAATGACATGTATACAGACTATTCCAGACCCATTGCCTAATACAATAATTAAAACACATGCAGACAGGCTATACCTGACACAAGACCTTATACAATTATTAAAACACATGCAGGCAGATTATACCTGACACATGACCTAATACAATAATTAAAACACATATAAACAGGCTATTCCAGACACATGACCTGATACAATAATTAAAACACATGCAGACAGACAGTAACTGACCCATGGCCTAATAGAATAATACACACACCTGCAGACAGACTATACTTGATCCATGCCTAATAAAATTATTAAAACACATGTATCCAGACTATACCAGACCCATTCCCTAATACAATAATTAACACACATGCAGACAGGGTATTCCTGAGACATGACCTAATACAATAATTAAAACACATGCAGACAGGCTATTCCTGACACATGACCTAATACAATAAATAAAACACATGCAGACAGGATATGCATGACACATGACCTAATACAATAATTAAAACACATGCAGACAGATTATGTGTGGGACATGACCTAATACAATAATTCAAACACATGCAGACAGATTATACATGACACATGACCTAAGAACCTAAGACAATTATTAAAGCACATGTAGACAGGCTGTTCCTGACATATCACCTAATGCAATAATTAAAACACATGCAGACAGGCTATTCCTGACACATGACCTAATACAATAATTAAAACAGATGTAGACAAGCTATTCCTGACACATGACCTAATACAATAATTAAAACACGTCCAGACAGGCTATTCCTGACACATGACCTAATACAATAACAAAAACACATCCAGACAGACTATTCCTGACACATGACCTAATAAAATAATTAAAACACATGCAGACAGACTATACCTGACAAATGACCTAATACAATAAATAAAACAGATGCAGACAGGCTATTCCTGACACATGACCTAATATGATAATTAAAACACATGTAGACAGGCTATTCCTGACACATGACCTACTACAGTAATTAAAACACATCCAGACAGACTATTCCTGACACATGACCTAATACAATAATTATAACACATGCAGACAGGCTATTCCTGACACATGACCCAATACGATAATTAAAACACATGTAGACAGGCTATGCCTGACCCAGGCTATGCCTAATACAATGATCAACAAACATGTAGACAGGCCATTTCTGACTCATGGCCTAATACAATAATTAAAAACAGATGAAACTGGAGCAGATAGGCTATATCCGGAGGGGACCAGTCCAATTCCGGTTCTACATCACTCATCACACAGCGCTCTTTCTTACCCGCTCCTCCTCCTGTAGACAAGCCGGTCGGGATTATCCCCTAATATCACCACATCCGCGTCAACCTCTACAGACGATCAGGCGGGGATTAGGAGGGGATTAGGTGGGGATTCGGTGGGGATTCGGTGGGGATTGGGTGGGGATTAGGTGGGGATTAGGTGGGGATTAGGTGGGGATTAGGTGGGGATTAGGCGGGGATTAGGTGGGGATTAGGCGGGGATTGGGTGGGGATTAGGTGGGGATTAGGTGGGAATTAGGCGGGGATTAGGTGGGGATTGGGTGGGGATTAGGTGGGGATTAGGTGGGGATTGGGTGGGGATTAGGTGGGGATTAGGTGGGGATTAGGTGGGGATTAGGTGGGGATTAGGTGGGGATTAGGTGGGGATTACGAGGGGCTTAGGTGGGGATTAGGTGGGGATTGGGTGGGGATTAGGTGGGGATTAGGTGGGGATTAGGTGGGGATTAGGTTGGGATTAGGCGGGGATAAGGAGTGGACATAGGCGGGGATTAGGAGGGGATTAGGTGGGGATTAGGTGGGGATTGGGTAGGGATTAGGTGGGGATTAGGTGGGGATCAGGTGGGGATTACGAGGGGCTTAGGTGGGGATTAGGTGGGGATTGGGTGGGGATTAGGCGGGAATTAGGAGTGGACATAGGCGGGGATTAGGAGGAGGATTAGGAGGGGATTACGTTGGGATTAGGTGGGGATTGGGTGGGGATTAGGTGGGGATTACGATGGGCTTAGGAGGGGCTTAAGCGGCTATTAAGCTGGGATTTGGCAGGGATTTGGGGAGGATTAGATGGGGATTATGAGGTGATTAAGTGGGGATTAGGAGGGGATTAGGAGGGGATTAGGAGGAGATTGGGCGGGGATTAGGAGGGGACTAAGCGCAGATTCGGTCGGGATTAGGCGGGGATTAGGCCAGGAGAAGTTGTAAGAGGGAGGGGGGGGGTGGGGAGGGTTATCCGCGTGGCCACACCTTATCAGATATTACTACAGTATATTTAATAGAAGTGATGCCTACCTACACAATGGTTCTGGATGTCCCCGCTAGGAGCGCGCTGGCGCATACACATGTACATACAGCCGTAGTACTGCTCCAGGGTTCCGGGCTCATTTATACAGCGTGAACAGCGCGCGGCCACCACGCCTCCTCCTCCTCCTCCTCCTCCTGCTCCACGGTTTTGAATGTGAATCCAGTCACGCAGCTTCTTCCAACACCTCCGCCATCAATAGATCACCGGCGCGCCCCCTTGCGGTGTGTGTGTGTGTGTCTGTAATGGATAGAGCCCATCATCACCGGCTCCACCAGTGCGTGATGTGTGTATGTTAGTGTTACCGGGTAACCTCAGCTGCGAGTCGGCTCCATTAATAGTTCATGGGTCCAGGTCCGTCTGAGTGGCGTGTGCCAGTCTGTCTGTCTGTCTGTAGGTATGTGTAGGCGCTGTTTTGTTGGGGTTTTTCTTCTTCTTCTCTTGCTCTAGATAGATATTATTAATATTATTAATATTATTATTATGATTAGAGTGTTTCAATTGAGTACTGGTGATGCTTAATGCGCGACACATTCCTCCAGTACATCAGTCCCACAGCTGACTCGCCCTATCCTGTTCTGTCCTGTACTATCCTGTCCTGGAATGTTTTATCGTGTCCTGTCCTATCCTGTTTTGTCCTATCCTGGTCTGTGTTATTCTGGTCTGTGCTATCCTGTCCTGTTTCTATCCTGGCCTCTGCTCTCCTGGCGTGTGCTATCCTGCCTTGTGTTATTTCTGTCCTGTGCTATCCTGTCCTGTTTCTATCCTGGCCTGTACTATCCTGGCCTGTGCTGTCCCGGCCTGTGCTATCCTGCCATTTGCTATCCTGTACTGTGCTATCATGACATGTCCTATCCTGTTCCTATGTTATCCTGTTCCTCTGTTATCCCGTTATGTCCTATCCTGTTTTAATATTATCCTGATCTGTCCTATGCCAGCCAAGCAGTGGATGCCTCAGGAGCACTGACACAAGTCAAGTCATATCCTGTTCTATCCTGTTCCAATACTATCCTGCTCTGTCCTATGCCAGCCAAGCAGTGGATGCTTCATGAGCACTGATCCAAGTCCGATCCTGTCCGGTCCTATCCTGTTCCAATCCTATGCTGCTCTGTCCTATGCCAGCCAGGCAATGGATGCTTCACGTGCACTAAAAATGATACAAGTCACGTGTTTAAATATGTGCTATATACATATGAAACCGATCATAAATATCTCAAGCTAAAGAAAAGCGTCAGCAGAGAAAAAAAGATTGTCTTCTTCATCTACCAGACTCTCCCCGACTGCAGCAACAAACACATGTCCAATGTGTGCGACTACACATTCCGAGCACAATTTGGACTCATCAGTCATTGAGGAGTGATGAGTTCCCACCAAATGACGAGTCGTCGCCACCGATAGACAACCAAGACGTACATATATATAGTTCCTCCTGCGTGAATGGCCTGAGTCGGCGCGATACACTAGACCCTTAAAAGGCTGCGCGCGCATGCGCACACACTGGAGAAGGCCTGGAGGAGACAGACGCTGCGCTGCCTCCGCTCCACACGACGCCCTGCGTGGAACTGACTGGAGGGGGAGGAGGAGGAGCAGGCGCAGGAGGAGGTGGTGGAGGAGGAGGAGCAGAAGCAGGAGGAGGTGGCGGCACCTGGCGGGGTGGGATGCGGCGGGGAGTGCTGGCCTGGCAGCGGCAGGAGGAGACGGCTGGAGGCGCCGCTGCTTGGATGGGTCCAACAGGGGGCACCACTGTGACTGTGACTGCCCTGGAGGAATGCAGTGGAGTGGTAGAGAGGTTGGTGGAGGGGGTGGGGGACGGAGTGGAAGTGACACTACTACTGACGCATGCTGTGGTGGTTTGACGTAGGGGGGAGGGGGTTGGGGGTGGGGTGTAGTGGTGGGTGGGGGGTGGTGGGTAGAAGTTGGTGGAGGGCGAGGGTGGGTGGTGGGTGGGGGACGGGTGCAGTGCACTACTATGACCCTGCTGTGGTGGTTTGAGGTAGGGGGAGGGGGATTGGGGGGTTGGGGTGTAGTGGGGTGGGGGTGGAGTGGGGTGGGGCTTGGGGGTAGAAGTTAGGTGGAGGGGCGACGGGTGGGTGGTGGGGTGGGGGACGGGGTGGAAGTGACACTACTACTGACCCCTGCTGTGGTGGTTTGAGGTAGGGGGGGGGGATTGGGGGGTTGGGGTGTAGTGGGGTGGGGGTGGAAGTGGGGTGGGGCTTGGGGATAGAGTTAGGTGGAGGGGCGACAGGTGGGTGGTGGGGTGGGGGACGGGGTGGAAGTGACACTACTACTGACCCTGCTGTGGTGGTTTGAGGTGGGGGAAGGGGATTGGGGGTTGGGGTGTAGTGGGGTGGGGGTGGAAGTGGGGTGGGGCTTGGGGATAGAAGTTAGGTGGAGGGGCGACGGGTGGGTGGTGGGGTGGGGGACGGGGTGGAAGTGACACTACTACTGACCCTGCTGTGGTGGTTTGAGGTAGGGGGGGGGGGTGGGGGGTGGGGGTGGGGGTGGGGGGGGGTGGGGGGGGTGGGGTGGGGGGTTGGGGGTGGAGGGGGGGGGGGGGGGGGTGGGTGGGGGGGGGGGGGTGGGGGGGGTGGGTGGGTGAGGGAGGGGTGGGGTGGGTGGGGGGGGGGTGGGGGGGGGGGGGTGAGGGTGGGGGTGGAGGGGGGGGGGTGGGGTGGGGGGGGGTGGCGGGGGGGGGGAGGTGGGGGGTGGAGGGGGGGTGGAGGGGGGGGGTGGGGGGTGGGGGTGGTGGGGGGGAGGGTGGGTGGGGGGGTGGGGGGAGGGGTGGGGGGGGGTGGGGGGGGTGGGGGGTGGGGGTGGAGGGGGGGTGGGGTGGGGGTGGGGGAGGGGGGGTGGGGGGGGGGGGGGGGGTGTGGGGGGGGGGGTGGGGGGGGTGGGTGTGGTGGGGGTGGTGAGGGGGGTGGGGGTGGGGGTGGGGGGGTGGGGGGTGGGGGGGTGGGGGGGTGGGGTGGGGGGGGGTGGGGGGGGGGGTGGGGGTGGTGGGGGGGTGGGGGGGGGGGGTGGGGGTGGGGGTGGGGGGGGGTGTGGGGGGGTGGGGGGGGGTGGGGGGTGGGGGGTGGGGGGGGGGGTGGGGGGGTGGGGGGTGGGGGGGGGTGGGGGGGTGGGGGTGGTGGGGGGGGGGGGGGGGGGTGGGGGGGGCGGGGGTGGTGGGGTGGGGAGGGGGGGGTGGAGGGGGGGGGGGGGTGGGGGGTGGGGGGGGCGGGTGGGGGGGGGGGGGGGGGGGTGGGGGGGGGTGGGGGGGTGGGGGTGGGGGGGGGGTGTGGGGGGGTGGGGAGGGGGGTGGGGGGGTGGGGCGGGGGTGGGGGGTGGGGGGTGGGGGTGGGGGGTGGGGGGGTGGGGGTGGGGGGTGGGGGGGGTGGGGGGTGTGGGGGGGCGGGGGGGGGGGTGGGGGGGGGGAGGGGGGGGGGGGGTGTGGGGGGGGGGGGGGGGGTGGGGGGGGTGGGGGGTGTGGCGGGTGTGGCGGGGTGTGGCGTGGTGTGGCGGGGTGTGGCGGGGTGTGGCGGTGTGGCTGGGGTGTGGCGGATGTGGGTGTGTGGCGGGGTTGTGGCGGGGTGTGGCGGGGTGTGGCGGGTGTGGCGGGGTGTGGCGGGGTGTGGCGGGTGGGGTGTGGCGGGGTGTGGCGGGGTGTGGCGGGGTGTGGCGGGGTGTGGCGGGGTGTGGCGGGGTGTGGCGGGGTCTGGCGGGGTGTGGCGGGGTGTGGCGGAATGTGGTGGGGTGTGGCGGGGTGTGGCGGGGTGTGGCGGGGTGTGGCGGGGTGTGGCGGAGTGTGGCGGGGTGTGACGGGGTGTGGCGGAAGGTGGCGGGGTGTGGCGGGGTGTGGCGGGGTGTGGATGGGTGAGGCCGGGACGTGGCGGGGTGCGGCCGGTGTGTGGGCGGGGTGTGGCCGGGGGAGGACCGTCAGGTACGACCTGGGTGATGGGTGTTCCGGCGTCCGGTGACGGAAATGACACGGTGATAACACGACTCATTATGCATAGTGCTGACCGGGACCGACTATCTATGGGAAGATAAAGGCGCAGGGGAAGGCAGGGTGAAGAAGGGATCTAGCTGCTCTCACTCTAATTCTGGCCACTTCCGGTGGTGGCGCTAGTGTGGTATTAAAAGCTGCTGTGACTCAGGTCACTGTCAGAGGTGGCGCTAGTTGTGGTATTAAGAGCTGTTATGACTCTGGTCACTGCCATGGGTGCCACTAGTGGTGGTATTAAGAACTACTGTGACTGGTCGCTCTCACAGGTGGTGCTACCGGTGGTAGTAGAAGCTGTTGTGACTCTGGTCACTGCCAATGGTGGTGCTAGTGGTGGTATTAAGAGCTGCTGTGACTCTGGTCACTGCCAGAGGTGGCGCTAGTGGTAGTATTAAGAGCGGCTGTGATTCTGGTCACTGCCAGGGGTGCCACTAGTGGTGGTATTAGGAACTACTGTGACTGGTCGCTGTCACAGGTGGTGCTAGTGGTGGTATTGGAAGCTGATGTGACTCTGGTCACTGCCAGAGGCGGTGCTAGTGGTGGTATTCAGAGCTGCTGTGACTCTGGTCACTGTCACAGGTGGCGCTAGTGGTGGTATTAGGACCTTCTGTGACTCTGGCTCTGATGATTGGGGTGTTGGTATAACTTTTATCGATGTGGGAAGCAGGGTTTCACCCAGTCAGTCAGGAAGTTAAAGTTTTGCTTGTTTGGGTCTTACATCCTAGCATCATCCAAAGTCAAATCAGGACGGGCGGCATCTTACATGAATTTGCAGTTACTTTTTTCTTCGATCTATTAACGTCTATGTGGTTTCAAATTGAGTATTCTCTTGTTTGTGTTTTTTGGTGTGTTTTTTGGGGTAAATATTTGTATTCATCTGAATACATGTTTTGTCAGCGCCGAGGCACTGGTCTTCCAGCCGTTGGAGCGATCACATTTGATCTGTACATAGTGGAAGTGGAATGTTTTGCATTGTGTGCAGCACAACCCATTCTGAACATAAAAAGAAAGTGGGGGAGCAGCCTATGCTGTGTAGTGAACAGCATACGTACTCAGCATAGTGCACGGTATATGCATCAAGATAGAGTGGGCAGTAATGTACACTATTGGTTAAATCATATCCTGTGTTTGTATATCAGTTAGATTTGGTTTTAATTATGGTTAGTCTTTTAATAGTGCTATGTTTTGCATGTATAGTGGTTTAAATTGCGTGCATTGCTGGTTGAAGATTATTCAGTAGTGGCAGTGGGTCTTGTTGTATTATATGTCAGTGTAGATTCTAAATATGTATCGAAAGAACAGTGACATGCATTCCAATTTGCCACAGTTACAGTCATATATGTCCCTCGTCCTTGAATGGCTATTCGACACTTTGTCCGGAAGGTGAGATCTAATTAGTTCTCACCAACACGACGCCATGCGCCACCTGTGATAGAATTGAGAACTACGCGAGAAATTCAATAGAAAGCCATTCATCTTAAACCCACTTTCAGCGACTGAAATGTCCCCCCCCCATTTCCCCCTTCCCCCATCCCCTTCTCCCCACCTCCCTTCCTCTTACCCCCTACCAACCCCTGCCCCTCCCCATCATCCCATCACACTCACCTTCCCTTCCTCCTCCTTTTTTTCTCTTTTTTTCCCTTTCTTTTCTTTGTTTTCTACTTAGTAGATTAAGGGGGAGGTTTAGCGTTAGGTATGCAGGTATTGCAATACCTCAGGGAGTTTGACGCCCCTGCCCTGCAGAGTTGTAAACCACTGCCTTGTGGTACAGGTTCTTGACAGAACCGAAGGCTAAGGGAGCAAACCCTAAACAGAAAACCATGTCACTGTGGCAGCATTAAGGGCGGTTGATGTATGGAACTCCCAACATCTCCCGACCAGCCACTGCAGGGACAAATAGTTTTGCACCTGTCTGGACATGTTCTTGCCGGTGTGAAACCTCTATTTGCTCCCCGAGAGTGTGCTGCTGGTAACTTGCAAAAGCCAGCAGTACTTCAACACTTTTGCAGGCAGCTTTCATGAAATGTGGGGAGCGGCAGTCAAGTAATGAAAGCAGTCTTTGTCGCATCGCGACCGACAGCATGATGATGATGATGATTAGCGTGTTAGTGGGATAGCTATCAGAGGTAAGTTCAGTATTGTGGCATTTCTTCACCCTCTTTCCTCCACCTCTTCCCTCCTCGTCCTCCACCTCTTCCCCCCTTCCCCCTCTTCCCCCAGCTCTTCTCCCCACCTCTTTCCTTCCTTCCCCCACTTCTTCCCCTCTACCTCCAACTATTCCCGTCTTACCCTTTTCCCCTCACCCCCCCCTCTTCCCGCCACGTTTTCCACCACCTCTTCCCCCACCTCTCCCCCCCTCCTACACCTCTCCCCCCTCTCCCACCTCTACCACTTTCCCCCACCTCTACCCCCCACCTCTACACCCCACTCCAACCTCTACCCCTTTCCCCCACCTCTTCCCCCGCCCCCACCTCTACCCTTTCCCCCACCTCTACCCCGTCCCCCACCTCTAACCCGTCCCCCACCTCATCCCCCGCCCCCACCTCTACCCCTCCCCCACCTCTTACCCCGCCCCCACCTCTACCCCTCCCCCACCTCATCCCCCGCCCCCACCTCTACCTCTCCCCCACCTCTACCCCCCGCCCTCACCTCTACCCCCTCCACCACCTCTTCCCCTTCCCCCACCTCTTCGCCCTCCCCCACCTCATCCCCCGCCCCCACCTCTACCCTCTCCCCCACCTCTACCCCCTCCCACCTCTACCTCCCACTCCCACCTCTACCCCCCTCCCACCTCTACCCCCCACTCCCACCTCTACCCCCTCCCCCACCTCATCCCCCGCCCCCACCTCTACCCCTTCCCCCACCTCTACCCCCCGTCTTTCCCTGCCCTCTTCCGCTGATTTTCCTTCTTTTCTATTTTGCATTAATTATTCTACAGAAATGTTTTATCCTGTAGGCTTTGCACGGTCCCTACTAGCGATTAGCTGTTTGCAATTCAAGCCAGGTAAGGGAACAAGCCTGACGAGCATCGGCCGTTGGCACATTGAAACTGGGAGGTTGGAAGGAAAACAGGAATTATTCAACAATGTAGCGGAAATTAGTCAACTTCAAGTCATTACCATCATCACCTTAGGAGGCCAATAATGAATGCTACGGGGATGTGAAGGGGAGGAGGGGTCACGTGACTGTTTTGAAGTAAAATCAGAAGATTCTGCATGTTTGGTTTTTTGCATTAACATCCAAGTCATTCATCGCAATGGACAAAAGACTTGAGCATCTACTTTCCATGTGGCAGGTCGTGGGTCCAATTCACGGCAGCGCCAAACCAATGACTTAAATATTTATACTTGTCACTACCTAGCCTGGCGCTCGGCATTAAACAGGATAATGTATGGGGCAGTGGAATGAGAAAGGCCAATTCTGCGTGATTGAAATTTCCCTGGTTTAATCAACGAATGCAATCATTTCCCAAAAATTGATGAAAATTTGATCAAATACAATTGACTAAAGCTGCCTCGGCTTTGATTTCACTTGAAATGATGATGATAGTTTATAGTCGCGGCTGTTTCATGGACCACTATTTCTGGGTTGATGAGTGCCCAGTGTGTAATCTCATAGATAATCAGCCATGGGTCACGTGGTTTCATGGTCCAGGTTTATTTATATCTCACAGCTCCATCGTCAATAAAGGTGCATCTACTTACACCACTCTGTACACTCTTACTCCTTACCTGGTATGACCTTAGATGTTGCCAGGACGTAAAACTCCAACAATCAACCAAATCACTCCTTAGTTATAGTTACATAGTTTGATGGCTTTCGAATTCTTGCATCATGTTTTAGATAAATATATCAGGTTGACTATTTAACCTACTATTTATTATTCATTCAGTTTTGGAGCAATTTGAGCTGAAAGAATCCAAAATCATTTCGGCAAAGCTTGTAAAAAAAGTCTTGTTGTTGTGGCCCAGATTCACATCTCGCGATGGTCACGTGATGAGGAATGACCTATTAATGTGTAGCTAGTCTGAAACCTGACTAATACCATATATGGTCCTGGGAATCAGGGTAGGACAAATAAGGTCATGAGATTGACCTAATTGGTTAGTGGTCTCCCTATTTAATGGTTGTCTCAAAGTGAGTGTCCATAGGAATGGGGTTATACATTCGCAGATTATTCTGTATATGTTGTACCGAATCATTAGTTAATGCACTAGTATCTAAGTTGGATATATAGGATCAAATGTAGGGAGTTCTTTTGATTTTGAATTTTTTTTATTTTATTGGACCCTGAAACTTTGATATATGTCGTGAATATGGCTTGTGCTGCCGACATTGCGTAGAGAAACCATCAATCAATCCATTAGTTTATTCATAATTTCGATGATTTTTTGTTGTTGTAAATATCTTTATTCATCTGGATAGTCTTTTTTCAGTGTTAGGGCACTAGTCTTTCGGCCATTCTTAATTTCAGTCATTTACACTGTCTAAAGCTGCACAGAGGCCGATGAAGCATCAAATTTTAAAAACTGAAATAACTTTTATTTTAAATGGCAAACTTTAGAGATATTTGAAGTGTAAACATGCAAAATTAGTTTGGACAAGCATGCCAAAACTCTGACACCATAGGCTTCTGCAGTAACATATTCTATTAAATTACCTCACTATTCCCTTCTATGTGGCAATAAATGTTTAATAAGTGCTCCAGTATATATGTTAGATATGTACAGTACAATCAAATCCCGATAGCTGCTTTAGTTCTGAAAATTTGATATTTTCATCGGACTATGCACCTTTAAGGTAATTTCTAAAGATTCATTCAGTGTCTGAATTGCAATGGCTGAAATCACCGATGGAATGTATCAATTTATTTATATGCATATTCTTAAAGTTGCATAGTCCGATCGCATTTGAATTTTTGTCTTATTTTTTAGATAAATATATCAAATTGATCGTTATGACCTACTAATCATTACTCTAGAGTCATTTTGATGAAAATTGGCTAGTTTTGAAGCAATTGGAGTTGAAAGAACTCAAAATACTTTCGACAAGCTTCCCAAAAGTCCTCTGGCTATGACGCGTATTGACGTCTCGCGATGACCACGTGATTTGGGATGACCAAATTCAAATGTAGCCTGGTCTCCTGGTAGCTTCCATTGCACTATCATGTGATGTGATATTTTTTATATATTTTATTCTAGCATGTCACTTGCATGATTATCAAATGTATTGTTCCCGGATAATAATATACATAATTATTATATCACTCTTATTCAGATCTGTAATAATTATTTGATACAAAATTCCATGCAACTTTATATCAACCCAAGCTATGGTGCCAGCAATATTACCACTGGACATCCTGGAACCTGACTAGGTACTTGGAATGAGGGTCAAGGCTACTGGCCATGAGATTGGCCTAATTGATTAATGGCTTACTTGTGAGATGGGTTTCTAAAAGTAGGATGAGGTAGTAAATTCACTGATTATTCTATTTATGCTGTACCAAATCACTTATTAATGTACTAATATCTAAGATGGATATATATAATCAAATTAAGATACATGTTTTGGTTTTGAAAAATAAATATTTCATCGGACGATGCAACTTTAATTATGTAAGTGTCTTGTAATTGTAATTGTTATCTACTGTATTTGTAATTGTGCTGATATATGTCAACTAACTACTATAACATCCGACTGCTATTTGAGCTTCGTGAGGGAGGCAGTGAGCAACCTGGGGGGCGAAATGATCTGCTAATAGGCAGGCACCTTTCTGTTATCTACTTCTCCCTCCAGGTGCTGCTGCCATCACTCTGCATCTGCCTATTTCCTCACCCGATGATTTTAAGAGTGCGCGCCATGTCCATATTCATCTCTAGTGTTTCCCAAATAATGCAATTCTCAGAAACCTTGAATATTCTTCATCTTGGTCCTTTCCCCCATCTCAGCAGTCTCTGAAAGGTTTCCCTAGTAAGATATCTAACTATAGACGGCAGTCACGTGACTAGACGTGGATAAACCAACGTGGGGAACATGCCAAAATCTTGAAGCACTTAAATGTGGTCTGCAGTTGTTAAGAATGGAAGAATTCAGCAGGGAATTGGGGAAGTGCACTGGGAAAAGGGAAGGTGAGGTGGGGGGAATGGTGTGTGTGTGTGGTAGTGGAGGGAGAGAGGGAGTGGGGGGAGGGGGTAGAGGAGGGGTGGGGTGAAGGGGTAGGGTAGGAAGGACGAGAGGATGAGGGAAGGCGCGGGGGGGGGGGGGAGGGGAGGGGAGGAGGTGAGGAGTGAAGATTGGGAGGAGGGGGAGATGGGGAAGAGCGGAGGAGAATGGGAGGAGGGGAGGATAGTAGGGGGGAGGAGGGGAGGAGGGGAGGAGGGGAGGAGGGGGAGAAGGGAAGGAGCGGAGGAGGAGGGGAGGCTAGTAGGAGGGGAGTAGGGGAGGAGAGGAGGAGGGGAGGAGGGGAGGAGCGGAGGGCGGAGAGGAGGAGAGTAGGATGGGAGAAGAGGAGGAGGAGAGGAGGGGAGCAGGGGAGCAGGGGAGCAGGGGAGCAGGGGAGGAGGAGGAGAGGGGAGGAGGGGAACAAGGGAGGAGGGGAGGAGGGTGCAGGGGGAGGGCTGGGAGACGGTTATGGGGCAGGATTGAAGGGGAAGGAGAGGAAGGGGAGAAAGGGGAGAGGGAGGGTGAAGGGAAGGAACACAAATAAATGGAGGGGAAGAGGAGGAACAACGGGGAATGGGGGAGGAGGAAGGAGAGGAATGTGGGAGGGTGAAAGGAAAGGGAGTAAGGAGGAGGAGGAAGAAATAGGGAAGGTGGAGGTGGAGGAAGAGGAGGAGACGAAAGGGGAGGAGGCGGAAGAAGAGGCGGATGAAGAGGGAAGGCGGAGCTGGAGGAGGAGGAGGAAGCAAGAATGATGGCGGAGGTGGAGGAAGAGGAGGGGGAGGCAGAGGGGGAGGTGAAGTGCAGGAGGATGCGGGAGGAGATGGCAGAAGGAGAGGAGGAGGAAGGGAGGGGGAGGAGGTGGGAGGAGGGGGGGAGGTTGTGAGTAGCGTCAGAATCGAGATGAGAGGTTTCCCAGACCACTCATTGGTCCCCTGGGTAGAGATACAGCACGGGGGCCCCGGGGATGAGGTCGGGGAAGGATGAAAGAAGCTCGCGGATTAATGTGCGGGCTGGGTCGCGTCGGGATGATGTGATTATACCGGAAACTGGTCGTGCGCAGTCATGCGTAACTCTCTCTGATGGCGTGAATATGCATGGTTCAGGGAGACCATGCATCATGTATAGCGAGCGATACTATGTATATATGTGATGTATAACGCATTATGCAAGTATAAAGATATGTAAGGGAATTGTTATGATTATTGCTATACTCTGTAAGACCCATCACTCTACTGGTGGCGCCAGCGGCGGCACAGCCCTCCTCACCTCCACCGGATGTTGACAAGTGTCAGTCGCATTGGAGGATTTTTATATCTATATTTCAATGCGCAAGTGACGGTATTTCGCACCACCTGACCCAACTGTGAAAAGGGGTCACCCATAAAGTATTGCACAACATATGGGTGATAAAATAGGGGGCATTCCCTTTCCCGCCATTATACAGTAAACTCCCGTTAAACCAAGCTCGGTTAAACCAAACGATCGGTTAATCCAAACTTTTCTCAGCGGCCTGGCAAAATACTACCATTTATCATATAAAAATAGTTGGTTAAACCAAAGTCGATTAATCCAAATTATCGGTTAATCCAAGCAAAATTGTCGGACCCCAGGCCACTTCCGGTATGGTTAAACCAAACTGTCATGTGGTTATAAGGTCAGAGTAGACCTTGTGCCAAACTGTCATGTGGTTATAAGGTCAGAGTAGCCTTTGTGCTGATATGGTAGTATTTTGCCGGGCCGCCGAAAAAAGTTTGGATTAATAGATCGTTAGGTTTAACTGAGCTTCGTTTAACGGGGTTATACTGCATAAACAAGAAATACAATTATCAAAAACAATTATCAATCTGTCCACAAAGTCAAAGCCAAAGCTCGGTTAAACCAATGATTGGTTAATCCAAACAAATTTCTAGGGTCCTTTCAAGTTTGGTTTAACGGGGTTATACTGTACTTGCATGATTCTTATACATCACATATATGCCTGCTCTATAATCCATTATAGGAATACTAACTAGGACACGAGGTGTTCGACAGGGGTGTGTATTGTCACCATGTCTATTTAACCTGTACACAGAGATGATTTTCAGACACATTGAAGATTGCAAGGGAGTGATAATAGGTGGCATGAACGTCAACAATCTTAGATATGCCGATGACAGTGTAATACTAGCAGACAGTGAGAAAAACCTACAAGATATAGTGAATAGAATCAATAAAGCTGGAATACTATTCAACATGAAGATGAATGCCAGGAAGACCAAAACAATGGTTATAAGTAAAAAGACAGATAAACCAAATGTCAATAGAACCATAGATGGCACAAACATAGAACAAGTATCCGAATTCATATATCTCGGACAAAAGATTACAAATGATGGGAGATGTGAGGAAGAAATTAAAAGAAGGATAACAATAGCCCGAACAACATTCTTCAAAATGCATAGAGTGCTAACATCAAGTAAGATATTAATACAAACAAGGAAGCGTATTCTTCAGTGTTATGTGTGGTCTACTCTAATGTATGGGGCTGAGACATGGACAATCTCTAAGAAAATGTACAAACGTTTAGCAGCATTTGAGATGTGGACTTATCGAAGGATGATGAAAATATCATGGACAAAGAAGATCACCAACAAAGAAGTTCTCAGAAAAATTTAAAATAAGAAAAGCTTGTTTGCCACTATACAGACAAAGAAACTTATTTATTTTGCCACATCATTCGTCAGAGGTCAATATACCGTACATTGTTGGAAGGGAAGGTGAATGGCAGCAGAGGGAGCGGGAGACCAAGAACATCATGGTTTACAAATATTTCACAGTGGACAGGCTTGAATTATTCACAGTCTATCAGAGCAGCACACCATCGGGACAAGTGGAGAACCATTGCATCCAACCCTCGACTAGAGGACGGAACTATTGATTGATTGATTGAACTAGGACACTAAACCCTCACAGTTGAAGGACTTGTATTGCGGGCATTGGAACCAAGAATGTCTGCAGTTGTTTCCCAGCACCATATTTGTGTGCACGCAGACTGAGAAAGTATGGACGAAGTTCCTCGCCTAGCCATGGCTCTACCAGTGATAGGCCAGGCCTATGTCTCTGCTGTTACCTATGGTCAGAGTTTAAACCTTATCGATAGAGAATGATTATTCCTTGACAGAGTATAAACTAGTTCAACCAGACCTTATTGCCTGTTACTATATTATATTTATCTGGGGCCATTGTTTATATATAATTACATATATGAGCCTGTCTCAAAAGGTGATAACTCTTCTTTTTTTTGGTCCATTGTAACGATTGACACAAAACAGCACAGAAACGGTAACACTGAAAACACATTGACATTTGCTTCAAATCAATATGTATTCTATTGGGATTATGAAACACCATGTAAAAAAACAAATCAGTTTATCCTGAGCAAATGCATAAGCAGATAGTATGTTGATCGTTACAATGGACAAAGTTTTGTCCCATATTGCTTAGCACCTTTTGAGAGTCTCATATATATATATATATATATAATAGTTACCTACATAAATAAGGAACAAGGAGAACATGATGGTGGGTAGAAAGGATATATTCTCTGGCTAGAGGGTAAAAAATGTCAGCGGTACAGTGAGTGAAATCAACGGCCGCTGAGGTGTGGGTGAGCAGGTGGCACCACGTGCTCAGGTCATGAGGCACTAGTAGATGACCTAATGAGTAGATGACCAGCCGATGACTTAGTGGCTGGGGAGGAGACGAATCTTCCGGCTTATTATATTCGTATAATGGCTTATACAGGATATATATATATATATATATATGATGTATAACGTATTATGCGAGTATAAAGATATGTAAATGAATGTTACTTATTATTATTATTTATCCTCCGTAAGATACAACACTTTACCGGTGGGGCCCTCTCACCGACCCCACCCTCCCCCGGATGTTGACCAGTGTCAGTCGCACCGGAGTATATATGTTGTTGTTGAAGATTTATACTGCCTATCATGGATAAGCCTGAATAGGCTTGTTTTCACCATTAGACACTTCATATATGAAGTGGGCGAGCCTGCGGTTAATTATGTCTGTGTAAACCGCCCCTTAAAAGATAAGTAACAGCTATATGTATATATATATGTATATGCTTGCTTTTTTTTGTTTTTGTTTTTTGTAAATATAGTTTATTCATTGAATACAGTCTTTTGTCAGCGCCGTGGCACTGGTCTTCCAGCCATGTGACAATACAGTTATTTACAATATATGCAGCTAGCCCAAATCAGCTGAAATAACAATATCAAACATTCAAAGACTTACATATGGTATAGTTTGACAATTCACATACAAAAATAGCAGTGATATGTTGTATTCCTACACACTTGATACATACATGTGTATTGATTAGACCTTTACATTACGGAGTGGTTAGGTGCATAGTTTTCCTTCATAGGTTTGTATGCCTACTATGTTGTGAATTGCAAAACTATCATGTTGTTGGAGTTAACATTTTGAGATGGAGTGAGTGTTAG
Source organism: Branchipolynoe longqiensis (assembly GCA_030323885.1). Lineage (NCBI taxonomy): Eukaryota > Metazoa > Annelida > Polychaeta > Phyllodocida > Polynoidae > Branchipolynoe > Branchipolynoe longqiensis. Next base: position 45,936,136 of record CM059195.1, on the reverse strand, counting down.
TAGAATGGTTTGTTTATTCTGTTAGATAGAGTGTGGTTAGCTTATAGGGTTATGCTTAAAAGGTTAATACCTCAGGTGTGTTTTTTGACTACATGAAGTAGTTTGAGTAAGTAGGTTGTTAGTAATGATGGGATAAACAATGCTTGGAGGATTGTATGTTTCAGTCATTTAGTAGTCTAGTACAGACTTTATTAGTGTCTATGTTTGTACAAAGACCCCATAATACCAAGACAGCTCACTCAGCCTGTACTGTGTAATCAAAATGATCAAACCCACCACGTGGTGCGCTGGCTGTTCCCCCGGCTAAACAGATGCCACAATATATGCACAAATGTATATATGAATGTGAAAGCTGTGTGACGATGGCGACGATGATGTGTGCCTGTTCATAGCAATCCGATATTGATGTGTATTCACGCATACCCGCCTCATGCATGATATAACCGTATGTGTTTACATGTGAAACACCAACCAGCAGCTGGGTCAATCAAACCCACCACAAGGTGGCACCGCAAAATTTACATCACATGGGAGAGATAGGGAGTGAGCCGCCCCAGTACCATAGGGCCCCCGGTCTATAGCAATACTACCAGACTGACACACCTTTCCGAATTTGCTGGGCAACTAATTTGTACGGTGGATAACTTGGTTTGTTGGCAGCAGGCAAAGGAGCGCGTCTTCTTTTGCATCCTAGCAACATCTAGGGTCATATCAGGAGAGCTACCAACTTGTGACAGTGCGCACTCACAGCAACTTTATAGTCCTGTTCCACTGGGAGACCAGGCCACCAGCACTATGACCCAATTTCCCATACACTCACATCATCCTGACACCGAGCTAACCAGTCCTTGCCGTATCCTATTAATGCCGAGCACAAGGCTATGTAGTGACAAGTATCAATTTAATGAATCATCGGTTTGAGTCAGCTGGGATTCGAACTCCTGACCTTCCGCATGGGAAGCCAACGCTCTGCCGATTCGGGCACCGCGTCCCGCATATGTATGCCTGCATATATGTGATGTATAACGCATTATACAAATATTTAATGCAAGGGGAACATTTACTTTATATCTTTTATATTATATTCCTCCATTGGCACATTGGGGGACTGCCCCCCTGCCAGGCGGTATGCATGACGCAGTGTTAGCAAGCCAAAACTGGTTTTGGTGGGGATTTCTAGGTTAGCAGCGAAAACTCAATATGCAAGGAGCGGTGTTAGCGCAAACACACCGAGTGTAAGCTAACACCGCGTCATGCATACGGGCCAGCTGTGGTGCTAAATGACGGTGGGGCCCCCTCACGCCACGCAGGACATCAGGTCACACACATATATACATATATATATATGTAGATATATGCATACGGATAATGATAGCCCACCTTATCACGTGTAACAATTAAAGAGTTGTAATTGGCTCTTCCTCCCACACACCCGTCCCCATGTTGGCAGTGTGGGGGGTCCAGTCCTTCCCGCTCTTCCAAGTAACGGGGCGCACCCCTCCGTACACACCCCGACAGGGACCCTTACCTCCCCCCCCCCCCGCACCCCCCCCCCTCCCATGCCAACATACACAGTTTCTTCTGGTGAGGGACGCATTTCGCTGTGTAGAAACATTGGTGTGGCTAATACCCCCATCACACCAAACTAGTTCTCACTACGTTCTTGAAAATGTTGCTGAACGGACTCAAACTGTATCCGAACGGAATGGACATAGTACCAACTTTTTATGGTCTTTTTATGAATGGAATGGATGGGCTAGAACGGAATAGTGCTCCAGAACTTTGAGCATGCCCACAATTTTTTTGCAGCCACGTTCTAACCCGACCAAAGCCTGTTTTAGAACGTGGTCGGACGTTTTGAGAACTAGTTTAGTGTGATGGGGTGTTACGTTCCAGACAGCAGGGGCTCGGAAAACACTGTTACTGTGTGAGGCCTCAGCTGGCCAGGTGCAGGAGGGCGGGGGGGGGGGGGGGGGGGGGGGGGGGGTTGTGCCTGGAACAGCCAGTTGCAGGCGAGGGTCAGCTCGTGAGGAACACCACAACTACTACCCCACACGGGATGGCCGAATGAGTCTCCCGTTTTGGTATACCTGTGGCTTCCTGGCTAGGCACTCGGCATTATTAGAATAGGGCAAGGACTCGTTGGCTCAGTGTCAGGATAATGTGACTTTGTGGGGTATCAAGTCATGGTGCTGGCGGTCTGGTCTCCCAGTGGGGCAGCACTATAAAGGCGCCATGAGTGCGCACTGTCACAAGTCGCTACCCGTTGCTCTCCTACCCTGTGAGAGGTCGATAGATTAAAAATAAAATCATTGTAATTTTGTTACTTCAAAAATCGTAGTCATTTTCATTGTCCTGATATTACCTTAGATGTTGCTAGGACGTAAAACAACAACAAACAATCACAGCATCTCGATGTCTTCTGGCTACTGGTTGTGATGAGTTTGGGGTTGGTTTGGGTTCACTTTTGTCAAACTCATCACACTTGACTGCAATCACATTACTCCCTGTTAAACGTCATCATGATTGGATAGAAGATCGTGTGTAATAATTAGCGAGCTGTGATTGGCTCTCCCCCACTCACTCCCCCTATGCGAGTAGGGTGGGGGTGAGGGGGCGGGCCCCTCCCGCTCTTCCAACTAAGGTGATTCATCCCTCAACATCCTCCAGACTGGGGGCATGTCATTTTTGTTTGTTTAATTTAACGACGCCTCTAGACCGCATTGATTTTTTATCATCGGCTATTGGACGTAAAACATATGGTCATTCTGACATATTTCGTTGGAGGAAATACTGCTGCCACCACATAGACTAAACATTCCGATAAGCAGCAAAGGGGTCTTTTATATGCACTTTCCCACAGACAGGACACCACATACCACAGCCTTTGATGAACCAGTTGTGGACCACTGGTTGGAACAGAAAATAGCCCAAACTGTAAAGGTGTCCACTGAGCAGGAATACCAAGCTGCCAGCACCATGACCCGATATCCCACACAGTCACATTATCCTGACACTGAGCCAACCAGTCCTTGCCCTATCCTAATAATATCGGGTGCCTGGCTAGGAAGCGACAAGTATCAATTTTTAAGTCATTGGTTTGACTCGACCAGGATTCGAACCCACGAACCCATGGGTTCGGATTCCCCAATCTCCCAAAATAGGGGGGCGGCCACTCAACTCATTCGGCCATCCCGTCAATCATATATATGAGCCTGTCTCAAAAGGTGATAACTCTTTTTCTTTGTCCATCATAATGATTGACACAAAACAGCACAGAAACGGTTACACTGAAAACACAAGGACATTTGCTTCAAATCAATATGTATTCTATTTGGATTATGAAACACCATGTAAAAAGCAAATCAGTTTATCCTGAGCAAATCCATAAAGCAGATAGTATGTTGATCGTTACAATGGACACAGTTTTGTCCCATATTGCTTAGCACCTTTTGAGACAGTCTCATATATATATATATATATATATATATATATATATATATATGAGACTCATATATATATATATATATATATAAAGATATATATAAGTTGGGCCACCTTTCTACATGATAAAGAATTACCATATTACTGCAAAAATAAGAAGTTAATGCATGTGTGCTCATAGCACGTTGTAACCCTGACCGATTCAAACCTATGACTTTAAAATGCATACATATCACTACCTACCCTGGCGTTCGGCATTACTAGGATAGCACAAGGAACAGTGAAATGAGAAAGACCAATAACTAGATCACCGTTCCGACTGCGCATGCGCTGAAAATGGCGCTGGCAGCAAAGCAAAGGCATACAGCCATTGAGTTTGCCGATACGCGTAGGGAAAAACTTCGATTTTATTCAAAATTAATCAAAATACATAACACTTTGGCACAAACATGGATGGATGGATGCAATATAATAATATAATGAATATGTTAACGACACAACTCTCCATAATTACTCATTTTGAGCTAAGAAACATACAATTTCAGTAACTTTACAGGCTGATGTTTACATCACCATTGATTAGGCGTAAGTAATTCTTGTTCTAAATATTAAAATGTCAAATGTGTCAACAAAAGCTTGTTTCAAAGAAATATATAACCAATATCTGCGTAACCCTACTTATTTTCTATTTATACATATGTCATTAACCATAGGATATAAATAAAAACATGAATAAAATAAGTAAAACTGACTCTGGCTATGGCTCTAACACTAGTCTGAGTGCCCAGATTGGTCTAAATCTAAATGCACATGGCATAAGATGTGCTGATTATGTGCTCTATAATCCATTATGGGAATATAAACAAGGACACAATCTATCTTCAGTTCCCTATGTAATAGTATATCACTGTATCATATCTAACTGACTCTGTGTAATATGGCATGGGCCACACCGGTGCCACCTGTGAGGGGCTCTAGGCGCTGTATGCCAGCTGCGTCTGCCCATTATCACCTATAGGCCAGTTGGGATGGTCAAATCTTTACTTTAGGTGGGCATTTAATATACCTCCGCCAGAGAATATATATCTTCTTCTCAACCACATCAGTCTTATTTGTTGTTCTGTTTATCTTGGGCCAACTGTTTATATTGATATAAATGCAATGCTGGATACAAGATTAATATCTTAATTTATTATATATATATTTTTAGTTAGTGTTCTATGTTTCAAACAAGAGCTGAGATGAGCTGAAACTAGCACATTTCATAACTGTACCCAGTGTATTAGCATGTGCCATGTGCTTCTCACAGGTTTGTTTTGCTTTAATGCATCCCAAAATGCACCACGTCGCTGGAATGGCGATGTAGTCTATTGTCAGCTGCTGAAATTTCCCATGCATATTCAACGAATCTACCCACACAAACTTTTTGTGTAAATGCCTATATATAATTACTACAGCCGGAAGAGCCAGTGTAACGGCGTTGAGAATTTACATATTCGGATGAATAAAATCCATTTACAAAAAGAAATTGTTGAATTAGTCAGTGGCGGCAGTGAGTGAGTGCTGTCAGTTGGCGTTGCACTTACAGCCGTATTGCCAGGACAGGCGTATTGCCAGGACAGCATGCTATCAGATTCTGATTTATGTTGGTGTTGTTTTGTCACAGTGACATAGGAGGCGAGGAGGAGGACGATTGGGGGGGGGGGGGGGGTGAATTGGCCAGTGGCTGATGGGAGAGGCAGGGAGGTGACACTTTCATCAGAATCATCGTCACCTAAATCTGATGACCACAGAGGGATATGCGGATGGTGTATGACTATGAGAGGAAGGGGTGATGGGGATGGGATGGAGAGGGGATAGGGATGGTAGGCGGTATGGTGGGCTTGGGGGTAGGGATGGGGAGGGAGGGGGGCAGGGAGAGGGGAGGGTGTGGGTAGAGAGGGGAATGGAGAGGGAGAAGGAGTGGGGCCGGGAGGGTGCAGGGAGGAGGCAGGGAAGGGGAAGGGAGAGGACGGGGACGGGGCAGGTAGGGGGCAGGGAGGGACAGGGAGGGGGCAGGGAGGGGGCAAGGGCGGGGGCAGGGAGGGGGGTGGAGGGGCGGGGAGAGGCAGGGAGGGGGCAGGGAGGGCACAGGGAGGGTACAGGGAGGGGACAGGGAGGGGGAAGGGAGGGGGCAGGGAGGGGGCAGGTAGGTAACACTTTCATCTGAATCATCGTCACCTAAATCTGATTGTAAAATATTTGGGAATTTTGGGGTGGTTTTTATTTAGTGCTCTGCAGCCAAGGGCCTGCCGGGTACAGGCTAGGTCACCTGACTGGTACCTGGTTGCATTGGTACTCTGCAGGTAAGGGCCTGCCAGGTACAGGCTGGGTCAGCTGACTGGTACCTGGTTGCATTGGTACTCTGTGGCCAAGGGCCTGCCGTGTACAGGCTAGGGTCACCTGACTGGTACCTGGTTGCATTGGTACTCTGTGGCCAAGGGCCTGCCAGGTACAGGCTGGGGTCTCCTGACTGGTACCAGGATTTAAACCTATAAATAAGGGTGCATGGCACGGGCGCGCTCTCTCTCACCACCACCACCAGCCAGCTCAGACTATGTACATGTGCCTGTAGCAACTTTAATTTGGATTAAACCATGTGAGTACAATATTGTGTCTTCTTGTGTGATATTTCAGTTATTGAGCCAACAAGTGATTTTGGAAGTAGATAGTTGATATATCTAAAGAATATCTGTAGAAATTCTCTGACAACTATTTCAATTTAATCTAACAACATGGACTTTAATACCATCAATTGTTCTGAGATACACAAACTTGTCATGATGACTACAGAGGGATATGCGGATGGTGTATGACTATGAGAGGAAGGGGTGATGGGGATGGGATGGGGAGGGGATAGGGATGGTAGGCGGTATGGTGGGGGTAGGGGGCAGAGAGGGGGAGGGAGGGGGGTAGGGAGACGGGAGGGTGTGGGTAGAGAGGGGAATGGAGAGGGAGAGGGAGTGGGGCCGGGAGGGGGAAGGAGAGTGGGGCCGGGAGGGGGCCGGTAGGGGCAGGGATGGAACAAGGAGTGGGGCAGGGAGAAGAGAGCAGGGAGGCGGGAATGGGGTAGGGCGGGGGCAGGGACGGGGCAGGGAGTTGGGTAAGGAGGGGGCAGGGAGTCAGGAATGGGGCAGTGAGGGGGCAAGGGGGGGGGGTCAGGGAGTGGGGCAAGGAGGGGGCAGGGAGAGGCAGGGAGGGGGCAGGGAGGGGGCAGGGAGGGGGCAGGGAGGGAGCAGGGAGGGGGCGGGGAGGGGGCAGGGAGGGGGCAGGGAGGGGGCAGGGAGGGGGCAGGGATGGGACAAGGAGTGGGGCAGGGATAAGAGAGCAGGGAGGCAGGAATGGTGTAGGGAGGGGCAGGGAGGGGGCAGGGAGGGGGGCAGGGGCGCAGGAATGGGGCAGTTTGGGGGCAGGGAGGGGGCAGGGAGAGGGCCGAGAGGGGGGTTAGTGGAGATGAGATAATGGGGTTTGGGTATGAGTGATGCGATCGGTGGGAGAATCCCCCACCCCTCTCTCTCTTTCTCTCTAGCTTTCCGATAGCTTATCTGCTATCAGGACTTGGGAGTCTATTGCACCCCCCTCCCTTCCCAGCCTTCCTCCACACCACACTGACAATAGACCAACTCCCATCCAGTGTTGGGGTTTAGACCTGTGGTGAGGGGGTTGGGTGTGTGAATATGGGTGGTTGTGGGTTGTGTGTGGGTTTGGGTGGGTGTATGATTGTTTGTTTGGGGGGGGGGGGGGGGGGGGGGGGGGGGGGAGAGGTTAGGTATGGGTGTGGGTTTGTGGGTGCGCGGAGTGTGGGTGTGGATGTGAGTGCGTGTATGGGTCAATATGGGTGTATGAATGTTGTGAGTGGGATGGGATGTAACTACTTAGTCTGGTACTCGAAATAGGATAGGGCAAGGAATGATTCGCTCAGTATCAGGATACCGTGACTGAGTGGGATATCAGGTCATGGTGCCGGCGGCCTGGTCTCCAAGTGGAGTAGTAACCATGAGTGTGCACTGTCATCTATAAGTCGATTCCCATCCCTCCATGACGTCATATGTTGCTAGGAGCTAAAACCCCAAACAAGCAAACAATGGAGACCAGAAGATTCCAACTTTGCTGCTTTTGCCGACGAGTGGACGCTGTTGCACTAAAGCTGGTGCCACGTGTGCTAGGCTAAGAGTCGATGGGGGAATGAGAGGTTGCGGAAGATATGCATCGCATAGGCTTAGTGGGGCGGGGTGGGTGGGGAGAGGGGAGGCGAGAGGTAGCGATATAGGGGTGGGTGTGTGGCTGGGAACGGCGGGAAGGGTTGCGGGTCAATGGGTGGCATTTTTAAACATCAAAGGCTTAGGTTGGTTGGTTGGTTGTTGGAGTTTTAAGTCCTGGCAACATCTAAGCTCATATCAGGATGGGTACCGACTTGTGACAGTGCATACTCATGGCGACTTTTAGTGCTGCCCCACGGGTTGGCTGGTTGGTTGTTGGAGTTTTAAGTCCTGGCAACATCTAAGGTCGTATCAAGATGGGTACTGACTTGTGACAATGCACACTCATGGCAACTTAATAATGCTGTCCTACTGGCAGATCAGGCTGCCGGCACTATGACCCAATATCCCACACAGTCACATTTATTCTGAGACCGAGCCAACCAGTCCTTGCCCTATCCTAATAATGCCGAGCGCCTGGCTAGGAAGCGACAGGAATCAGTTTTATAAGTCATTGGTTTGACTCGACCTGGGTTCGGATTCCATGATTTAACAACACGGGAGACGGACGCTCAACTGATTCGGACCATCCCGTCTGGTCCAAAGGTTTGGGTCATGTGTTTAAATGTTATGGCTGATGATTAAAGGTTTGGGAGAATGCCTTAAAGCTGCATAGTCCGATGAAAGCATCAAATTTGTGAAAGCAGGACACTTCTCGAGATTTGATCCTACACGTCCAACTTTGTTGTTTGTTTTGTTTTTTTGGTACATTAGTTGATTAAGGGGAAATTTCAGTCACAGACGACTGGTCTTTCTCATTCCACTGCTCCTTGCCCTATCCTAAGAATGCCGAGTGTCTGGCTAGGAAGCGATGAGTATCAATTTTTAAGTCATTGGGTTTGACTCGACCAGGTTTCAAAACCACGCTCCCACGATCTACCAACATGGGAGATGGACCTTCTAACTCATTCGGGCATCCCATCTTTGATACTGGTGTCGTTATTGAGTATTTTGTGGTGCGTATGTATATGGGAATACTAAGTTGGTTTAAAGCTGCATAGTCCGATGAAAATATCAAATTTTCAAAACCAAAACAATTATCTAAATTTGATTCTACATATCTAACTAAGATACTGGTGCACTTATTAAACATGTGTCACCACATAGAAGGGAATACTGAGGCAAGGGGGGGTTGATGATGGGAGTGGGGGTGGTGGGGTGGATGGTTGTGTGTGTGGGGGGGGGGTGGACTTAGGGGTGTGGTGTGGGATGAGGGGTGGTTGGTTGGTTGTTGGAGTTTTACGTCCTGGCAACATCTAAGGTCATGGCAGGCCTGGGGGATGAGGGTGGAGGTAGGGTGGTAGTGAGGGTGGGTGTGGGGGTGGAGGTGGAGTGCAGGAGGGGTGGTGGTGTAGGTGGGGGTTGGGGATGGTGAGGGTGAGGGTTGGGTGGGGGTACGATGATAGTAGGGGTGAGATGGGTAGGGGTGGAGGTGGGGTAGGTGGTGAGTGTGGTGGGGATGACGGTGGACGTGGGGTGGGAGTGAGGGTGGGTGTTGGGGTTGGGGTGGCGATGGGGGTGATGGAAGAGAGGTTGGAGGCGGGGGGAGGCTCTTCCGGTCAGTCAGGTCTCATGGCAAGCATCAATCACCATAGAGGATCCACTGCTTCATTGGTAATAAATAACATTGGCAAATATGAAACCTGTTGCGAAGCCAAAGCTTATTATGATAATTGTGAAGCCATGATGTCGGCGAGTCCGTGTGATGTCTAATCAACGTGATCATCAGCAAGGTGCTAATTGGACAGGACAGCAGTCGGTGGGGAAGGTGTCAGTCAACCCACCTGCCCTTGGCCAGAACACTGACTTAAAATAGACCTATTGGGATAATTGGTAAACAGGTGACAATAGGCTGAATGGCTTTTAATAGGAGGGACTAGAATAACATCCGTGTATGCTCTTTGGGAAAAGGAGGTGGAAGGAGAAGGAAAGAAGTTGTGACTAACCTCCCCCACACCTCAACATACCTCCCCAAACCTCACCAAACCTCCCACAACCTACCCTAGCATTCCCCAACCTTATTTAAACTCCTCCAACCTCCCTCAACCTCCCCAACCTTCCCTAAACCTCCCAAACCTCCCAAAACCTCCCACCACCTAACCTAGCATTCCCCAACCTTCCCTAAAATTCTTCGAACCTCCCTCAACCTCCTCAACCTCCCCTAATCCCCCCAAACCTCCCCAAACCTCCTACCACCTAACCTAGCATTCCCCAACCTTTCCTAAGCTCCTCCAACCTCCCTCGACCTCCCCAACCTCCCCTAAACCCCCAAAACCTCCCCAAACCTCCCCAAACCTCCCATCACCTCGCCTAGCATTCGCCTACCTTCCGTAAACTCCTCCAACCTCCCTCAACATCCACAACCTCCCATAAACCCCCGAAACCTCCCCAAAATCTTCCAAACCAACCCAACATTAGCCATTGCTTCTCCCTAAACTCACTCCCAAACCTCCTCAACCTCCACCAACCTCCCCTAAATCCACCTCCCAAACCTCCCACCACCTAAACCTTAGCATTCCACCAACCTCCTCCTCAAACCTCCTCGCAGATCTCCCCCAAACTTCCCCAAACCTCCCCAAACCTCACCAAACCTCCCACAACCTACACCAACATCCCCCAACCTCCTTCAACCTGCCCAACCTCCCCTAAATCTCCCCCATTTTCTCCAAACCTCCCACAACCTCCCCCAGCATTCTCCGACATCCTCGAACATCCCCTAAACTCCCCCAACCTGCATCAACCTCTCCCAACCCAATGGGGAAGGGGGTCGGGGGATGGGGAAAAGGGGGGGTGGTGATGGGTGAGGAGGGAGGGGGGAGTTTGTTTGTTTGTTGTTGTTTTACGTCCTAGCAACATCTAAGGGCATATCAGGATGGGTACCGACTTGTGACAGTGCGCACTCATGATGACTTTATAGTGTTGTCCCACTGGGAAACCAGGCCGCCGGCACCATGATCTGCTATCCCACTCAGTCACATTATATTGACACTGAGCACACCAATCCTTGCCCTGTCCTAATAATGCCGAGCGCCTGGCTAGGAAACAACAAGTATCAATTTTTAAGGCATTGGTTTGACTCGACCAGCGTTCGAACCCACGACCCCAGGATGTACCAGCAAGGGAGATGGACACTCTAACTCATTCGGCCATCCTGTCTGGAGGGGGGAGTAGAACTAAGAGGGGTGGGGAGTGGATGCCCGATGAGTTATTCAGATGGCGTTGGCTGTGCTACAACTGTGAGGCTTACGGTACAAATAATGCAGTCAGTTCACACAGAGGCGAAGCAGTGCGCGGACACCCCGGACACCAGCACGTCCATCACCGTCAGCCAACATGGCCGACGGCGGCGCCCCCTGAGCGCCCCCTTCCGACGGCCACGCGTAACACAACCACTACACTGAAGCCATCAATGGCAAATCTTGTTGGATTTGGGTTTGATGGTGGGTTTTTTTTGTGTGTGTGTTTTTTTAATTGTTATTCTTTTTTTTAGTGTATTTAATTGTATTCATCGAAGGTTGTGTTTTCTTTGCTTTGTTTTTGGATTGTTTACTTCTTTTTTCTATTGTAAATTTGATTGTCTTCATCTAAAATTGTGTTTTCTTTGCTTAGTTTTTAAAGGAATGTTCTTTTTTTTAATAGTAAATTTGATTGTGTTCATTTAAAATTGTACTTCGTTAACGTTGTTTTTTAATCTTTACTTTTTTTTTCTTTTTTATTAAAATTGTATTCATCTAAGATTGTGGTTTCTTTGCTTTCTTTTATTTATTTTAAGTTCCTTTTTTTATAGTAAATTTAATTGTGTATATCAAATTGTGTTTTCTTTGCTTTGAATTTAATCTTTACTTGTTGTTTTCTTTGTTTTGTTTTTGATTTATAGTTTGCTCCTTTCTTAGCATATTTAATTGTATTGATCTAAAATTGTGTTTTCTTTGCTTTGTTTCTTGAATTTTTACTTCTTTTTTGTTGTGTTCCTTTCTTTGCTTTTTCTCTAATTTACTCCTTTTTTGTAGTAATTGTATTCATGTTAGATTGTGTTTTCTTTGCTTTGTTCTTTTAATTTTTAATTCTTTTTTCTTAGTATATTTTATTGTATTCATCTAAAATTGTGTTTTCTTTGCTTTGGTTTTTAATCTTTACTTATCTTTTTTTGTATGGCTTTTTTGTTTGGTTTCTTTAATTGATTCCATTTTCTTAGTATGCTTAATTGTATTCATCTAAGATTGTGTTTTCTTTCCTTTCTTTAGATTCTTGCTACTTCTTTGTTTTTAGTATATTTAATTATATTCATCTAAAATTGTTTTTTCTTTGCTTTGTTTTCTTTTATCCTTATATATTGTTTTTGTGGGGTTCTCTTTGTTTTGCTCAAATACACCATGTCAATGAGGGTGGTTGTGGCTGTGGCTGTGGCTGTGGTTGTGGTGGCGGTTATTGTGAAGGGGTGGGAGTGGGGATGGTGGTGGGGGTCTACCTCCAACCCCAACCCCCCCATCAGCTCCCCCCCCCTCCCCCTCGCCCATCACCCCCCTGAGAATAACCTCATTCCAGGGTTTGCTGTTTATCGCAAGGATAGGAGTACACCTAGGTTCATATGCAAGACGGAACATTGGCATTAGGATGGCGACATCGGGTTTCCTCCAAAGAAATATGTCAGAATGACGATATATTTTAAGTCCAATAGCCGATGATATGAAAATCAATGCGCTCTAGAGGGGTCGTTAAATAAAACAAGCTTTTTGGCGTTATCCATGTAGGCTATTTTTAGATTTGTGATTTCCTTACCCAGATTTCAGTTCCCCCTTGTGAACACTAGGTGTTGTTCTAGAAAAACAGGCCAGGGGACCAGACTAGGATTTCCAGCATATTCTCACATCTCTCCAAAAACTCTCCTAGCACCATTCCACTGTCAGTACAAACTGTCCTTGGAGAGTTTTTCAGTTGTGCAGCAGGCAACACAGGCTGTAATTCCACCACCTTCTCCGATTCCAAATGTCGTCTGCTGTTTTTATTTCACCACTGGTCATTCATTCTCTGATAATGTCACTCATACCATTTAACAGTTCATTAAAACAATTTTCGCCAATTCAGGAAGAACAGTATCCTCAATTTTTAACTAGAAGGCCTCAAATTTTGTTTTGCAATTGCGAGCTTTTGACTTCAAAAGTGTCTCTCGACACATCGTTGATTGTGTGCTTTTACATTCTGTGTAAAAGCAATGGCCCGATAATAATACGACAGAGTAAGATTTCAACACTTCTCATCGTGATTATGGCCTTTGCTGCTGAAATGACCCAAACCTAAACCTAAACCTTGTTTGGCTCGACCTGGAATCGAACTCCAATCTCGCGCACAGGAAGCCTCTGCTCTACACCTTCTGGTCTCTCGTGTGGAAAGTCGGGAGTTCAATTCCTAGTTGAGATAACTTCTGCTTACATTCTAAATACTATGTAAATACTCACATTGATCTGACTAATATTGATCTAGTTATATGACACTACTGTTAGCATATTGCTATGGAACTTTTGGGTTACAGAATTTCATTGTGTTACATGCTGCAAATTGTGTATTCAACAGTTATTGTATACCTTATTCTATATACCTTTTGTGTAAATAACCCTGAAAGACCAGTGCTTCGGCACTGACAAAAGACTTATTCAGCAGAATAAACATATTTACCACCAAAATAAAACACAACAAAAAACCGTATGTATGTGGTGTTCTCTGGTGTATGTGGTGTTCGGCATATGTGGTGTTGTCTGTGGCGGAGTGGTTAGAGTGTCTGACTTCTTTCTAGGTCAGACTCCTATCGATTCCCTGTGGCCCCCCCTCTGCCAATGTGGATTTCCACCACTATGTATAACTTACAGCATCATCAAAGGTCAGTTGCTCTCATACCATGTCTATGTGGTGTGGGAGGTTAAAAATCCCTTGGTTCTGTAAAAGTGTAGGCTTGGGCTTTCTATCGACAAACTGTCTAAGGGTGAAAACAAGTCTATTCAGACTTATCCATAATAGGCAGTATAAATCTTCAAAATCTTCAAGAAACCAATCACCACTAACTATCTAGCGTACCTACCGCTTAACCAGTGTTATTTCCACTTTAGCCCAGCTGTAACTGTTTTCAAGAGCATTGATCATTTCCACTCAACTCTGCCACAATCTCTATCCCTTCTCTGCCCAGCCATCTTCTAAGAACCCATTCACTGTGAGCGCACTTGTCCACCAATACACCGCCACACCTTGTCAAATTAAACCCCATGAGCAGCTCAAGTTCACAAGACCTCATGAACGCTATACTCTTACAAGTACAGTAACATTCATGCTCTTACAATATCATGGTCACCGTGTGCTCCTTTCCCAATGAGGGATTTGTGTGTGTGTTAATTTACGTCCTAGAAACATCTAAGGTCATATCAGCATGGGTGGCGACTTGTGACTTTATAGTGCTGCCCCACTGAGAGATCAGGCCACCGGCACCATGACCCGATATCCCACTCAGTCACATTATCCTGATACCGTGCTAACCAGTCCTTGTCCAATCCTAGTAGTGCTGAGAGCCAGGCTAAGTAACGACGAGTATCAATTTTATAAGTCATTGGTTTGACTCGGTTGGGATTCGAACTCCCGACCTTCCGCACGGGAAGCCTGTGCTCTACCGATTAGACCACCGCGTCCGGTGCCCAATGAAGGAAGAACGCTAGACTTCAGGGGCCAAATGTATGAATAACTTTTTATCGGCTCCTGTGTTAAGGGTGGCCGGCGGGTTAGCTAACATCGGTGTTGGAATATGTGTCACAGGAAATGTATGTGGCCAAAGCGTGGCTTGGTTAGCTAACCGATGCGTTATTTATAGATTTCGGGGAACCCCTCTGACACTGTTGCCAGTGAGCCAAGGCGGCGACGGCGGCGGCGTTAATATCGCTTTGATTTTTGGTTTAATTTGACCAAAATAATGTTATTTGTGAGAATAATTTACTCCTTTGCTTTGCCGTCGATACCGTTTCTATATGAATAACGCCACTGATTCAACAATATCTGAATAGATTTGGGCCTAATCAGTGCCTAACACCGCCGGGCACCAGCACACTTGTTATTGCTGAGCCTGTTCTCGGCGAGCACCGCTATTTCACAATATCACCGCCAATCCAGTGGCGGTGGGGGCAGTGGTGGTGTTAAAATCAGTTCGATTTTAGAGTTAATTTAATTAAATTTCAAGATTTGAGTAAGTAATTCTCTTAAATATGATCGCATTGAATAGATTTGGGCGTAATCGGTCCCTAACACTGCCAGGCACCAGCGAGCCTAGTTATTGCTGAGCCTGTTGCCGGCGAGCACCGCTATTTCACAATATCGCCGCCGGGATCGGCGGCAGCGGTGTTAATATAAGTTCGATTATTGGTTTAATTTGACCAAAATTCGGCGGCGGCATTAATATCGCTTCGATTTTAGGGTTAATTTGATGAAATTTTACTTATTGCGTATGTAATTCTGTTAAATATGATCGCATTGAATAGATTTGGGCCTAATCGGTCCCTAACACCGACGGTAAACTTGATATTTCTTGGGGTTAGTGTAGGCGACGTTAAGCTCGCGTTGTTTGCCTAACCCGGCCACATACATTGCCACTTTTCGCCGCTAACCCCGGAAATCCGCGCTAACCACAGGTTTGGACCGCTAACTCAGCTTCATGCATTTGGCCCCAGCATCATCCCCAGAATGGTTTAACGGGGAACAGTGTATCATATTTATACCTGTGCCTACCCACACATCAGACACCTTATTGTGGTGGAACCCACTCATGGGTTCTTGGTATTACCTGTTTGTTTTGTTTGTTTGTTGTTTTACATCCTAGCAAACCAAAGGTCATATCAGGACAGGTACCGACTTGTGGCAGTGCGCACTCATGGTGACCTTATAGTGCTATCCCATGGGGAAATCAGGCCATCAGCACCATGGCCTGATATCCCACTCAGTCACATTATCCCACTCAGTCACATTGCCCTATCCTAGTAATGCCGAGCGCCTGGCTAGGAAGTGACAACTATCAATTTTTAAGTCATTGGTTTGACTTGACCAGGGTTCTAACCCACAAACTCATTGTTTCGGATACCCCGATCTCCCAAAACAGGAGACGGACGCTCAACTCATTCATCCGCCCCGTCTGGTGGGTGTTACCTAGACTAACAACCGATTCACTCTTATCTATCATGATAGCTGTCTTTATACATTTCTGCAAATATCTAATTATGACCATCTTCATTTCTAAAATATCTGTAAGCTTCTTTAAAACATTCTTCTGACACATCTATTTAACTATATTATATAAATTGGTTTAGATTGTCTTATTCATTCATACATTTAAAAAAACATTCCTCAAAATATACATGATTTGAAGAAAAATGGTGGGTTAACTCCCTTAGGAAAACCCCTCCCACCATTCTCTCCAAATCTACTCAAACCCCCCCCCCCCCACCCCACTCTCCCCTCCACTTCCTCTCGAAGTAACACCAATCTGGGAGTGGGAGTCTCTGCATCTTCGGTCCTTCAACAGGTTCCGCCCAAGAAATTGAACCCTGACACACTTCCAAGTAACGTACATGGATGATATCCGACACGAAAAATAAATCATATTTAGTCAGGATCTGTATTTTATTTGTTTCATCCCATTAACCTAAGAATAACATCACATAATATTAATAATGACAATAATAAATATGTTGCCACTGAAAGATATCAGTGCTAATTCATGTTTGATGGAGTTCAAGTGTTGGATTAACAAGAGCTATAATAGAGGCATGCTATCGGCATGTTTGTTACAAGAAAGCAGAGTCAGTGTCCGAAAGCGAGTGTCGGATTAACTAGAATGATTAGCATTGATTGACATTGGGGAAATCCGTTACACATGAAATCGTGTTGGTAAGCAAAATTGTCGGATTAACCAGTGTCAGATTAACCAGAGCTTACTGTATTAAGCCACTGTCACACCTCGCGGATTGGGGAAATGGAAAGAAACCGAACAAAGTCTGTTGATATCCGGCAAAGTCCGGTTTGTGTCCGTTCTATATCCGTTGATATCCGTTGATATCCGGCCCGATCCGTTACAAGTTTTGAGCATGCACAAAACTTGTAACGGATTGTGCCGGACTGACGTATGCGGTTATTATCCGTTACCGTCCGTTCCCCGTCCGTTCCCCGTCCGTTACATGTCCGTTACCCGTCCGTTACCCGTCCATTACCCGTCCGTTCCCCTCCATTACACGTCCGTCCCCATCCGTTCGCGTCCGTCCCCGTCCGTTCCCCTCCTTTACACCTCCGTCCCCATGCGTTCGCGTCCGTCGCCGTCCGTCGCCGTCCGTTACACGTCCGTTAACCGTCCGTTACACGTCCGTTCGCGTTCGTTCCCGTCCGTTACACGTCCGTTACACGTCCGTTACCCATCTGTTCCCGTCTGTTCCGTCCGTTACTGTCAGTTACCGTCCGTTTTCGTCCGTTACATATCCATTACACGTCCGTTGCCGTTCGTTATAGTTCTTTTTTATACTGAATTGTCCGTTGATCGTTAGATACG